>JBBPBO010000005.1:33164158-33526992 GCA_037974295.1 Cicer cuneatum | reverse complement strand
ACTCGCACCTAAAGCCGAGAAAACGACCCGCATGTTGAAGCCAGGAAAACGACTCGCACCCAAAGCCGAGAAAACGACTCGCATGTTGAAGCCGGGAAAACGACTCACACCCAAAGCCGGGAAAACGACTCGCACCCAAAGCTGAGAAAACAACCCGTATGTTGAAGCCGGGAGAACGACTCGCACCCAAAGCTGAGAAAATGACCCGCATGTTGAAGCCGGGAAAACGAATTGCACCTTTCTATAAAAGTTCTTTCCGGACAAAATAAGAGTCGGCTGTCGCGTCCGGTTTGTCCGCGAAAAATGAGTTGCCACCAATTTTATTTTATTTTTTTTTAAAAAGGAAAAATTAGATAAAACCTAAAATAAAGTTTTTGAACCAAAAAAATGGATTCGGGAGTCCATTACGAGTACAGAAAGTAATATTACCCTACATCGTCTATTAAAACGGTTACCCTATAATTAATTGTATACAAATTATTTATCTACTTAATTATTTATTTTACCCCCTAAAAGAATAATAAAAAGGAAAATAAATTATTTACATTAATAAAATAAAGAAAAATATTTTTTTATTAATTTGGTTTGACAAGGAGAGAACCTTGCTCCTACGTATCCCCAGGTGCAATAGGGAAATCAAAACACACGTAGTTCTTGGGTAGAAAATATTTGTGTTATCCGATTTTATTATTACTCTATTTGACTATTGTTTTATTATAGTTATTATTATATATGTATCCAGAAGTAAAAATGTAATAATGATAATAATGATAATAATAATAACAATAATAATAATAATAACAAAAATGTGAGATGTCTGTTCATAAATTGTATATTTTAATTTTTTTGGTTTTTTAAATAAAGAACAATTAATTTTTTATAGAAAATAACGGTAATGCGGTGGTTTATGCACGAAACAGATGTCACGGCAGTGAAGCAGCCTATTAAAGGATTTGCATACGCGTTGTCGGATCTGTCACGGCATAAAGGCTTCTAAGTGATGTGGCGCGGCGAGCGAGGATGAATTTCATCAGGCGGCGGCGACAGATAATTCTAAAAATAAAATAAAAAAAGCTATTTATTCGTTGTTATGATTTTTTTTTTATTTGATAAACCATTATGTGAATTTTGTGTTATGTTACAATAGGTTGAAGTTTGTTTTACTTGGTGATTGGTTTATAAGCATAAATTGTTTATAATGTTTTTAGTATGTATGAAAAAAAAAACAATTTTTAGAACAAAACACTTAAGGAAAATAAAAGCTTAACGTATGAGTTTATTTTTGACAAAAATGACAACAACAAAAACTAAATTACATTTTTAAATAATGCAATACAAATAAACTAAAAGAAAAATTAAGGAATGCAATACAAATAAATGAAAAAAAGAAAACATTAGATAAGGATGAGAAAATTGATACCTTACTACTGAATATGGTTTGCTGGACTGACTTTACCAAATTCAGATTCTATGCTCCTCTTTTGCCTATGATTCTCTTTTTTTTTTTTACTCTCAATCGTGCTCTCCCTCTCTACTCTTGGTGTCGACTATTTATAGACTTTCTGGGTGTAGGTTACAAAAGACAAGAAAATAATTGTGGATTGATTACCAATTACTATTCATCAATTTGTTTTCGGTTTCTTTTCATTCAAATGGTCACAATTATGCTGATTTTTATTACTACTCATCAATTCTTCTTCACTTTCTTTTCATTCAAATTATCACCATTATGCTGATTTTTATTACCATCAATCCATTTCTTTTCGGTTTTCTTTTTATTCAATTATGTACTTTTTTTTGTTTTAGAAAAGAGTAAACGCCTGAACAAGAATCAGAGGCAAATAAGAAACAGAAACACTCACCATTGTCTAATGTTTATAGTCTAATTATTTATTTTTATTTTTATTTATTATATTTTTCTCATTTTTTTATATATAATATTATTATTATTATATAAAATGTCTAACGAATGCGGACAAAATTAGGTGTCAACAATCATCTATAAACACAACCACAAATGAGTCTAGGTAAGGATGAAAGATTCGGTTCATGTAATCCATAAACACCGCTGGTGCATTAGTAACACCAAAAGGCATGACCAAGTACTCATAGTGGCCATAACGGGTCCTAAATGTGGTTTTCGAGACATCAGAAGACTTCACCCGAATCTGAAGGTAACCTGATCTCGAATTGATCTTACTAAATACGCATGATCCTCTCAATTGGTCCATAAGATCATCTATCCTAGGTAGTGGGTACTTATTCTTGATTGTCACTTTATTAAGTTGGTGGTAATCCACACACAACCTCATAGATCCATCCTTTCTTTTAACCAACAACACAGGTGCACCCCATGGAGACACACTAGGTCTTATAAATTGTTTATCTAAAAGCTCCTCCAATTGTTTCTTAAGCTCAGACAATTCTAAGGGAGACATCCTATATGGTGTCATGGATATGGGTCCAGTACCTGGTACAAGGTCAATGTTAAACTCGACCTCACGCTCTGATGGTAAACTATTGACATCTTCAGGGAATTCACACACAATAGAAACATCTTGTACTACCACTTTTTCTTCAAGTTCCAACGAGGATAGGATCATGTATAACTGGGCATCTTCTTTCAAGAGTGCCTTCACTTGGTTGGCAGATATATTGCTAGGCTTCTCTCTCTCTTCTAGTTTCATGAATTCAATAGTTTTACTAAAAAAATCTACATGAACTCGATTAGCAGATAACCAATCCATACCGAGGATCACATCAACTAGACATAAAGGTAAACATACTAAGTCAACTCGGAAGTCCTTTCCACACAGGTAGTCCTAAACGTCTAACACAAACAAGAGACGCAAAGGAATGAGTAGCACAAACAAAGAAGTATCACTTATGAGACACGTACCTTGGATCAAGTTGTCTTTCTCAGTTACTCCTGCACCACTAACGGCAAAGACTTTTCCATTAGACATAGGTCGGCTGGCTTGGGAACTCTTGTTTCTAGATTGGGGAGTCTTCTTTGGATAGGAGCATGTGGTGCTGATGTGGCCCTGTTGTTGACAATTAAAACAAGTAATTGTAGCATCTCTGCATTCAAATGCCATATGACCTTGCTTACATCACTTGTGACATCGAATAGGAGTAGCTGGATCACTGTTGTTACTACTGTTGTTGCTCAAGACTTGACTCCTGTTGTTGCTATTCACATAAATAACTCCTCTTCCATTCGGGTTTCCTCTACCACCCCCATAACTATAACTGTTTTCATTTCCTTTTCGATTACCATTTCCTCTTCCAACTGGAGAACCGTGTTGGTGATAATTCGAACGACTTTCAAATTTACTAGGAGGGAAAAAGTAAGGATTTCCCCTGTTATGATGCATAGGCCTCTTGTCCTTCATGGTTCCAATGTTTCGATAATGTGCCTTTTCAGCACGACTATCCTCATCATAGATCCTACTCTTATTCACTAGGGTAGGGAAGTCACAGATCTCTTGCATTCCAACCTGCTTCTTGATCTCTGGTCTGAGTCCCATTTCAAACTTGATGCACTTAGATTTTTCTCCTGCTTCTCCTACATAGAGTGGATAGTACCTGGACAACTCCTCAAACTTAGCGGCATATTATGCCACTGACATATTACCTTGTTCTAACTTGATAAATTCCATTTCCTTCCTATTGCGAATGTCTTAAGGAAAATACTTGACTAGGAACATGTTTCTGAATATTGTCCAAGTAATTGCAGTCCCTGCATTATCTAAACGCCAGCGCGCATTATCCCACCGATGTTCAGCTTTTTCTATCAACATAAAAGTTCCCAAATGCACTTTTTGGCCTTCGGGACATGCCACTCCTCTAAAAAATTTCTCAATCTCTTGCAACCACTTATGGGCTCCATCTGGATTATAGTGACCTTCAAATGATGGAGGATTAGCCTTATGGAATCGATCCATCACCATGAACTCATTTATTTGCACACTTCCTTGATCACTAGTGTAACTATTAGCTTGAGCAACAGCTTGAGCAGCATCCTGTGCAGCTTGAGCAGCAGCTTGTGCAGAGGCTTGCGCAATAGCTTGGGATTCAGCCAAAGCCTGTAGAGCCTGCACTGTAACTCCTGCCATGGACTCTAGAGCCTCAGCAATTGCAGCGTCATTCCTCCCACTAGCCATCAATACCTACATCAATCAGATAGGCCAATTGAATACATTGGGGTACTTAGGGAGAAAGGAAACTCATTAGTTCTGCACTACTAACACCATAACAATCATAGTAACAGCATACACATAACAGAGCACACAAGGAAACATAGTGAACACATAACACACCTACGGTCTAAACACCCTAAATCCCAAATTTATTTAAAATTATTTTTTTCTTTCAAATTTTAATTTAAAAGTAATAGAATATAAATAAATAAATAAATAAAACTTTTGAACGATTTCTTTAAGGCAAAAGTATCACTTAATCATGGACAAGTCATATTAATCCAAAGTTTCCATCAGCTTAACGATTCGATGGTCATAACAGTGATCAAATTAAATTCTTTTTAAAGCACACATACATAAGTTACTAATAATTATAAATGTAGTCCCAACCCGATGTCACTATCAGAGCAAAATTTCCCAAAACTAACAGAAGGAAGATGATAAAGGTCTTCAAGATGAGACGGCTTCCTACACTCTGAGAGTATTAATCTTCACCTGCAGCTTGCAACTCGTCTGCGTCTATCGCAAACGCCAAACATAAACAACGAGGGGTGAGTATCGAAATTATGTAATAGTATAATGTAAATGAGAAGAACACGTAAGTAATCAAATTAACACAAACATGAGAACATTCCAGAACATAATATCAAGGTTAATCTAATTCAATCACAATAAAACAGTCACAGGGGGAAAATGTTATGCATGTCCTATACTTTATACTTCTTCATCACTTGGTACCATTCTACTCTGAAGTACTTGGTTAGGAGGCCTGATACTATGCCACTACACAAGTGGACGGACAATTCATGAAAGGCCAAGTTCTCATAGATCCCCTCAACTCAACCCGAGACACATATACGCGATGGTCGGGGTACTCATGTTTTGCACAGTAGCTCCCGGCCTTAGGGAATAACCCACTAATCCACTTAGGAATTCCCAGCTAGATGTACCCCCAAGGTCTATCAATCTTACCTTACGGTTTGACTGTAGCCCTCCACGATCAGGCTCATTCAGTTGTACTTCCCCGAATCACTAGGTTTGTCAAACCCTCCCTATATGATGACAAAATAATCCTCACTCCAAAACTACAGCATCTATCTCATACGTGCTGGATTATCATAACTCAATAATTTTCAGTTGTACTTCACAATATTCATCATTATATATATATATATATATATATATATATATATTAGTCAATCACAATAAAACCCCAATATTTGGTCTACACTACTCACAATACACAGTCCAATCACATAACAAGAAATCAAACAAATGGGACATTCAAGTAATATCATAATTTCAATCAATTTACAAGAACACTCAAGTACATATCATTCATACAATAACAATCATCATAAGGTTCATAAAACTAGACAGTTTGAAATATTGATATACATAAATTCACAACAACAATTCTATAGGTTGCTAAAATATATTTTAGTCCTCCCTATTACCATCCATATATTATTAATTAACTATTAGCACTCAATAGGGCTCGACCATACGTAGTAAGCCCCGAATGAATATCTAGGAATTTCAGTATTCTCGTTCATCTCATGTCATTTTATACTCATAATATCGAACCTCATCTCACCCCTTACCTTGGCTGAAGATTTTTCTCAACGAAGCTGATCTGTTGGTGTAATGTGTCACGTCTTTGCCAATCACCGTCTCTAACAGCCTAGTCTTTGAAATCAATGTATGATTTTGATATTAAGAGTTGCGGCTGGATGCAACAGGGCAGTAGTCAATTCAATTTTTTCCTTCCTAATAGAATGGGGAAACAGAGACACAGAATGCACGACAGCCTCCTTTATTCACTTATATACCTATCTATACGTACTAGTAGTATTAGGTATATTATTAGGCTTATTATCAGACCTATACACTTAGCTCATGACCCTTATTATTATTAATATTACTATTATTATTATTATTATCATTATTATCATTATTATTATTGTTATTATTACTACAATCATAAACCCACTCTACTAATGCTTAAGTTAATAGACTAATGTAGCAACACACACGTTTACTTCTTATTTTCTTTTTTATATAAATATATATATATATATATATTTTAAAACAAAATTAAATATTATTAATATTAATAATTTAAATAAATCATCAGGGCGAACACATAGGACAAACATGAAGGAAATTATCGCACATGTCAACATACGAATAATAATAGTTGTGCATTATATTTTATAATTAAAATATAATATTAAGAAAATGGGGTGTTACACACCTAACATGGGCTACGTCCAGTCCTCACAATTGTGAGATTTTCCACTAAGTGTTTAAAACAAGAACCTGTTGGAACCAAGTTGGTCTTGCAATCAAAGTTTTGATGTTAACAAATGTATTTTATGAAAATCGTATTTTAACTTAGAAGAAGAATGAAAAATCAGATGACGTAATCAGAAGCAGAAATCAGAGGATGACGTCACCAGAAGCATAAATCAGAGGATGACGTCACCAAAAGATGATATCACCAGAAGAAGAAATTAGAGGATGACGTCACCAAAGGATGTCATTAGAAGATGACGTCACCAGAGGATGATTACCAGACGATGGTCATCAGAGGGTATCATCAGAGGAACCTATTAGAGGATATCATAAAAGGATCTCATTAGAGACGAAAATCAGAAAAACAGAATCTAGCTAAAAGTATGCTCGAAACAGAATCTGAGAAAAATGCTCAAAACAGAATTAGAGCAAAAGACTCAAGAAACAGAATCTAGCTAAAAGCATGTTCAAAATAGAATATGAGAAAAATGCTCAAAACAGAATCGGAGCATAAGACTCCAGAAACAGAATCTGAGCAAAATACTCTAGAATATTCTCAAAACAGAATTAATCGAAATACATTCTAGAAGTAAAGCATCAAATCAAAGTGAAGCCAAAATTTCAACTATAAATAGAGGCTTAATGCTGAAGAATAAAGCATCAAAAAAATAGAAGAACTCGAGCAAAAAATTCCTAAATATTCAAAGAGTTCAAAGGAGAGAAACACTTGCCTAAAAGATAAATATTTTCTAAGTGTTCTTTTCTTAGAGTGTGAAGCAGATCGTCATCATAAATTTTCATAAGCAAACACTCTAGTTCACTTTAAGCTTATTGTGAGTATCAACTTTCAAGAAGTAATTAGTCAGTTCTAATTTCGACCCCTTGTATAAAATCCTATAGTGTTGAAGTTTCTTCTCAAATCTGGGGTTGTCAGCTTGTTAGAAAAAGACTTAGCTTGTAGGTTTAAGGTTGTGAAGTTCCTCAAAAGTCTGGGGTTGTCATATAGTATGAGAAGACTTGGCTGGTATAATCAAGGTGTTGTTGTTCCTCAAAAGTCTGGGGTTGTCAGACTGTTTGGGAAGACTGGCTTGAAGGGTTAGTGGTGTTGTAATTCAAAGGAGTTTGAATTAGTGAAAAAGACCTTCTGAAGGAAGGGACTGGACGTAGCCTAGTTAAAAGTGAACCGGGATAAATTGTTGTGTTCTTATGTTGTGATTATCCGCTGCTAAATCTGATTATTCATTCATCAAATAATTTGCATTTATTCAACAAAACAGCAAAAGAATTCAAGTTTTGCAAACACAATTGAACCCCCTTCTCTGTTTGCACCTTCAGAACCTTTCTAATTTACAGCACTTTGTCTAGATCAATCTTGATCTGTTTACAATCTGTAATCTTTCCACCCAGAAAGATACACAATCAGACTACCTATCAATCTTTAGATAGGAGTTTACACTTCACCTTTTAACCATAAAAGGATTTCTTACAATCTACTCAAACTATACTCAACACTTATAGTCTTGATTGTTTACACAATAATAATCAGATTGTTTGTTAGAATCTGAGTTATCTCAACTCGTGTTTGAGATTAGATTCATTACATGATATTTAGAATAAGTATAACGATAGGTTGAATTAAAACATAATTGACTCTCTTGAGAAATGGGAGAATTTCAAGTATGTGAGTTAATGATTTGATCAATTGATTAGCACAAGAACTTCTGCATTTTCCTTGATCATTGGCCTTCCTTTTTTAGGCTTGAGAGCAATTAATGAAGGTCAATAGAGCCATTGGAAGTTCCATTGTCAGGCTTAACCAAAACCAATATTTTTGATTAAAAATATTCCAACTTTTGACTACTTTTAAGTTCGATTTTGACAAGGCTGAAATCTTCGTTTTTGATCAGATTCTTTTGAGTCTTATGATCTTTTAATACTTCAGATATGTGATGATGCCTTTAGCTTGAACTGTAGTCTTGATTCTTGTTAAAACAGATTTGAACAATCATGAAGAGTTGTTGCATAATGCTTTACTGAAGCTGCTGGAGATTGATGATCAATCTGGACTTTTTAGTCTTTGAGTTTCCTGGAGATTGATAATCAATTTGGATGATTTTATGATCATTCTGGAAACTGTCCTGATGCCTTGCATATCTTCAAGATCGTTTATCATTCTTGACAGTTAAGCTGGAGACTGTTCAGACTTGTTTGGAACAACTTGATTCATAACCTTTTTCCTTTGTGATTTGAACGACTTCTTTGATTAGAATGAATCTTATTTGTTACTTTTCAAGTAGTGATAGTATTGATGTTAATTCCAGAGGCAATATCTTCATTCAATTAATGGAGATTGATTGATCTTGAAGTTGTCCTGACCATATTTGAACCTAGAGAACATTCTCTATTTTCTAGATTTAATCAAGAATGTTCTCTGCTTTATTATGCTGATTTCTTTGCTTTTCTTGAACCCTATCTTTGAATTAATACACCCAAAAGCACAAGTTAAATTAACATAACATTTAGAATCATAATTAACGTTCTTAATTAACCTTTGTTTATTTTCATCAAAACTTTTAAAATGAGAATTGTCTTAACATAAGGAATTGGTGATACAAACCTAATACGTAATATAAATTAATTGATCTAGTTTAGTTAGCCTTAGAAAAATCTTAGGATTTTTTTTTACAAGTTTTCTTGTTAGCCCTTTTGTAATAAGTATTGCTATTGTAATGTAATATGTATTTGTTACAAGTGTAATATGAATTATGAAATGAATACACGTTCCTTCTATTTTATCCTCTACTACTTGCATACTTGTTTTCCTCTATTTTCTTCTCTAAGCCTCCGGTTTTCCATCTACATCCGTTTATTTATTCTTCTAGTTCACCTTTTAAAATATTTTATTTAACTAATTATCTTCTTCTCTATCCACAACTCTTCATCTCCTTCCATTAATCGTCTCGAGCTTTTAAATCGTTTCACATGCCTTAAAGGGTTTGTCAAATCTCTGTGTATGTTTTCGTGTCTCTCTTTGTTTTCCTCCATGCTCTCATCATTACGTTTTCGTTGTCCAAAATGATTTTGTTTCCTTTCTCGAAAAATATAGCTATTTATACCTCAAATGTTTTTCAGTTTCACTATCTGTATTTTTCAGTCATCTCCAAAAAAAATTGTGTTGATTCCATAAATCCTTCTTAAACTTTTCTCCTATGGAAGTTGGTTCATCTTCTAGGAAAATGAAGTCACTTTTCTCTCCCAAGAAGAAGGAAATCCCACCATTAGAAGTTTCCTCGATGGTAAGAGACATTCTCCTTGAATAGCTTAAAGCTCGGACAGCTCTGCAATAAGTTCACCATAAACTGGACCTTCTTAACTCTCATATGGAAGATGCAGTTGAACTTGTGCGGAGTGTCCTTAGATTTTAGATCTTTTGTCTAGGATTAAGTTCTTTTAAGTTTTCTTTTCTTTCCCTTCTCAATTTTTTTTTTTGTAATCTTGGTTCTTAAATCATTGAAATGTTGCCTTTGAAATGGAAATAACGTCACAAGAAAGGGGTTTGAATTGTGACCCTTTTAAAAATTGATTTTGTTCTCAAGTTTATCACTTGGAAAGATAAGATAAAGTTGACTTCAAAAGGTTCTGAAGTGTTAGTGTAAAATTCACATTATAATGTCTTTAGTGATGTGTGTATTATGTAAACTTTAATAAAGAGAATCTTACACAACATTTATCCTAGTTCGCCTAACTTGGTCTATGTCTAATCCTCACAACCGTGAGATTTTTCATTATGATGCTTGCGAAAACTTTATAACTCCTACACCTTTCACTTCTACCACTTGGGACTTTTTATAAATTGTATTCTCTTAGACTCACTAAGCTTCCACTATTTATTTTCTTAGTCTCGGGCTTACACAATCTTCACTCAATCTATCTTTGAATAGATAGACTTGAGAATGTTCCACATGAATGATATGATTGTTTTGGGATCTATTAGCTCAACTTTGAAATGAGTATGAGTCTGATACAAATACACTCTTGAGAACTTGGTTTTATATATACGAAAAATCCTAAGTGTGCTTGAGCATTTCAATCAAGTTTTACACTTTAATGAAAAGTTTTTTTTGAAATTTACTTGATGTAAGCTCATTCTCTTCAAGTTATGAGGTATTCTACTTATATAGGTGAGTGAAACCTTCATATTAAAGCTTGTAGATCTTCATCTTACCGTTGGGCTCGTGTCCCAATACTTGGTAATTCGTAATTGAAGTTTATCATAAAGAACAATGAACATTCTAAGTTTAAGTGAACTTCAGAGTGTTTGCAGGGTTTGTTCTTGTTTTTTAGTGTGGAGAGAGAAAATGTAAAGTTCAACATATCCTTCCATATTGATTATGAATTTGATGATTTAAGAGACTTTTATACAATTTGGCCTAAAAAGTGTATTGTATGTCAATTATAGTCTCTTGGCTTCAAATGCTTGAAGCTTGTTGTATTTATATATGATGGAAGTCTTCATTCTTGTGTAGGAAGAGTATTATGACCTTTGGGAATTTGTCCCAATGTATAAAATTAGTTGGAGAATATTCCTTTGAATTCCTAGTGCAAAATTCAACTTCAAAATGTTCTGGATGACTTCATAAGAATCAAATCTAATTTCAATTTATCCAAAAAATTGGTTTTGTCTGATTTCGAATCAAACTTTCTTAGATAATCTTTATTATTCAAAATGTAGTAGTAACATCAAAAGATTTCAAAGTAGGAGATGTTTGGTTTGTTTTCTTTTTAAAGTTCACGGGGTGTTTAATTTAACATTTTTATCATTGAAACTCAATTCATAATATAGCACAATGTGTTGATTGCTTCTGCCCGAAAATATTTATCCGCATTAGATTCATCTTGCATGGTTCTAGCTATTTTTTGCAATGTTTTATTTTTTCTTTCAACAACTCCATTTTGTTGAGGAGTTTTTACTAAACTGTGAGAAGTGCCTTGATCCTCAAAGAATGATTGAAAAGATGAACTGATGATCACTCTTACTAACATAATAATTGAACCCTTTTCATTTTGAACTTTCTTAGAAAATATTTGAAAAGCTTCATCATTGTGTGTTTTTTTAAAGTATCACCAAAGTAAATTTGGAGAAATCATGTACAATAACAAAACCATATTGTTTTCCACCAAGACTAGTAGTTTTAACAAGACCAAATAAATCTATGTGAACATTTTTAGAACCAAGTTGGGTTGAACTATGATCCTACTTGTTTTGATGATAACAAAATATATTTGTGAGAACAATTTAATACACTAATGTTTTGATTAAGTGTGCAGTTCCTAGAACAAGTGAATTTTTTAGGATCTATTGCTATATCCTCTAATGATTGGACTGAGACAAAGGAACAACAATACTTTGCTGATTTATGTATTTCTAAGTCTGGTGCACACGCCTCTGGTGACTGTTATGATGTAAGGAATGTTCTGCTTCAGTTGACTCTGATGATGCAAACAATGTTTTGTCTCGGTTGACTCTAATAGTGCAAGCAATGTTCTTCTTTGGTTGACTTTGGTGTTGCAAGTGCCCTCTTATTCAGTTGCCTCTAGTAATGCAACTATGCTCTAGTTCTTCTGGATTCGATGACTACAATCTGCACAAGAAAAGGGGTTTCAATTGTGTTTTACTGTTTTTAAAATTTTGGACTAATACTTGGTGATAAATAATGAGTAAATGAGCAGAGGAAGTAAACAAAGAGAAAAGGGAAGACACAAAGGATTTATATTGGTTATGTTGGAAGCAAGTTGGTTTTACACTTAAAGATTTGATGTTAACAAAAGTATTTTATGAATAAATTTGACTTCAAAGAATGATGCCACTAGAGGATGCCACTAGAGGATGCCACCAGAGGATGTCACCAGAGGATACCTCCAGAGGATACCACCAGATAATGTCACCAGAGGATACCTCTAGAGGATATCACCAGAGGATCCCACCAGAGGATATCACCAAAGGATCCCACCAGAGGATATCATCAGAGACAAAAATCATAGGATATCATCAGAGACAAAAATCATAGGATATCATCAGAGGCAAAAATTAGAGGATATAATCAAAGGCAAAAATCAAACGATACCTTCAGAGGCAAGAATCAAAGGACATCATCAGAGGATACCATCTGAGGCAAATATCAGAGTATGAAAAAAGACATGGTCAAGATTCGTAGAAGATTTCATTCAAATTCAAAGAAGACTTGATTGAAATCTGAAGAAGATTTGATCAAAGCCTGAAGAAGATTTGATTTAAATCAGAAGAAGATTTGGTTCAAATTTAAAAAGGAACATAATCAAGTTGAAGAATTTACAAAAGAAATCTGAGCAAAATACAATTCGAAAGTAAATTTGGACCAAGTAAAAGCCCAAATCTCATCTATAAATAGATACAACATGTTGAAAAAGAAATCATCAAAAACAGAAGAACTCAAGCTTAAAATCCAAATTCATCTTAGAGTTCAAAGAGAGAAACATTTTTGCGAAACAGAAATATTTTCTAAGTGTTCTTTTCTTAGTGTGTGAGAGTCATTGTTATAATCAGCTTTCTAAAAGCAACTACTCAAGTTCCAAACATTTGTATCCAACCCGATAGTGGTGTAAGTTCCTTCTTCAATCTGGGGTTGTCAAATTGATAGGAGAAGACTTGGCTTGTAGGGTCAAGATGGTGTAAGTTCCTTCTTCAATTTGGGGTTGTCAGATTGGTAGGAGAAAACTTGGCTTGTACGGTCAAGGTGTTGTTGTTCCTCAAAAGTCTGGGGCTGTCAGACTGTTTGGGAAGACTGGCTTGGAGGGTCAGGTGCTGTGTAATTCAAAGTGTTTGAATTAGTGGATTAAAGCCTTCTGAATGAGGGGACTAGATGTAGCCAAGTTAATGTTGAACCAGAAAAAATTTGTGTCCAAATACTTATGCTTTTATTGTTCACTGCTGCTGAATCTGATTGTTTCTTCTACAAGTAATTTATATCAGCTTTCTTCAAATCAACAAAAAGTATTCAACTTTGGCAAACACAATTCAACCCCCTCTTCTCGTGTTTGCACCTTCAGGTTAACCACTAACCCGGTAGCTACGTCTAGCCCCTTCACCCAAAAGGATTTCCTCTAGTATTTAAAACCAGATTATAACACTTAATTGGACAAGTTAAGTCTTCTCAACTTCCAGTTTGCACCTATAAACTGTTGAGGAAAACAACCACTATTGGGCTAAGTTAAAAAGTGTTTTGTTTTTGTGTAACTTTCAACAGTGGATGTGTAAATTTTTCAAACAGGCTTGGCATAATACAAGATAAAAATAAAGTTTAGTGTTTTTTCATATTTTCTAAGTAATTCTGAGTTGTTGTGTTCAAGTGAGTTTTGTTGTCTTGTCTTGTTCTTTAATGGTAAGAACCTTTTATAAATGCCAGTTTGAACCTTCAGATTACTTCAACATTCTTCTTCCAACGTTCTTCATATTTTAATTTTGCTTAGTTCTATTCAATGACTTTACCATTGCTTTGATATCTTTTGATCTTACCTTTGACTTACCCAAATCTGTTGTTGATCGTTGCTTTGGTGTTAAGACGAGACCATTTCTGTTTCTAAGATGTTGATTTCATTCAATATGGTGTCATAATTAAAAGTAATCGACATGATACTTTATTTCTTTCAATTAAGACAAAAGTAACCGACTGGAAATATATTTAAGTCTTCTAGTATCAGAACATAGCCTTCAATACAGTTTGTTTTGGAATCTTCATATCATAACAGAACGTACATCCTCATAACGTAGGCAATTTCTAGAGTTGTTGACTTTTATTAGAGTCATTGACTTTTTCAGAGTTATTGACTTTTTCAAGCATGATAACTGGTGTATTGACTTTTCTTTAGAGGTGTTGGCTTTTTCTCCATAAGCATTGACTTTTTCAGAGGCGTTGATTTTCTTCAAAGTCAAACGCTTGCTTGCATTCATTGGAAGAACATCTTGATAATAAGATTCAGATGATGTGGTGCAGATGTCAAAGGCAGAGACAATTTTGTCATGTTGCACATCGGAGTCAAATGCAATTAGCTGCATTGTTAAAGGCATCTTACCAGAACGTGTTGCATTCTCTTCAGAGTGAGATCTTCAGAGTGAGTTCTTCAGAGTGAGATCTTCAAAGTCAGCGGAGGGCGCTTGTTTTTCCTATGGTTCGTTCCTTCTAATTACTTTGTTTCCTCTAATAACTTCGTTTACTCTGTTCTCTGTTTCCTCCTATCACTTAGTTTCTTTTGATCAGTTCGTTTCCTCTGATCACTTTGTTTCCTCTGATCACTTTGTTCTAATTTTTGCACACTCAATTAAAACGTTAGTGCACTAAATTGTCCCCATAAAATACTTTTTGTTATCATCAAAACAAGGTAAGGAATTGTTCTTCAAACTATCATGGTTCTAACAATCTCCCCATTTTTTATTATGATAAAACATCTATTTTTGTGAATAATTTAATAATAACAATAAAGTATAATTCACAAAGCTCCCCCTAACTTTAAGCATATTTAATTATAAGAGTTAAAAGTAATAATATGACTTTTTCAAAAGATATTATCCCCTTATTTAAAAGTTTTAAATCAAAGCATTCTAGGGTTTTTTTTTTAAATTGTTCTCAAAATCTATGCTCCCCCTTTTGTCATTAGACAAAAGTAGTGGAATATGTCAGACTAATACAAAAAACATACTTACATAAACATTACAAAGTATATCAGTTTATTGGAGCATAACATATATATTTAACTTGCAAATTCTATTCTATCAGAGGCAAACCATATACATATCACAACATCATTCAGTTATGAAAACAATGTTCAAATTTTCTTTAATAAATTTGAACTCGTCCTCAACAAGGGGTTTTGTAAAAATATCTTCCCACTGATGATCAGTGTCAATAAATTTAATATCTAAAACTCCCTTTTGGACAAAGTCTCTTATAAAATGATGTTTGATTTCTATGTGTTTTGCTGTAGAATGTTGAATAAAATTTTTAGTTAAGCATATTGCAGACGTGTTATCATAGAATATATGAATTTTACTCTCCTAATGTTTGTAATCCTCTAGTTGATGTTTCACCCACAGAAATTGAGTATTGCATCCTGCTGTAGAGATGTATTATGCTTTTGTTACTGACAGAGCAATTGTGCCTTATCTCTTTCTTGCCATGTGATCAGATTATCACCAAGGAATGTGCAGTTTCCATTAGTGCTTTTTCTTTCAAGTTTATCTCCAGCATAGCCAACATTGCAAAATCCAGCTAACATGTAATTAGATGATTGCTTATAAAACAAACCAAGGTTAGTAGTGCCTTTCAGGTATCTAAATATCCTCTTAACAGTTGTTAAGTGGGATTCTTTTGGATCAATATCTCCAAGTCATGAACAATCATAGGATGTAAATTATCGTCAGTAAGAATAACATTTGGATAATTTCTACTATGCACCATAACCTTTGAATGTAAATTAACTATCGAAGCAAAATAAATATGATGGTTTTGAACATTGTTCTCCTCTAACATTGCATCACTCCAACAATTGTATTAGATAAGCTATAATAATTGTATTATTTGTATTAACAATCATGATGATCCTCTCGTAGATGCTCTATATTAATTGAATTAGATAAACTGGAATCAAAGACCTCATGAATTACATTTTTAGGACTTCGTGTAGCTTGGACCTCATATTCATGAGGTGTCTCTAGAATGATTTCAAGTTCCCCTAAATGAATTGAATTTGATTCAAAAGCTTCTTTACGATTTTTATCAAATGTTTCTTGATGAGAGAGATTCCTGAAAAACAGTGGTGCCTCCTAGTTCAATATTAAGGATGTGATCAACAAAAGGAACAGGTTTCAATTGTGTCCAAGAGTAAATTTTAGTCTGTCAAGTTATGTTTGACGATACATTTGATTTATAAAAAAGAACCACTCTTTAGTCCATGCATTTGAATTTTATTATTGTGCACGTTAGTGCCCTATTGGCTGCAATATTTTGTTAGTTAATTTGTTTTTCTTAAGTTCATTTGTAACATGTCCTTTTAAATTAAAAAATGATATCTCACATTTTTTTAACAAAAAGGTTATTTATATTTGATGAATCCATTAAATACAAATATGTATAAGCATCAAGAGTATTTTGTGATAAACTTGTTGTTAGAGTTAAACATTTTTTCTTCTTATTTCTAGCAATGATCGATGCTTTGAAAGAGGAAAGTCAATAGTTGAAAGTAGAAATTTTGCATCAGTTCTTTGACAACAGTCAAGTCGTGGAAGAAAGGGAGGAGGATGTGGAGGAGGGAGAGAAAAAAGAGGAGGACGATAGAGGAGGAGGAAGAAGAGAAAAAGTAGTATGAACAGATTGAGAACTATAAGATGAGATTGAGAACTATAAGATGAGAAAGGACCTATAAATAATACATTGGATGTAAATATTTAGGTTGACAAGAATCGTAGAGACCGCCCCTTATTTTGATTTACTTCTCCATCACTTAATTTCCATTTATCATGTTTTCAAAGATTATTTTGGTCGACTTTATCTTTTACTCGTGGACAATAAATAATCTTAATAATTGAAGATTGAAAAATATTTTTTTCCATAAATTCTCACTAGTAGAAGTAATCTTGTTTGAAGCATGATTGAGACTAAATGTATATATTTTTAGTGGAGATTCAAACTCAAGTTTACTATATTGTGAGAATTTAGCTCATTCTGCTAAGTCGAAATCCCATTGATCTGAAAAATATGTATTTTATCTTGACTATGTAATATATTTTGGTACATTTACTATCACTAGAAAAATATATGTGCATTTGCACGGAGTGTACGTCGTTTATTATTTTATTAAGATAGAAATTATAACATTACAATATCTAAAAGTTTATTATAAAATATTATCAAAATTTCGATGAAATTATTCAAATATAATATTTTCATTTTAAAGTAACATACTAATATAGATTAACTCTCATTTATTTGTTTAAATCAATTTCTTAATATATATTTAGTGTATAAAACATACACTAGATTAACAATTTATGCATTAGTGAAAATATTTGTCCCATATATTATAATTAGTGTATTATATTTTTTCTCTAGAAGATACTTAATAGTCACAGTACTAATAAAATACATATTTATTTTTTTATCAATTGAGTCGTAAAAGATTATTTCATAACTAATTTTACAATGACAGACATTTGTCATGTTTATGATTTATATAATAAATTATAATTTATACATTATAATTTGCTTCAAATTTTTATTGCGAAGATATTAAAGAGACATAATATTAATGAAATGCATATTTTTATTTTAATTAATTGATTTATGAAATACCATATTCTAACTAATTATTTGTCTCATATACAATTTATACAATAAATTATCATTTATGTATTGTAATTTTCTTCAAATTTTTATCTAGAAGAGATTCATGAGATGCACTTCTAACGAAATATATATTTCTCTTATTAACTAATTGATTCGTGAAAAACTATTTTTTAACTATTTGATTAGTGACAAATATTTGTCTCATGTATGATTTATACAAACAATATAATTAGTGTATTATACTTTTTTTTTTCAATTTTTATCTAGAAAATATTCAAGAGACCAACTACAAATAAAATACATATTTCTCTTTTAACTAATTGATTTATAAAAGTTCATATTTTAACTAAGAGACTAATGACAAACATTTGTCCTTTGAATAATGTATATAAATAAACTATAATTATTGTATTATAATTTTCTTTAAAAAAAATTATAAAAGATATATTAAGAGATACAAGTTTAATATTGTTTAAAACTTGATCACCGTCAAAAACTTGTTGACGGTAAATTTCCACATCGATCAAACATAAACTAACTAAATAAAGACATGCTGCCCTTTCCTCCCTCTCACTCCTAAACCATCAAATTGATATGCATGATTAATAGCATTATTTGAGATAATACTTTGAATATCCCACCACTTCAAAACATCCCTCCCACTAATCCAAATAGTAGACACTAAAAAATTAGGTGTTGTGCGTTTCATCCATCCCACGTCTAGCCACACAAACCTAAAAATTAACATCCAAAAAGCCTCTTTGTAATAAATTCTCTTTGGTAAGTAATCGGTTAAGAAGAAATTGCCAAACAAATAAAGAGACCTTTAAAGAAAATGATTTAATCTGAATTATTTCATACATTGAGTGACATGAATTCATAGTTTTGAATCAACATATTATACACATCTCTCACAATGTAGCCATTACTTTGACTTGTTGACCAATATTGCATGTCTAGGATGACAATGAATCTCTACGGTACGATCATACTATTTTGCTACCATTTGATAAAAAGAATATCCGTATCATATTCGTGCGGGTATTTGCTTAACATATATTTGGTGAATTTTTAAGTATTCGTAAGAACTAACGGATATATATTGATACCTTCTTTTAAATAAAAAATCATTTATATATATAAAAAAATTGTTGCAATTAAGTAGATTTCTTTTTTTTCCCTTGACACAAAAAAAAAATTAACACATAAATCATTAACAAATAAATATAATAACATAGCAAAATTTTATCATAAAACTTATTAATACATAACTAAAAATTATTACAACATATCAATTATACTAATTTATTATCGGATACGGATACCATTACATCCGCATTTGTACTCATTAACTAACAGGTAGTCAAAATATATATTTATTTATTTGCGGTTACCCGTTAAGCTATTTGTCGCGTGTCCGTTGTGGATTCTACACCATCACACAAAACAAAATTAGCCAATAAAAAAAAGAACTCTATAACTAAATTTTCATTCCATTGAAACAACTTTCTTCACCAACTCTAATCGCGATCCCCAACTTTCCAATCCAATTTACACATATTTGCCGTTGGTATATTTAATCAACCACCATGTTAAACAATCTACTAAATTTATCACACAACCACTCTCCAACTAACCAAGGATCAAGCCAAAAGCTTGTCTTTTCCCCATTACCTTTTTTAAATAAGTTATCAGACACCCAATTCGACTACACCCACCACTGCCCTTATTCAAACTCTAGATATCCTTCTATCAAGTTGAATAAACCTGAACTCCACTACTCCTCTGACGAGACAAAACTCTATATTTACAATCTACCACATTCAGCCACCATCATCCACAGTCTATTTAAAGTAACCAACATCTTGAGCCATTGATAAGTGAAGATTTATCTACCATGACAACCTTATCCTTATTTTTTCAATCACAAGATCCCAAAACCCAAGCTTTCGTAGATTATCACCAATAGGTAAGCCCAAATATTGAAAAGGGATTATACATTTCTTGTAATTTAATAAAGTAGTTACCTCTTCTAGCCATGACTCCTGAATATTTACTTCGACTAATAAACTTATATGGAAGTTTACTTTTGTAAATGAGAGATTCATAACTCCGATCCGCAACCAACATTATAACCAACAAATACTCATTTATCCACATAATGAATTTATTAGTAGGGAACCATTGACCAATACTAAAGTAGTGGTCAAATTCAGGCATGCCAATGTCGACCCTATTCATATTGCAAGAAAATTCACAGTAGACATCACCATGTCCAAGTAATCTCATTCCACATAATCATTATATGCCTTTTCAAAGTCGACATTAAATAAAATTAATTCTTTATTCTACTTTATTGCTTCATAAAAAATTTAATTAGCTATCAAAATGTCATCTAAAATTTGACTACCCTAAATAATAGTAGACTAATTTTTTTAAATTACATTTCCCAACACTCCCTTCAATCTATTTGTTTGAACATTTGCCAACACCTTTTACATACACCCCCACAAGTTATATTGGAAAAAATAATTCAGAGTTTGAGTAGTATCCTTCTTGGGATGAGAACTATAAATGTATAGTTTGACCCCTTCGCCATTTTACTATTCACTTGAGAAAATATGTTTTACAGTCCTCCCAAAATTTTGTTAAGAAACCAAAGTTAACCCCATGAAGATCGGAGTTCTTGAAAATATCACAATCACACACAACTTGCCTAACTTCCTCTTCTTCAAAATATCTACCAAATTGAATACCATTAGCGTTAGAAATAGTTTTAAATCCAAGTTTTTCCATTCTTGTCCTGCCCACACTATTTGATTGAAAGTGTGAGTGAAAATATTGAAAAATGGCATTTCTATATGCATCAACCCCATCCACCCTAACCCCAATAACATCAATGTTAACTATAGAATTATTTCTCTGTCTACCAACCACCACTCCATGAAAGTATTTTGACTTAGCATCTTCTTCTTGCCACTGAATGATGTAATTGATTCTAGGCATTGAGAACAACTGCGATGAAATGAAGCATCTCGTAGCAATATATGCTTCATCTAAGTTTCCAAATTCTCCTCTTAAAGCCAATCTGTTCATTCCCTTATTCAATACCTTAATTTGTTCTCGCATAGTACTATTATGCTTTTGATATCACTCCCTCAAGGATGATTTGATACCTTTTATTTTTCTTTAGAAAATAACCTCCCCCCTCAATTCCCATACTCATCTACCTATCATGAACAAATTTTATGATACCTCTCAAATCGTGACCAACATTTGAACATTGGAAATGGACATGGACCCCAATTCTCAACCACATCAAAAAACATAAAATGGTTTGAAGGCTTCGAATCAAAGCCTACTAAGAGCAAGAGTTCTAAACCATACAAATTTGTTTTCCTTTATTTTTATTGAACCGATAACATTTAAGTCACAATCTCAATCATAAAAATAAAGATGATCATTTACGTCTACTTCTAAGATACGACATCTCTGGCCGTTTGAGTTTTAAATATTTTTAAAATATTTGTCCATGTTGAATCGTGATCCATATTAGAATTTGTCTAAAAAAAACTACTCCCAAAATAACAACAGACTCACCAATTTTCAACTTGACTCCCTTGGCCGATTGGCCCTCTCTCCTAAAGTTACTTCAATTTATTTCCTCCAAATACTTTTCTTTCTTTTTCTCATGTAAATTGGTATTTAAGCACGATTCAGGATGATATTTTTATGGAACTCTTATATTTAAACATCTGACCTTTAATTTTTTCAATATACATTATTCTCTCTCATATACATCACTAACATATGTTATTTATAACATCATTTTGTGTTCAAACATAGAGTATGTTAGTGTGTGAATTTAAAATTTGTTAAAACCCTACATTGGAAAGCTCTCATATATTGAGTAGTTTTCAACTCTATAAATATTAAAGTCCCACATTTGATAGTTAACATATGTGAGTTTGCTTTCATCACTATATAAAGAGTGTCAAACTCTTGTGAAAAACACACCAGAGTTGGATGTAATTCTCAACTTTCTCTTTTCTCCATATTTTGCTTGATGCATTTTCGAGCCATTGCTCCCTTTCTTTTTGTCCCTTCAACTTTTGAGTGGTCTTAATAGCATTGTTCTTTTAGAGTGGTTTTGTGTCGTAGTCCTTTTAATTTTTAGAGCGATTTTTGTATCGTAATCTCTTATATTTTTTAGTGATCCTAATATCATTGTCTTTTTGGAGTGGTTTTTGGGCGTAGTTCTTTCGATATATGAGTAGTCATAGTACCATATTACAAATAGTTTTAACCGCCATATTGAGAATGACTTTAACCATCATATTGAAAGTGGTTTTAACCGCCATATTGAGCGTGTAATTCTAAAACGGTTTTCTATGGTATAGTAGAACTCTGATACAGTTTGTTTATATTGTTTTATTCTAGCGACCTAGTCCGCGACTCAACACAATAATATTTTCAATAACTAAAAATTATTTTAAAAATAGTTTTTATAAACTAAAAAATTTCATTTTGACTATTCTTTTTCTCATTTGATGAAATGTATAGATTTCAATGAAACATTTACCATTTTCCTTGATCTGATTTTGTGTTTGACGAATTAATTGATCCGATTTATCACTCATGAATCACGATGAATTAAAAATATAGATAATATTAAAAAAAAAAAAAAGATATCGTTGTCTTGTCGTATATTTATATACGTTGAATATTATAATTATAATTCGATGGAGTGTGATACTTTCAAATATACACGAAAACATCAAATATTTTAGGTCTATCGTATAGATATCATTATTTATTTTTTTATATATAGAAGTCATTATATTGTGCCTCACATTCAATCAATGTCGGTAATGATAATACATTACAGTAACATGGGCCCATATAATACTAATTTAATTAATGAAAAATACACCATTGAATATATGTGGTGTGCGTTGTCGAGTCATTTTGGCATGTTTTGTACTTGCTCGATTGGATAATGAAAACGACACTCTCATCAGTCCACCATCCTGAGCTATATAGCACTCACTTTTTTTTTTTTACAACAAATATAGCACTCACCTTTATGAATAATTTCTGTACGGTGACAAAAAATTTGAACATTTTCTTTGGATACACACTTAAAAGAAAAATGTAAAAAAATTAATCAATATTATATAATTTTAAAATTATTAAAATATATATATATATATATACATATTTGTATCTAAATTCTTATATCTATACAAAAATTGTTCTACCATTATTTTGACCTTTTTTACACTTGTGTTGTTTTTCACTAGAATATTCTCTACTCCCAACTTTTATTTGATTTATAGATTTAGTTGGTACTATACATTAAATTTATTTACACATTTATTTATTTAAAAGTAAATTACACTTCTTGGTCTCTTATTTTATTAAATTTATAATTTTAGTTTTCTTATTTTTTCTATAGTTTTGCTCATCCATTTTAAATATTATTAATATTTGATTTTCATTAATTTAAATTTCAATTTGGTAAGGTAATAATTATTTTAATAATATGTTTGATTATGTGAAAAATCATAGTGACGTATAATTTAAATTTAAATCAAATAATACCACTTTAATAATTTAAAATAATAAAAAATAAATAATTTTTAAATTTCTTTTTTTAACTTTAAAAGTTTCTGAAAATGAATTTTTTTTAATTTCTTTTAAAAAGAATCAATTTTTTTGTTTTATAAACTTCGAAAAGAGTAACAAAAAAACTCTTTATTTTAAAAAAAGAAAATTAAAGAATTTTTTTAAAAATAATTTTTTAAAAAAATATGTTTTTATTTAAAATTTCAATTTTTGAAAACAAAAAAAAGTATTCAAAATATTTATTTTTCTATTTATTTATTTAAAATTATTAAAATGACGTTATTTAATTTGAAATTAAATTTAAATTTTTCATCACCATGATTGTCCACATCAGCATGTATATATCACTAAAATGGTCGTCGCATCACCAAATTGAAAATTCAAATTAGAAAGATGAACTAAATGCCAACAATTTTGAAAATCGAAGAACCAAAATTGTTAGAAAAATAGAGAGACCAAAATTATAGATTTAATAAAATAGGAGAACCAAAATTATATTTTAGCCTTTTATTAATTAAATCTCCTCAAATTAATATAATATGATTGGATTAAATACATGTATGTTAAAAAAAAATTGCATTACCAATGAGGATTGAGTCTAATGGAAGGAAATATACCTACAATATAGTAAATCTGAGTTTGAATTTCTGTTAGGATACGTACTCATTTAGTATTTGACATGTCTCGAATAAGATTGAGAATAGGAAAAAAATTTACACTATATTTTATAATAAAACGTATTTGCATTATTGATGTATAAAAAATAATTTTAAATTAGTATTGCAATGACACATCCAAGTTTGTCATACTTTAAATAAGGTTAACAAATGTATTAGCTAGCTTACCAACTAAAGTTTGTCTTTGAGGAACTTTAATTGTAACTCCCGTGGATGGAGTTCTTCATGACCTTCATCATTTGTCTTTTTATGATGTATCTGGTGTTTACATACTGAGGAATATTCATTTTATTTTTTAGTTTTTTTTTTCTTGTTTGGACTTAAGTCCTCACTCTGTAAATAAAAAAGGAAATTAATTTCAAATATTTTTTTTAGAATAAAAATCATAGTATAAAAATTGAAAAAAGTTATTCTAAATAAAGTCTTTTTCACTAATTTGGGTTCTCTACAGTTAAGGAAATCTCACAATCACACATTCAGACAATTATGGTTGTTAGATTAAGATCTAACAGTTTAAAGTTTAGATCGAATTTTAAATTATAAACTAAAAATTAATATATTTTAGACTGTTTGATCTTGATCGGACGATCGTCGATGTCCGAACGTGTGATTGTGCGATTTTCTTTGACAACGTCGAATCCAAATTCCTTTTCCACATGTTAGGCTACTTTTTTTTTTCATCTTTGCCTATGTCAACCACCTAGGTAGGAACTGTTGGAACCAGGTTGATTTTACCTTTAGAGTTTTCATGTTAACAAAAATATTTTATGAGAACAATATATTTAACTTCAAAGAGTATGAAAGAAGATTCATGTTTTTGAACAAAATCTAAAATAAGATTTGA
Organism: Cicer cuneatum; assembly: GCA_037974295.1. Classification (NCBI taxonomy): domain Eukaryota; kingdom Viridiplantae; phylum Streptophyta; class Magnoliopsida; order Fabales; family Fabaceae; genus Cicer; species Cicer cuneatum. The sequence goes on along the minus strand of JBBPBO010000005.1, from coordinate 33,501,968 downwards.
TTCAAATTTATAATTGAAGAAAATCTAAAATAAGATTTGATTCAAAATTATAATTGATGAAAATCTAAATAAGATTTGATTCAAATTTATAATTGAATAAAATCTTTCACCAAGTTGAAAAGAAAATATGGTCAATATTTGAAGAAGATTTAATTAAGATTTGAAGAAGGTTTGATCAAGATTTGAAGAAGATTTAATTATGATTTGAAGAAGATTTGATCAAGATTTGAAGAAGAATTAATTAAGATTTGAAGAACATTTGATCAAGATTTGAAGAATATTTAATTAAGATTTGAAGAAGATTTGATTAACATTTGAAGAAGATTTGATCAAAATTTGAAGAAGATTTGTTCAAGATTTGATCAAGATTTATTTACAACTAAATATGAACATAATCAATCTGAAGAATTTACAAACTCAATCTGAACAAAATACAATTAAGAATTAAACAAGGACTAAATTGTGTTAAGACAAAATCTCAATTAATTATTTTGATCTAAACAAACAAAAATTAATTAAAGACTCTAATTATTATGCTAAATTATATGTTATTTAACATGTGTTTTTGAGTGTGATAATCCAAGATAGGTACCAAGCAAAATCAGTTTAAAGAATAAGCTAAAAATGAACTGCCAGAAACCAAGAACGTTTTGGACATTTTCTGGAAAAATCAAGAACGTTCTCCATGTTTTTCACTTCATCAAGACAGTTCAAGCCAGCTATTAAATGCAACCAAGATTAACCTTGAGTTATTTTTAAGTTTTAATAGGGAAATTTTAAATAAGCAAATTTACAATTCAAATCTCATTTCCTTGTAAAGTGACATTTCTACTTCAAATTGAAGCCCAAATTTTAACTATAAATAGATACTCAAGGCTAAAGAAGAAAATCATCGAAAATCAGAAAAGAGTAGAAGAACTCATAAGCTCCAAATTTCAAATTCATCTTGGAGTTCAAAGAGAGAAACACTTGTTCAAGTTAGAAATATTTTATGAGTGTTCTTTTCTTAAAATGTGAGAGTTATTATTATTATTATCAGCTTTGTTAGAAGCAACTACTCAAGTTCCAATCTTTTGTATCTAACTCGATAGTAGTTTAGTTACTTCTTCAATCTGGGGTTGTCAGGTTGTTAGGAGAAGACTTGACTTGTAGGGTCAAGGTGGTTTGTTCCTCAAAAGTTTGGGATTATCAAGCTGTTTGGAAAGACTGACTTGGAGGGTCAGGTGTTCTGTAATTCAAGATATTTGAATTAGTTGATGAAAGCCTTCTGAATGAGGGGACTGAATATAGCCAAGTTAATGGTGAACCAAGATAAATCTATTTGTCCAAATATTTATGCTTTCATTATTTGCTGCCTCTAAATTCGATTGCTTTTTTATCCAAGTAATTCATAAAAACCAATCAGCCTTCATCAAATCAGCAAAAAGTTTTCTACTTTGGCAAACACAATTCAACCCCACTTCTCGTGTTTGTACCTTTAGGAACAACACTCAAATGGGCGAGGCATAAATGAGTATTACTTTTTCTACATCTTTCTTCTATATTTATTATATGAATATTTATATGAGTAGCAATTCTTTATAGATATTTCTATGATTTAAATTTAATATTATAAAATACTATATAATATAATAATATATTTTATTAATATTGTAAAACTGAGAACACACGTTATTACAAAAAACCTACATTATCACCCAAGAATGATTGTGGCATGAGATTTCATAATTTATATGCCCTTAATGAAGCTTTATTGGCTAAACAAGATTGAAGATTACTTACTAACCGTAATTCTTTATTTGCTAAGATTTTTAAGGCCGCATATTATCTTGAATCTTCTTTTTTCCATACTAAACAGGGGTATTATCCTAGCTACACTTGGCATAACATACATCAAGCCTCTTGGATTCTCGAAATCATGTGCTATTGGAATGTGGGTGATGGAGCCTCTATCAACATTTTGAAGAACAACTAACTCTCGCTTCAAAATATATTTAAAATTTGGATTTCGTAGCCTAAACAGTCTCATGTAAAATTGGTTAAATACTTAATCAAGGAGGATATCTTTACTCGAAATTAAGAATGCATCAACTTAAATTTTCTTCTTTTTGAAACTACCCAGATCATTCAAATTCCTTTCACTTCTAGTGCATCTGATTTTTACTATTGGAGTGAAACTAAGGATGGAATTTACTCAGCTACATATGGCTACAGAGCTGTCAGAGATTGGGCTTTTCCTATTAGAGAAAATCCTACATGTAGCATAAATATTAATTCTATTTGTAGAATTGTTTGGAATCTCAACATTCCCCCAAAGCAAGGCTATTTTCTTTGACAAATCCTTCATCATTGTATCCATGTCAGAACTTAGTTTTGTAAGAAAAGGGTTCAATGCCCATTAATATACCCTAGATGTGAAGCCCAATTTGAAACCATTTATCACACTTTTAAGGATTGTATTTGGGTAACCCAAATTTGGTTTGGGTCCTCTTTAAATATCAAAATTTTCAACCATCAAGATGTGTCCTTCATCAATTGGTTCATTCAATTTCTTACAATAGGTAGCAAGGATAGAGTGGAAATCGTAACCTAATTCATCTATGGAATTTGTTTAGCTAGAAATCAAAGTTTGTTTAACAAGAATGTTGTAGCGGTGTAAGTCTCTATTGGAAAATCCCTTTCCACTTTGTGCGAGTATTGATATTGTTATGCTCGTTCCAATTCCATGGAAATCACAACAATACAGAAGATAGGTTGATCTAGTGTCAAATGCTTCCCTTCGCCAAAGGATTTTATCAAAATCAACTTTGATTTGAACTTGTAAACATCAGGATTTTGGGGTTTTGGCATCGTTGTTCGCGATGTTTCTAGTGTTTTCATGGAAATATCCCATAAGAAGAATGTGAAATAGCATAATTATCACTAGAAGGGAGTTGAACAGTGACAATGTTAAACTTTTAGTTTTAAAATGTTATCCTCTCAAATTTAAAAATGAGAATTTTTGGTTAATACAAAGGACTATCCTCTGTTAGAGAATAAGTGTTAGAGTTCGTAAAGGTAATTATGTGAAATGCGTGAGAGATAAAATAAAAAGAATAGAGTTTAGAGAAAGTGCATACAATATTTATACTAGTTCAGCCAACTCGGGCTACGTCTAATCCTCACAATTCTATGAGATTATTTCCTAGAGCTCAAATGTAGGTCCTAAGATGATATCATCTTTCACTGTGTATTTTCTTAGTCTTACCAGGCTTACAAGTTCAATTCCTTCACTAGCTTCACGAGCTTTTACAAAATAACTCATTTTTTTAGGAACTTGATATACAATTAGGGAGTTTAGTTTTGAGTAGGATCAAAGATACAACTCTATTGTAAGATACCTTTTTAAAAATATGATCCTTAAAATCTGTTTGAGATTAAGAGAAAGTGTATGAGAAAATGGATAAAAAACTTTGAATGACTTAAAATCTTGTTTGCAATTGGATTATTTTAATGTTTAAAGAAGAATGATTATCTATTTATAATTGTCTTGAAGCTTCAAACAAATAGGGCACTGATATATAGCCATTGGAGGCTTTGACGATTGCCATGTAGACTTAACTTTATTTGCAAAACTAATCTTGAGACTTTATCCTCACGTAACGTACATCACCTTTTTTACCATTGACCTCTCTGTCAATTTTTTAGGATGGTTATTGAAGAATGTTCATCATCGCTTATGGATTAGTTATCCTCAAAGGCTTATATAAATGCATTTTTAATTCTTTTTTACTCCTAGTTTCTTAAATGATTTCCCTGATATTCCTTTGTGCATATTGACAATAATTGAGATGCTTGACCATGATAAAGTATCCGTTCCAACCAAAGAATGAATATACTTTGGAGGGTGACTTTATCTAATAATATGGTTAAACGTGACAATGACTTCATGATCTGACTCTAAAAATAAATACAATCAAGTACACAAGATAGATAACAAATATAATAAGAATCTTTAATTTTAATTAAGTAATTTTGTTATCTTCAAAACAATCAAAAAAGATATTTCTTCTCAACAAAATGGTTTTGAAGATGCAACAATGATGAAAGCTATGGTTTCATTCAAGCCAATGTGTTTGCTCATGCTTAAGGTTATAACAAGGTTGTGTTTGAATCAAATTATGAAATTTTAGTGAAGAATGATAAGAGAAAGGTGTTTTCTCGTGTGTATTGGGGAAAATATGCAGAATTGTATAATCGAAATTTACTAAACTTAGTCTCTTCTTTGGATTTTTTTATAGGGAGGATAACTGGGTTGCTCACTTTCTAGCAAATCATACTTACTTTGACCCAAATAAGGATTGATTTTATGAACATTATTCTCTTATTATGAACCAAATCTTGTTGGATTCGGCCTTTGTGGTGTTTATAAACAAGACTTTTATTTAGAAACATATTGGGATTAATAAACCAAATCCTCTTGGACGTAGGCCATTGTGTTGCTTTATAAATGAAGTTTTTTATTCAAAAGGCTAAAAATTGCCCCCAAATTTCACAATATCGTGATTTTGTTCCTTTACTTTAAAAATAACAATGTTGTTCCATTAATTTTATTCCCTTTATCAAAAGACAAATCTCTATTAATTTTGACCGTGTCGACGCTGATGTACTCATTTTAAAAAAATTTATACACATAAATATAGAATTTAATTAAAAAAATAAATATATTGTCATGTGAGAATAAAAAACTTTGGAAGATTCTTGGGATTAAAGTTAGCATTGACATGAGGAAACCCCTTAAAGGAGGCACAATGATTACTTATTAAAGAAAATAGTTTTATGTCTTTTTTTATATACGAAAGACATCCTATATTTTGCTACATTTGTGGGCAGATTGGTCACCAGATTAAGGACTGTGAGGAATCATAAGATCATAAAGGAAATGATTATTGATTAGTTTTTATTTCATGTACTCGTTTCGGTTCTAAATACAAGAGAAAGTTGGATCAACGAAAGTTAATGTTTAATTGGATGAGTGCAAGGGTGGAACTAACATTAGATAATTGAGGTGACCAACTTTATTTAAAAGATTTATCCACCTTGATGGTTGGTCCATTGTAGACAACTGATTAAAAGTCACGTGAAATTCTAAGGTTATCAATAATACTCTTTAAAAGTATAATTTAATGAATTGTTCGTCTTTACGGCTAAGATGGTAACTTGTTTGGTGTTAATTCGAGACAAGTTGAGTTTTAAAGGGTCATATTAGTTTATTATTATTTTACCAAAGTGATATCAATCAAGTCATTGTCTAAACTGTAAAAACAAAAAAGATCGTACTTCTATGAGTGTCGTCGACCGTCCTTAATATTTGAAAATTTTAAGCATTAATATATTAATTATTCTCTTCATATTAATTAATTATTCTTAATCATAGCCTTTTTTATATACTTTTACTACTGCTAAAAATTGTCAAGCTCTCAATTGCCATCAACAAAAAAAAAACATGCGATAACCAATACGTTGCAATTGCAATATATGTCATTTCGCATTCTTGCTCTAACTTTTCTTATCTAAAAAAATTATAGCTTTTATCACTTACCTTTATTTAATGGATAAAATAAAAGATAAAATAAAAATAAATTATTATATTTTATTTGAATTAGTATTCGATGAACTAACATAATATGATAAGTTAATTCAGAATTTTATCCTATCCTGTCTCACTAGTTAAAATTTATATTGTTAATATGAGCTGAATTAAAAACTAACATAATATAATAAAAACAATAATTTACTTAATTACCTTTATAAAATGTAATTTAAAATATAATAAAATATAAATATAAAAAAATTTATAAAATATAATCTAAAATATAAAAATATAAATCTAATTAAATATAAATATAAAAATATTTATTTTATTATTTTTCTATAACTTTATATCATATATTATCTCTATTATATCCTAAAAATAAAAAATAACATAATAATAAACTAGTAGTACGTAATAATAAGATTTCAAAAAGCTGGAGGGGTCTTGGACTCTGTAGACACCAATGTCGGATGAGTGTGGTATATTGAAATTGTTTAAAAAAGAATATCCTACAAATACTTTTTCTCTTGAAAGGTTCTAAAAATAATTATTGTAAAGTTAGATATTTTATTTATGATTGAATAAAAAATATATGATTTCAAAAAAGAAATAGGAAAAGTATATGCCACTTGAGCACAGTATATCTCAAGAAAAAGTGGGTATAATCTCTCCGAATAAATAATATATGATGATATATTTAAATTCAAACAAGAGAGAAGATAATTTACTCATGTTTAAATGATTAAGCTTTAACAAAAAATTGTTTTAAAACGATTTTATTTTTTGATTTTAAGTTTATTATTTTTTCTAATTCTGTTTTTCAATTATTACAATATACACTACTTTTAAAATAATAATTATATTTTATATTCATGATAGTGAAAAATCAACTAATAATTAACAAAACTTAAATATTTAATTAGTCTTTGCAAATATGTATTTTTATGATTTCAGTCCATATAAATTTTTTATTTGATTTTTGTCAAATTAAATATTTTTATTTTATTTGTTGTCTTTATTCTTATTTTAATTCTTACAAAATTGATTTTTATTGAAATTTGTCCTTACAAATTCTTAATGTTTTCAATATGATTGAGGGATTAAAGTGAAATATCATGTAAAAATTGATTATAATGAAAACCAATTTTACAAAAATTAAAATGAAAAATCAAAGATAAAGAACAAACAAAAAAATATTTACAAAGCTTAAAGCAAAAAATAAATATAAGTACAAGTATCTATCATATATTTAAGTCAATTAATAATAGTAAACTTTTTATTTTTTTATTCTAATTATTATATTTTTTAATATATAAAAAAATTTAATCCACAGATATTTAAAAATGAACGAAGTAATAAAATAATATATAATATAATATAATAATCATAAAGAGGAATACACGTCATCGTGTGGTGTATAAAATACCTGATAAGCAGCCACACCATACTTGCCTCCATTTATCACAGAGCTAGCACGTACTGTGAGTTTGTATCCTTTTTTGGTATAATTTGTGTTTGTGTTATTATTTTTTTGACAACGTGTTGGTATTATATTTTACCCATAACATAACATAACATTAATTAATAATAAATATCATTATCATTATTCCCCACTATATCTTAAATCATAATTCCCCACCATATCATATAAATGATAACACCCCCATCACTTTCACTGAGTCACTGTTTTTTCAGTAGGGTTTTTCTTTATATTCCCTTTTTCTTTTCTGCACACCTGAAAAACGATTTCAGTTATAGATAGAGAAAAATAACTTAGAGAGAGAGTTAATTCATAATTCATGGATGCGCACGCTGTACATTTGGCTATGGCGGCGCTCGTCGGAGCTTCCATCGTTGCCGTATCGGCGTACTACATGCACCGCAAGACGTTAGCGCAGCTTCTGGAGTTCGCACGGACGGTTGAGCTTGACGGCGGTTCCGACGGCGGCGATTCTCCGCTGTATTCAAAGAAACGGCGCGGTGGTTCTAAGAGGAGGATGAACGGCAGTTATCAGCGCTTCTCGGCTTCGTTGCCAGATGTTATGGCGATATCTGGTGGACTCGACGGTAATGGAACGATGCACGTCGAAGGGATTCCGGCAGGGTTACCTCGGTTGCAAACACTCCGTGAAGGTATTGCTATTTACTTATTTGAGAGTTTTATTGATGAAATTGAGTTATGTTACTGATTATTGAGTTGAAATGAAGGAAAATATTTTTTTTTATGAATGATGAAGGAAAGATTATAAACACTATTTTGAATTCATTCATTTATTTGATATTATATTAACATAGTTTTAGCTGTAAAGAAAAGAAAGACTAAAGTTGTAGAAGTCATTTAAAAAATTATTCATGTAATTAAGATAATTTATTTTGATATTATATTAAGATAATTTTAGCTGTAAAGAAATCTAAACTTTAGTGGCATGATTTTCTTTACCTATCTTCACTTCCATCAGTTATTGAAATCATTTTAATAAATATTCATGTAATTAAGTAATTTTATCGATTTCAATTTGTTTCTTATTTCATATGGATTGTCGAAGCTAGCACGATGGTGAATTGTAATTTTTAAATATCTTTTCTACTTTTGGTTTTATTACAAATAGTCTCCAATCGACTACGAAGCACTGACATCGACACCAGACACGATGCTGACACACACATGAATTGTATGTGCCAGTGTCGTGTTGGTGTCAGACATTGTTAGACATCAGACAAGTCTTCCATTAGAAGTCTTGGTGCTAGAGAGCCAATGGATGATAAAAAAGGAATCACGTAACTTTCAAAAGGAAAACCTATGCCTAAGAGAGAAGAAAGTATAAGGGAATAAACTGAAGCATTGGAATAATTAGATGATTGAAAAGTATATTCCCTTTCTCAATAATTTCTCTTGGTGGGTCAATCTTCCTGGACCACATTCCTTTGCCAACACAGCTGGAATTCAACTTTACCACTATTGTAGAGATCGTTGTTTTCTTTAAGGAATTATGATTTTTATGCTTTGTTTAATCGTTATTAGTATGCCCAAGTGTCTGTAATCCGTAGAAATAAAATATACTTCTGATATTTTCCTGTTTTTAACTGTGAAGGTGCTAGGATTAATTTGTAGTAGAGTAGCATCAACATATGGCTTTGGAGGAAAAGGGTGGGGAAAGGATTGAAAAGCATTCATGTTAGATTACTGCCGTATTTGCTTTGTACTATACATCTTTCTGATTCAACACCTGCATAAATGCATGACCTGTCTAACTGAAAGTTTTAATCTCAATAATCTTCGTGACTGATATATATGTATCTTACAGGAAAATCTGCTAATGCAGGTTCATTTATAAGAAATATTGTAAGACCGACTTCTCCCAAGTCTCCTGTTGCAAGTGCCAGTGCCTTTGAAAGTGTAGAGGGATCAGATGATGAAGAAAATTTGACAGACGGAGCCAAACTGGATACTACATATTTGCTTACGAATGGAAATGTAGTAAGTCTTTAATGCACCCGTTGAATGAAGTTTACCATACATTTGATATTCTGTATAAAAAGAAAGCTTACTCTTGAGATGATAAGAAACTCTCCCTATCTTTCTTTCTCCCCTGTTTTTTAATGCCTCCCCTGCCCTTCCTCCTCCCATGGGCTTACAATTTTAGCATTTTTCCTGTTAATTTTCCTCCATGTTTTGATCATCACATAATGCAAGTTTCAATATGCTCTAAAGTACCAAATTTGAATTATCTCTGATTTTGAATTTGAAATCACCTGTGTGCAGGGTGGAGAAGGTAAAAATCCATACGAGACTTTGCCTAATCATGTTAATACTAATGGAGAGCAGATGACAATCGCAGCTTCAAATATGATCCGATCTCATAGTATTTCTGGTGACCTGCATGGTGTGCAGCCTGACCCAATAGCAGCTGACATTCTGAGGAAAGAGCCAGAGCAAGAAATTTTTGCACGATTGAAAATTACTCCTATGGGTATGAACTGTGAGATATTGGTCATTCTCTTGAATGCAAATATATTGATCTAGATGGTTTTCTCATGGCATGCACAATCCACTTCCTTCAAACATTTTTTTGTTGTTGCTGAAAACAGTTGCAATTCTAGAAAATCATTTTGCTAACACTAATTTTTATATTTTCTGTTCAGAGGTTCCATCATCTGATGAAGTTGAATCGTATGTGATTCTTCAAGAATGCCTTGAAATGAGGAAACAATATGTTTTTCAAGAAGCAGTTGCTCCATGGGAGAAAGAAGTTATATCTGACCCCTGTACTCCAAAACCTAACCTAGAGCCATTCTTTTACACACCTGAAGGGAAATCTGATGTAAGTTATTTTTATATTTTCAACCTGGGAAAAGTTGGATCTCCTCATTTTTTTCCTTTGATTAAATGAGTATCATCTCTGTTGTGCCACAGCATTACTTTGAAATGGAGGATGGAGTTATTCATGTATATCCAAATAGAGACTGTAAGTTAAATTTGGAGCATGTTTGTAAATTTTGATGATACCTCTGTAGCTGGGTTTTTTATGCATCTTTATCTATTACTTGCAGCTAAAGAAGAGCTTTTTCCTGTTGCCGATGCAACTACATTTTTCACTGACCTTCATCAAATACTTCGAGTTATAGCAGCAGGGAATATCAGATCTTTATGCCATCACAGGCTTAATCTTCTAGAACAAGTAAATACATATCAAATTACTAAACATAAAAAATATTCTGCAGCCTATGTTTGTTTCGAGTTACAGATAAGAATTTGTGTTTATTCAGAAATTCAATCTTCATTTGATGCTCAATGCGGATAGGGAATTTCTCGCCCAAAAAAGTGCTCCACACCGAGACTTCTATAATGTTAGAAAAGTGGATACACATGTCCACCACTCAGCATGCATGAATCAGAAACATCTTTTAAGATTCATAAAGTCAAAGCTGAGGAAAGAGCCTGATGAGGTGACAGTTTGAAACTCTTTGTCCCTGTGATATACCATACTTTGCAGTAACCTTTTTATTTTTTTTATTTGATGTCAACATTGAACTTAAGGAAGAAGATAATATAAAAATTCACTTGTTTTTTAAAATATAAATGTTTTGGCATGTTTTAATGAGCGTTAAAAGTAATAATGTACTTCAGATTATATTTCTGCAACCTATGAATGGAATGGGAAATATTACAAGGATGCTCAAAATGATTGCATCCTGTCATTCAATGCAAAAGTAAATATCATATGCCTTGCTCTATGATTTTTATATTACAGATTATTTAAATTATATTTTAGGAAGTGACACGAATACTAATGTATATTTTAACATTCTTCAGGTTGTAATATTTCGAGATGGAACATATCTGACGTTGAAAGAGGTTTTTGAGAGTCTAGATTTATCTGGGTAATGAACTTCTATAATTTAAATTGTAAGTATAATGATGATTGAAATTTGCTGGAAATAAATTTCATTTATTAATCTTGTTTTTGAACTTATTTTAACAGATATGATCTCAATGTTGACCTTTTGGATGTCCACGCAGACAAAAGTACATTTCATCGCTTTGACAAGTTCAATCTTAAATACAATCCTTGTGGTCAAAGTAGGCTCAGGGAGATATTCTTGAAGCAGGATAATCTCATTCAAGGTAATTTTTTATTTTTGGTATGACACATTTGAAGTCATCACAACTTTGTGCTAGCTTTTAACCACAGCCAATGTGGCACAAATAAGTTAAACAAATATGTACTTGATGATGTGTTGGATGTGCTACAAAATACGACATGTTGATCGCTATTTATAGTTGTACTAGACTTGTCGGGATTGTTTGATTTCCCAAAATAAGAGATTGAGCAGCACAAAATTCTGGTTTATGTTTGATTTAAAATATTCATAAAATAGAACAAACTAACAAATGTGTAGAGTATTAAAAAATATCTTCTAATATCTTTTGAAGAATAAAAAAAATCAGATTTGATTCTCTTTTATTTTATATTATTCTGTTTATTTTTATTTTATGATTATGTCATTATTACTCAGTATTACTATTGTAATTTTTCTCTCTATATAAACAGCTTAGGGTTGTAGTAATAAAACATGAAAGTATCTTGTCTTTCACTTTCTACATGGTATCAGAGCTCTTGTTTAGGGTTCTGTAACCTTGTGGTTAACAGCCACATGCTCTAACCAATTGAGCTAACGACATTAACAGTTGCTCCAACCAACTGAGCTAATGACACACAATACCCCATGGAAGGCAGCCCTTATGGGTAGCGGCTGCAACGGCGACGATGGTTTGGGTGAAAGATCAAAAGTAATCAACAACGCCGGCAGTATTGGTTTACGCAATGGCAGCGACCCTGGCGGCTGCAATGGTTTATCTAACAATGGCTTTTCCAATTTTTTTGGCCATGAGGGAACTTCTAATGCCCTCAAAGTTGAAATCCAGAAACTCAATGGAAAAAATTATGTCGAATGGTCCCAAACCGTAAAATTGATACTAGACGGTAAAGGAAAATATGGTTTCCTCACAGGAGAGGTGCAAATGCTTGCCACAATTGATCCGATTTTCAGGTTTTGGAAATATGAGAACTCTGTTATTATTGCTTGACTGCTCAGTAATATGGAATCAGTGATTAGAAAACCTTTTATGTTTTTGCCTACTGCGAAGGAAGTTTGGGAGGCTGTCAAAGAAACATATTCTGATATTCAGAATTCCTCTCAAATTTTTGATCTCAAATCATGATTGTGGCATGCCAAACAAGGAGATAGAGATGTCACCACCTATAATAATGAGTTGACGACACTATGGAAAGAATTGGATCTTTGCTATGATAATCATTGGAAGTGTTGTGAGGACAATGTTTTGTTACTTAAGAGACAGGAGAATGATCAAGTATTCATGTTTTTGGTTGGACTTAATAAGTGGCTTGATGAAGTCCGAGGCAGAATATTGGGAAAGATTCCATTGCCATCACTTCGGGAAGCGTTTTCAGAAGTTAGAAGAGAAGAGGCGAGACAAGGTGTTATGATGGGTAAGTCACCTTCTGTTGTTGAGGCTGATAGCTCTGCCCTAGTCACTAAGAATGAAGATGGGAAGAGAGATGGCAAAAAACCATGGTGCGAACATTGCAAACGTCCATGGCACACACGTGATACATGTTGGAAGCTCCATGGAAAACCTCTAAATTGGAAGAAAAAAAGGAGGAAACGAAGGTCATGCTCTCCAAGTTGGTACCTCTGATCAAGAGAAGCAGTTTCCTTCAAGCCCATCTCCTTTCACCAAAGAACAATTGGATCAATTGAACAAACTCCTTGAGTCTCAAACTCCTTCTTGCTCTATAGCTCAGAGAGGTAATTTTTCAAATACTGCTCTACTTAGTGTCACTCCCATCCATACTTGGATTATCGATTCTGGTGCTACTGATCATATGACTGGGGAGTCGAGTCTGTTTTCTTTTTATAGTCCTTGTGCAGGTAACCGCAAAATTAAAATTGCAGATGGCTCTCTTTCAGCCATTGCAGGGAAAGGTTCTGTCACCTGTGTTAACCTTAAAAGATGTCTTACATGTTCCCAATTTATCATGTAATTTGTTATCCATTACTAAATTAACAAATGATATAAATTGTCAAACTAACTTCTTTCATTCTCATTGCACTTTTAAGGATTTGAGCACGGGGAAGATGATTGGCAATGCTAAGGAGAGTGGACGACTCTATTATTTTGACAATGGACTCGACTTCAAAGACCAACCAAAAACGAGTACTGGCTTTGAATATATTTTTGTTTTTTCTAATAATGATATTATGTTATGGCATTTACGGTTAGGACATCCTAGTTTTCCGTATTTAAAACATTTGTTTCCTAAATTATTTTCTAAGAAGGATCCGTCTTTATTTCATTGTGAAACTTGTGAATTTGCTAAACATCATATAAACAATCAAAACCGTTTGCAGTTATTTATAGTGATGTTTGGGGTCCCAATAGAATAAACACCTTTTCTAATAAAAAATGGTTTATAACTTTTATTGATGATCAAACTAGAATTTTAGGAAAGATTCATCTTTTACTTTTGAAAACATCATTACATTAAGTGAGTTGTCACAAAATTCTGAGATTTATATTGATGCATCAAAAGAAAATGCCGAAAAATCCATGTTAGAACTCAATCCACTTATGAATGAGGTTTCGACAGATTCGGGGGTGACAATTTCAAATCAAAATCACAATCATCAAATTCTTGATCTCAATAATAATGATAGACCACCTGAAATGCCACAACATAATGACTTAGATAAAGAGACACAAAGCAAGTTTACTACCATTGACCTTACTTGGAAGGGAAATGTTTTTGAAAGAAGAAACCATAAACAGAGAAATAAAGGACCCATTCTACGACCCTTCCAAGATTCTGAACCAATAGATAATCTTGATACAAGTAAGTCTTCTTCTGTTCTTAAGAGTCATGTCGAGTATCCTGATATAGACCTTCCTATTGTAATTAGAAAACCTGTTAGATCATGTACTAAATATCTTTTGTCTAATTATGTGTCATACTCAATTGTCTTCTTCATTTGCTGCATTTACCTCTAAGTTGTCTGTTGTAGAAATTCCAAAAAATATACAGGAGGCTCTAAAAATTTCAAAGTGGAAGGAAGCTGTTCTTGAGGAGATGAGAGCTCTTGAGAAGAATCAAACTTGGAGAGTCATGACGTTACCTACAGGAAAGAATACCGTTGGCTGTAAATGAGTATTTATTGTGAAATATAATTTTGATGTTGAAAGATACAAGGCACGCTTGGTTGCTAAAGGGTTTACTTAGACATATGACATTGATTACTTAGAGACTTTTGCTCTTGTTGCCAAATTAAATACTATTAGAGTTCTCTTGTCGTTGGCGGTGAATTTAGATTGGTCTCTTAACCAACTTGATGTAAAGAATGCTTTCCTGAATGGTGATTTGGTGGAGGAAGTATACATGGAGGCTTTGAAGATAAGTTTGGTTCAAATGTGTGCAAATTACAAAAATCCCTTTATGGTCTCAAGCAATCCCCAAGGGCTTGGTTTGAAAAATTCACTCAGTCTGTCAAAAGGCAAGGATATATGCAGGGACAATAAGACCATACGCTGTTCATGAAGTTCTCTAATGTTGGTAAAATTGCAATTCTAATTGTATATGTAGATGATATTATTCTCACAGGAGATGACATTGTTGAGATAGAAAGATTGAAGGAAAATTTGACAAAAGAATTTGAGATTAAAGATTTAGGCGCGCTTAAATATTTTCTTGGTATGGAAGTTGCTCGCTCAAAGAAGGGAATTATTGTTTTTCAAAGGAAATACATCCTAGATCTCTTGGAAGAAACTGGGATGAGTGGATGTAGACCAGTAGTTACTCCTATGGAATTAAATGCTAAACTTTGGGAGAAAGACAGTGTTCCTGTTGGGATTGGAAGATACCAGAGATTGGTTGGCAAACTTATTTATCTAGCCCACTCTAGACCTGACATCGCTTTATCTGTGAGTGTTGTAAGTCAATTCATGCATTCTCCCTATGAAGAACACTTGGAGGCAGTTTATCGGATCTTAAGGTATTTGAAATCCAATCCTAGAAAGGGTTTGTACTTCAAGAAAACTAATGACAGAGAAGTCTCTATATTTACAGATGCTGATTGGGCATGATCAGTTACTGATAGAAAATCCACTACTGGATATTGTGTCTATGTTTGGGGAAATTTAGTCACTTGGAGAAGTAAGAAACAAGGGTTGTTGCTCGAAGCAGTGCAGAAGCCGAATTCAGAGCAATGGCTCAAGGAATCTGTGAACTTTTGTGGATTCATAAACTCTTGGACGAACTGAAAATGAAAGTTGACTCACCCTTAAAATTGTTCTGTGATAGCAAAACAACAATAAGTATAGCTCACAACCCTGTACAACATGATAGAACTAAACACATTGAGATTAACCGCCATTTCATAAAAGAAAAAATTGATACTGAAATTATATGCTTGCCATTTGTGACTTCCAATCATCAAACTGCTGATATCTTGACAAAAGGTTTGACAAGACCCAATTTTGAGCGACTTATAGCCAAGTTGGGTATGACAAATATCTAGCATCAACTTGGGAGGGGGTGTTGAAGAATCAAGAAAAATAAGATTTGATTCTCTTTATTTTTATTTTATGATTATCATTATTACTCAGTATTACTATTGTAATTTTTCTCTCTATAAACAGCTTAGGGCTGTAGTAATAAAACATAAAAGTATTTTGCCTTTCACTTTCTACAATATCTATTATATTATATTAGAGTAACTTAAGTTATTTTTTAGGATCAATTTATAATCATAGAGATATCTTAGAATATCTCTCATTATTATTATTATTTATTCGTGATTTATGATTGAGTCTATGTTTCTCTATAAATAGAGATTAGTATTGAGTCTTTTATGATCAAGTCAGCATATAACTATTACCAATAAATTCGAACTCTTATTATTTTCTCTCCTCCTTTTCTCTAAAATCCCACAACTTCAACAATATGACACACAAGGAGAAAATTCAAAATATTTGCTCATTAAACCAAGAACAACTTTTTTGTCTCAAGCACTAAAAAACAAAATGTCAAAAATACCCCTTCTTCCTCAAGAGAATGACTATCATGTTTTATAGACAAACACTGCCAGTCGATCACCATCACCATGATCGGATATATGATGTTTAATGATGATTTCTACTGGATCAGGAAAACTGGTGATCGGGACAGACCAACCAACAAAGAACACCCTCCGAACCCACTGATGATTCTGTGCAAATTTTTCTGTTATTTTGATTTCTTACAATGGACAAAGTAGTTTGAAAGTTTGCAAACAAAAATAGATAATGTTTCACTTGCCAATTTGCTAAATCGCTCCCATTCCTTCAACTTTTGAAGTTCAAACCCGTGTTTCCACTTGTTGAAACGAAGTAGATGAAAATAAATTGGGTTAGTTGTATCTGTAGTTTGTTAAATGGGTGATTTTGGTCCCCAGAAATTTTGATAATTGATGACTTACTGGTATGAAAAAGCCAAGAATGGGGATGGAAAGAGAACATGAGTGGCACTAGTTGGTTTGAGGATGGAGATCAGGATGAATGTTTGGGGATTGTAGATCAGTGGTGCTAAACTACACCTGGAATATAGGGAAGGGATCACACTCACACCAGGTCTAGGACACAGGTCAGTAAGGGCATATTCTATTTGGGACAAAAGTGACACTAGACACATTTAGGACAAAGGTGTTGAAGAAATCACAAGCATTAGAGGCGTTATAGATGCAGCTTGGAAGGTGAATGCGGGCTTAATGGTGGATACTAACATCCAGAATTAAGCAAAATTTGTTGGAAGGGAGTGGGGTCGATATGCAGAGAGGACAATGTGGTGAGATGCCAGTGGCTATACACGCCCTTACTCAATGTTAAATAGAATGACATCTTTAAGGGCTTTATTGCTGTGTTGACACTAGTGGCATTGTAGCTTGGAGACCAAAGGTTGCCAAAGATGATGGCTTGGTTCCCCATTTTTAAGTCTTAGACAATAGCAGATCTAAACAAACAATGGTGCCGAGGAAAGATAAAAGGAAATACGTCTACATGAGTGCACATGGAAGGTTGTCGATGGTTTGTTCATTTGCTGGAAAGCTTCTTGAAAAATAGTTGTTGCGTGATCGTCGATGGTAGATTAGTTGTGAAATAGCACATTTGGGAGCGTAAAGCAAGGACAGGGATGGTGGCAGTGGTGTCAAAAAAGCCGCTGACATCAACCAGGAAGTGAGGGTTTCAAAAGGAAAACAAGAGAGATGGCTAATCTGAATGAAGATAATAATCATGGAATTGACATTGATCTTTTAATTTCAGCAAACTCACAAAGGATGGTACCAATTTGATATTATATTTTATGAATTCTATTGCTAATTTTCATCAATTATATTATCTATTTAAAGTGATGACAAATAGATAAAATTAAACAATTAAAACAATAATTAACTTTAGTGATTATCATGTTCTAAAAGTTCCCAAATATGCTCCACAAAGTATGTTATATATATTTTTTGTAGAAGCCTCTCTCCTCAATAGGTACTCTCTTTGTTCACTCGCCATTGGGGGTAGCTTACACGTTTTACTCCTTATTAGGTAAAGCATTCCCCATTTGGGATGCTCAGGTAAAATACACTAAAATGTTCTAAGGTTCAATATAGATTTGTGAGATATTTTTGATATATTTCCAGAATTTGGAAGAAAATGGCAAGACAAATGCTTGGCAGGTTTCTGGTCCAGTGATTTTTTGCAATCTAATGAATATATTTTATTGATCGAGTCCATATGATCTTTTATAGTTACAAAAACAATGAACTCATTTCATGCTAAGGTTGGGTCATCTACATGAATTAGATAATGCCATAATGTCCTATCGTATGTAATAATCTGTAGTTATTGAGGTTATTTTAATGAAGCCAGAAAGTTATATTGTCTAATACTATTTTATACCTTAAGGAATTGATTATATTATATAATTTACTAAATTTTGCATAAGATGGATGCAACAGAAGTTCTTGTTATGTATTATTTATTGTACATTTTATTATTTGGGTCAATGAGGTGCAAGGGGCACAAATAGAAATGTTTTATACATGGATTACTCTGGTAGGAGGGTAAGATTTGTTGAAAACTGTATAATAAGGGTTGAATCTGAATTTTAAATTTTAAACAGCCATGGTGGTCAGTTTGAAAATGGTTTAAGATTGTGTTTTTAAGTTCAACTGCCACCTGTGGGTTAATGAACTAGTGGAAGAAAGCAAAAGTGGAAAGACTTGAAAAACAGTTTCTAGCTATAATAAAAATGTATTAATGCTCATTTTGGAGATTATTGTCACTAGTTATGTTAATTTCTTAACATTTTTGCTCACATTGACTAGGTCGTTTTCTCGGTGAGCTCACAAAGCAAGTGTTTTCTGATCTTGGTGCCAGTAAATATCAGGTGCTATACTGAATCACTATCTAAAATTTCTTTGACCATTTTAGAAAATATAAAATTCTAGTAGATCATAATTATTCTTTTTTTATCATGATCTTCTGTATTTGGGCTTCTTAGCTCTATCATTAACAATAAACTTGGACTGGTTTATTTCTATTTTACTTGTGTTAATGCCTCCAACTCGAATGTGCCACATTGGCTCATACACATGTAATCTTTATTTAAGTTCCATTTAAGGCATATGGTAGTAGAACTTTCTTATGGGTGTACAATTATTTTAAAAGACACTTTTCGTTAAATTGCATTACGAAGATATCTACTAAAATTTCCTTTTTCCAATCGTTATTGGCGATGCTTTTCTTTAGCCTCAGTATTTGTGCTCGTAACACTTGTTACAATATTCTCTGGAATAGACTCTGAAGCATTTCAAATCATTCGTAGATTTATATTTGTAATAATCTTTTATTCATTCTTTTTAACCTTTGAAAAGCTAGTAGTAACCAGGTAAGGCAGTTTTTGCTTTTGTTTTTCTTTCTTACAACTATAAGAAATAGAATTTGGCGTTCATTCATGTCTGTATTTATAATGGTTTCGCATTTGCTTGCCTAATGGTACAAGTCTTGGTTGTTGTGAATAATAATTTACCATTATTTATTTATAATGGTTTCCCATTTCCCTCCTATATTGTTATTAACTCATGCATATTTGTACCTAATTCATTCACAGATGGCTGAATATAGAATATCGATATATGGGAGGAAGCAAAGTGAGTGGGACCAACTAGCCAGTTGGATAGTGAACAATGATTTGTACAGTGAGAATGTTGTTTGGTTGATTCAGGTATTCTCTAGTTATTTGCTTAAATCACTGATTAGTTTTATTTGTTAGAATGGTATAGTTAAAATTTATTGTTAACTGTTAATTCCGCACTTGCATAAATCAGTAATCTCTATAGTAGTCAATTTCACAGTTTTCAGTTTCATATTATAATTGGTGCTTGTCTCTTCACATTGAGTTTAAGATTTTTAGGTTAAACATTATTCGAAATCTATAAATCATTCTGTTGATGTTCCTTTTAGGATTCTTAGTATCTGGTAGTTTTTCAGGAACTTTTCCATTTATGGTTTATTTTGTTCAGAGATTTTGTTTTTTTTTTGTCAATTAGATGTTAGTTCTTATAAATATCTGTCTTGCAGCTTCCCCGATTGTATAATGTGTACAAGGAAATGGGAATTGTGACCTCATTCCAGAACATGCTTGACAATATATTCATTCCACTTTTTGAGGTTACTGTTGACCCTGATTCGCATCCTCAGCTGCATGTTTTCTTGAAACAGGTTTGTTCTTTATCTCCATTCTATAGTGTTGTTTAGTTTTGAAGTTAAACATCCATTTTCTTTTCTCCGATGATACAAGTGACAGTTTGATCCCTCAATAATAAATATTTTGTAATGACCCTTCTTTTCATTTATGACATAAAATTAATCCTCTGATGGGGATCAGTTTGATATTGATGCAACAGATTGAAAATGAATGACCATTTTATTATATTTATCATTTGAAGATCAAACTAATGGCACTATTTTTTAAGGATTGAACTAGTGACTCTACTAGTTTTATACTACACTGCACGGATTCTGCCTTTATGGCTACTTTTAGAACTGTTTTATTACCTATACACTAATAAAGCATCTAAAGGAGTGTAAATGCCTATAAATATGCATTGCACAAACAAGTTTGTTTATGCAGTATCAGTCATTGTCATTTAATAGTACCATTTAGTAGCTGTTATTTGTTTTCATTTTTAAGGTTGTTGGGTTGGATTTGGTGGATGATGAAAGCAAACCTGAAAGACGACCAACAAAACACATGCCCACGCCTGTTCAATGGACTAATGTATTCAATCCGGCATATTCATACTATGTGTATTACTGTTACGCAAATCTGTACACCTTAAACAAGGTATGTAATTTTTCACCAGAATGACTCTAAATTGTTGCCGGAGTTTTGGGCGCTTAGTTCACAAAAAGGGGTAAAAAAACAAAAGGGGAATTGACAGGGGATGGTCTTTTAATCTCTGTTAGTAATGTATACTTCGTAATAGCTTACGCTGCACTTACGTATCTCCCATATCATATTGTTTTATGTTAGCAGTCATTCTGATCTGACTATCATTATAGTCTATGCACATTGTTTTTGCTTTCTGTAGTGACCACAAACCACCTTCAATATGTATTTCAAGCTTTAAATGCCTCTAACTTCATAAATATTTGTCCTTTTTGATTTTGTTTCGACACTTAACTTGTTCGAATATTATAATATTTCCAGCTTCGTGAATCAAAGGGACTGACTACAATCAAATTCCGTCCTCATTCTGGAGAGGTATATATTGGAGTATATTTTGTGTTAATTAATTGTGGTGTGGTAACCTGATGGCATCATATTGTCTTTAGGCGGGTGATATTGACCACCTTGCTGCTACCTTCCTTACGGCTCATAACATTGCACATGGAATCAACTTGAGAAAATCGCCTGTGCTTCAATATTTATATTATTTGGCCCAGGTTTGGCTCTATTATTAACTGATTATTACTTGGTTATGATAAATGCAACAACTGCTTATTTTTAGGTGGGTACTTTTATTTTACAGATTGGACTGGCAATGTCTCCTCTGAGCAATAACTCTCTATTTTTAGACTACCATCGAAACCCTTTTCCCGTGTTTTTCTTGCGGGGTTTGAATGTATCACTTTCTACTGACGATCCACTCCAAATTCACTTAACAAAGGAACCGTTGGTTGAAGAGTATAGTATAGCTGCTTCTGTGAGATCTCTTTCTCTCTCAACCTGTGCACGTGTTCTACCTATTGACAATGCTTACCATTTAGACATGTTCTTCCTTTACAGGTGTGGAAATTAAGCTCATGTGATTTATGTGAGATTGCCCGTAATTCAGTTTATCAATCAGGTTTCTCACATGCTTTAAAGGTACATTTTTATCTGATTCTCCCGTGAATGAAATCCTCTGCCCCTGAGGCATTCTTTATGTTTTATTTTACATGTACTCAGGGAAATCCACAAAGAGTTGTCTTAGACGAGCATGACCTAATGCACATTGTCAATACTCAATATGATTGATTATCTTAATGTATTGTACTTCATTCATGTTCAATATTTATTTTGAATTTTTCATTCTCAGAATTTTGAGGCAATTATTTGTAGCAAAAAAAAAAAAGGAATATAAAAATTATTTTGTGCAACCTCCTATAATTACTTATTTATATCTTGAGCAAAATATGGGTCAGTGAACCATGTGTTGATAAAATCGAAGTATTTGAAACTGAAATATTTTAGCTGTTACATGATATGGAAAATATATCTTCTCAAATTTTATTCTCATTCAAGAGTATTTTAGATTATCTCTCAGAACCACTTTTTATTTTAGATTATCCAATACGATTAGTTTCTAAATATCTTTTTAATATTAATGTTGCATTCCCCTCTTTTATTTCAATTATTAAGAGTCTAGTATTAGTATAAATAAGTGCAGTGCTTTGTCTTTTATCGTCAACATTATATCAAAATATAGACATAACTAAAAAGTCTTTATTTGTTTTATGTGTGCATTGTAGCCGTTCAGATGAATTTTCTGTTCAACATTAAAAAACAAAAAAATTGCCGCCCACATCAAGAGGTCATAGGTTACAAGATTCTTGATGGGAAAAGTTTAATTTACTACTTTACCCCATTGAACATAGGTTCTAGTTTCAAGAAACTAAAAAATGGATATTTACATTATTAGTTTGATGTTATATGAAAGGATAAAAAAATATTAAAGGATCCAAATGCACAATTCAGAAAGTTTGGGGTTTGCATTGCACTATTTTGTAGTTTGAGGACCTAAACACGACCCTAAGTTGGAGTGGTCAGCTTGGAATTTTCACTTGTATGTGATGAAATGAAACAATAGTTTCTGAATCCATACTGGGTTAGCACATTAATCATGCATATAATTCCTTTGGAGTGTTAGAATAACATTAAAAGATGTAATGATTATGATGGTAGGTAGGTCTTTATATCATGAGTGAGGCTATTTAGTATGAAGCAATTTTTTAAAGAAACACAAGAATGATGACTTGTCATTTTATTAGAAATCAGCCAAAAGAGTCATTCTCAAGTGGAAAACATGAGTGTAGGTGGAAAAAAACGGTTCCTATAACTTTGTGTGTTTTCATTATTTGTTCTGTCTTACGGTAAATCATTTCCCTTATATAAATGGGAATCTTACTCTATTTTAATAGAGTTGCAAAGTGCCGTAAGAAAATATAGTTGCAAAGATAACTGTATTCTTCTCAACTGATCGGTGTCTTGTTTCAGTCACATTGGATTGGTAAGGAATACTACAAGAGAGGGCCGAATGGAAATGACATTCACAGAACAAACGTTCCTCACATTCGATTAGAATTCCGTGACACGGTATGGGTTCATTAATGGTTACACTACATATAGCTTTTTCTTTGCTGTTAATTTCTCATGTAACACTGAGTTTAATAATTTATGCTTGATTGATCTTGTATGATTTAAATATGCTTATCTAAACTAATCGGGACTGCTAAGGTGTTGGAAATAAAATTTCATTAAATTATGTAAATTATTTGAAGAAAATATCCTTTGTAAATTAGAATAACATCATTCTAATAGTCCCTCAGACACCAATGCAATAATATGTTAAACTAAAGGACCAATCCTTGGAAAACCAAGACAATTTATTTTTGATTTAAAAAGATTATTAAGTATTATATTCTAAATAAGTGAAAAATATATGAACCAATATTTAATGGTAAACTTAAATAATGTGATTTGTAATGTTTTGATAACGGGAATCACACATTGGATTGCTGTCTTTGCAGATTTGGAGAGAGGAGATGCAACAGGTTTATTTGGGGAAATCCATCATTCCTGAAGACATAGAAAAATAGTGTGGCAGAGGCATGTATTTCATACATGAGCGCTGGAAATTGTGAAATAGGTTCTACTTTCTTATTTCCTTGTTTCTTTTCATATACTTTGATGGTTTACACAATGTTTTAAAAAACCGGACAAACCGCGACCTGTAGGTCTTACCAGTTGGATGTATGGTTTGTTTTTTAAAACATTGGGTTTACGTGATTGGAATGACGATTCCTGACCCTGCTCCAGAGTTTACTAAATGTGTGTTCCCTTGTAGGGGAAGAAAGTGACTTCCTCAAACCCATTCAACCTCAGATATCCTAAGATTGAAGATGCTACAACACTAGGTCGATGATATGAACCTGATATATAATAACTAAAGATCCCTGAATTATATCAACGTATAGCCCTGGGAAAGTGTTTGTTATTATAATATTAATTTAGGCTAGAATTAAAAATGATGGTTGACAATAATTGCAACAACTGTTGATGCATGTTGCTGTTAGAAATATGGTTGAAAATAATAATAATGCTGTAAGAAATTTATATTAATATGATCTTTTGAAGAGGGAGATTCTCTCAAAATTTAGAGGAAAGCTGATGGGCCTATATTACAAGTTTTATTTTATTGTACTTGTTCTATATTACAAATTTTATTTAGACTCGTGCTGTAATAAGATCTCTGAAAGTAGAATGCCAAAATATATTGATTGGCTTAGTACGGAAAAATATATTTGTCTCAAACCATTTTGTTCGTTCAAAGATGTTAACGACCAATGATCTTTGAAACAAGAAGGGTTGTGAAGTTTTGTTCTAATAAAGCTATTTATTAGGAAAAAATGATAGTTATAAATTAGAAGATGTGTTAAATAGCTATGAAATTTGTTATGATTATAATTTTAATTTCCTAGTAGATTCATTTTTCTTGTAAGTAAGGATCAATAAAATCGTTTGATATTTAAATTTTAATAATTGTAAACCAGCAGAATGTATCTTGTGGGTGAAACTTGATATTTTTATAGAAAACGACAATAAAAAACATTCACCGTCTTGGTTGTGGATAACTCACACTTTTTGGTAATTTTTATATTATATTTTCTTCTTTCAAAAATTTCTAGCCGCCTCCTTTTTTAGAGATTATGTTTAGAGATTATAATTCTCATTCGAAAATTACGTAGGAACATGCAGTGCTCACTTATAATACTTTTTTGCACATAGATCCAATTGTCAGGTTATTTTCTTTCAAAAAAAATTTGTTGACAAATTTTTGTAATATAAACTGTTTATTTTATTCATTAAGCCTCCTTTTTTAAAGATTATAATTCTCATTCAAACCACCTAAGATCACTATAACGTTTTTAAATTAAGAAAAACATTCTAACATTAGACATTGAAATTACACATACAAAACATATTACTTGAAAATGAAGGAAGAACCTCCTAGATTCATATATACCTTCATTTCACCTAAAGATACCTATGATTAGACTATGTCATAGTCATTATGCTAGCTAATTATTACAACTAAAACACACAAACACAAACATCGTGACCTAAACCATATATGTAGCTACTTTTGACACACACTTTAGTATAGCTAGCGTAAGAGTTAACACACATGCAAGATCACTTGTTCTGGTTCCTACCACTACCAGTTTTGAACTTGGATTCATCAATGTCAATACCTTCCTCTTCAGCACGCTCTACACCTGATTTGTCCATAGTGCTCAATCCACCTTTACGACCCATCTCCTGATACCCTTCTGTCCCAAGTTGTTCCTTCCTTGTCTGCCCTCCCTTGCTCCTCCCTTCATTTACACAATAATTACAACTTATTAATCCAAAAAAAAGAAAAACAACAAAGACCAAATAATTATGAAAATGACAATTGTAGCACAATCACACAATAAAAAAACTAAAATAATATATAAATAAATTAAAACTTGTCCCAAAACAGTTTTTAACAAAAAATAAACATTTTTTAACACAAACTTTTTGCTTAACAAATGTAAGACAAATAAAATTTGAAAACAATATTTATTACTTAATTTTTTGTATATTAAATTGGATTAGTTAAAACTTGTCCTAAAAATTTTTCGTAACACAAACATTTTGCTTAACAAAGGTAGCCAATATAAAATTGAAACAATTTTTAATACTAAAATTTTTGCATTAATTTTAGTTAAAACATTAAACATGAAAAAAAGAAACATTCTCAACATATTATAGAGAGAATGTGAGAAGTAAATATATGGATTTATTTATTATAATATATGTAACCTTCAGCAAGATGTTCTTGAGCCTCAAGGCTTTTGCCTCCAGTACCACCCGGAACAACAGTCTCTCCTTGTCTTGCTTTCTCATCAAGCTCTTGTCGGTTTTGTTTAGATGCCATTTTCTTCTCTTACACTTAATTTCTCTAAACTTTGGATTGGTTGATAATGCTTATGTAATGTCAGTTTCTTGATTAGTACTCAAAGCTATGTGGTTAAAAGAAATGTTCTAAGGGGTTTATATAGAAAACAAAATATAAAAAATAATTAATCTTGCATGGATTGATCTTTATCTTTAGAGTGAGTGGTAATATTTGAGAAGTAACCAAAATATGACAACAAGGTAAATAATGAAAAGTAAGAATGGTTATTAAGTGACATGTGTAACAGACGCGGCTAAGGCAGAAACAAGACACGCATGATTTTGGAATTATCTAATGACACGTACGAGCTCTAGAGCTTAGTGAATTTGCTTTGTTGCGGTTATCTCACCAAATAAATTGTATGATAAATTAGTTTTTACTTTGTGTGGGATTATGGTTCTTTAGTTTTGATTGGTATCGTAAAGAAATTATACTAGTATTCAAATTAATATTTAACACATATGGTACATTATATACGGGCACTTCTAATAAAAAAATAAAAAATTATATATGAGCCCTATAAGAAATTTTTTTTTCCTCCCACTAGTGCAATTTAAGCTTGTTACATCGGTTCTTATGTACATATTTGATCGGTTACTTGTCCGATCTAACATCAAGCGTTGTAATAAATAGTTAACTATTAAATTGGTTAAAATGAACCAATCTAATAACTCAAATTTAAAATTGATTTATTAGATCGGTTAAATTTGAACCAATCTAACAAGTCAAATTCAAAATTGATTTATTAGATCGGTTAAATTTGAACCAATCTAACAAATCAAATTCAAAATTGATTTATTAGATTGGTTAAATTTGAACCAATCTAACAAATCAAATTCAAAATTAATTTATTATATTGATGAGCCAACTGATTTAAATAATTAACTTTTTAAATTTTTTTGTTCATAACTTTGATTCATCACATATGCATAAATAGAGTTTCACATTTTACTATATTAACTAGAATTTCTCATTCAACCATAAAACACAAAACTTCATATAAAACTTTACATTTAAAAGTTAGCTATATTTATTACAACGCATTCTGGATTGACTTGAATTTATAAGAAATCATTCATATTCCATATATCCTTTATCTTGCAAATGATTTGTTTTTATAGATTGACTTGAATTTTCTCTAGGCAAGCATTCTGGAGTTGATTTTGGTGGAAAAACATCTTCTTCAGTCACATGTTTCATGTCATTGCATTCAAAGTGCAGAGGCTCAAAGTGCAACACAGTCACCTCACCTATGATACAAGCTATCCCCAAACTAGATTACCAACTATCTAGAAGCAGGAAGTAAGCTTAAGGACCTACATGTAGGAACACATTTAGAAATAATCTAAAACTTCTAAAGGCATATTTAGTCACCCCATCAATGCTTTCTTATACACTGCCGCATACCAATTGCAATCAACAACACAAAATCGTATTATGAAGCTCCAATCAGCACAACTCCAAGAGAGGAACACATCAAAACAAGTGTACATACAATAATTCCACACACTACAAGATAGCACTGGGGTTCTTCACAGCAATGAAACAATGAAACATTCAGTTCACTTAGTTCACCTTGGTTCTGACTTATGAGTATCATGGAACAAGAGAATCCAAAAGCATAAGCATGAGCCAAAATCATCCATGTTTTTGAATTTTCACATAAACTAATAACAAGCACAAGTACTACATGCAACTACAAAATATATATAAGGCAGCATATGCACACCCATTGTTGGTCATAACCCAAAAGGCAAGATTCAAATTTTACAAGAATATAATATATATCGAACCTGTAAATTGTGGAGCCACAGTGCCAAGCGTCAACTTAGAAAATGTGAGAAAAGACAAAATCACTGGCCTATACTGTTCAAGAATTGGTTCAACATTGCTTTTTATCAATTCAGACGCTGCCTACATGCATTTTCACATTGCAATTTTGCATTATTCAAAAGCCAATAATCCATATAGCCTCATCATCCAATAAAATATATATCCCCAAAGATGATAATCCAAAAACCAAAGTAAAGTATCTCATTAAGGAACGGCCACATCTTTTCTAACTGCATATTTAGCCACTTTAACTGCATTAATGAAAAAATTAATATCAGAATCCATATCAAAATTAAACTTGAATGTACTGCAAGTGAAAGTTTACATTCAAATTAACAAGTTGAACTCGACTTCTGCCTCTTAGTGAAGACCACCAAATGACGGATAGAACTTTGGAGGTAGAAGTTTTCTAGAATCTTCCACCGTCATCCTTGCAAACTGTGCTATCGTCTTCGCCTATAACAGATTCAAAAACAAGCACGGTAACCAAATTAGAATGAGTAAACAGTCATTTTACACTTCCAATAAAATGTCATGTTAGTGTTTTTGGGGATGAGTATTTACCGTATAAAACTATCCTCAAGTGGATCTTCTATTAATAGTATCACAGACTAAACTAACTAATAAAAAATACATTTGAGTACCAAATTAACTAATCAAATATCGACATACAAAATACCCATCTAGGGATTTTTTTGTAATTTTAATAATAGTGATTATTTCATATATTTAAGATTAAAATGCATCTTAATTAAAGATAAATAATGATAGCTATCGGCGAGCGAGAGAACTTGTACCTTGTAGTCAAGTACATCAAGACCTTTGCAGATAAATTTGAACAAGGTTTTCAAATTCTCAGGGCTGGGTGTCGTAACAAAGATATTTGAATACATACACCAGATAAAGAACCTGCTCAGTTCAAGCTTGTCCTTGTAACACCATAAAACAGTTGGGCTGGATTTGATTTGAGCCTTGCTAAGCATGTAATGAAGATTCACAATCTGCACACAACATAGTCTGAAATTAGCATTCAAATTGCACCATTCTTAATTTCTTCCACACAGAATTGAGTTCCAATAAATTATCTTCAAAGAAACAATCACTACGCTAAAAATGATACCTGATCACGGGACTTATCCCCAATAATAACAAACATTGACCTATGTCTTAATTTGACACCATTCTCAATGAGAGTTCTGATTTGTTCATCTACCTTCTTCCTCATTTCTCTGCAACGAAAATTAAACAATCATAAGTAACAATCTCACGTGAAATTGAAACTATTCCAGTTCCAGTAATTCAAATCCCTTCTTATTTCGTAATTGAATATCATTATCCGAAGCAAAAAGGTGAAATGAATTTCATTACCTTTGAATCGGTTTCTGCTCCAAAAGATGATGCAAAACCTCAAGGCATTCATCGAAGTTACCAGATTGATAATGCATAGCGGCTTCTTTAGCCATAGCGACAGTGATAGTGAGTCCTCCGTCTTCGACTTCAGTGGTGGCGGTTGATGACGGAGAAGACAATGTCAAATCTTGAGAAAAGTGACAGACAAAATACAAACTAATTGATTGATTAGATAATGAAACAAAAGGATTGACCAAAAGCACTATTAGAGTAATTATTTTAGAAGAATATTGATAATAACTACTCAACTTTCAATACAAAATGAACTAGGAATAGAAATTCATGACAGTAGATTTTCATTCCTTTTTTTGATTTAGAACATTTCTTTTTGTGCCACACCTAATGCATACTTCAATTTTCACTTGATGTGTTTCAACTGACAATGTAACTGAAAGTTTGACTTGTCCTTATGAGACACAAACTTTCAGCAAGCATGGCCTAAAGTTACATTGTTTTCCATTTCTAACTAAATCATTGTTGGATTTATAGTAACAGTTTGACATTCATAATCTTCACTTTACTTAGAAGAATATAAAATGAAAATCAGTAGTATATCAATATTTCACCCTTCTATATAAGAGACAAGTAGAACCCGTTAATCCCATATGTATAATTTTGATAATTTGCACTTGTTAGGTATATCTTATATTCTTATTCCACCCATCCAAATATGAAAGAGTATCTCATTCCAACTACCATAAACATTTATCTTTTCAATTATTCCTGAAACTATCTTCAACCAACTAAAGAAACCTGGATCAAATGAAAGCATACCTTTAACTAAGCCACATGTTAGTAAAGCATCAACCATTGCAGTGTAAGCAGTTCTATCAATGTATAACTCGGAACATGATTTCATTTCTAGCACTATTTGCACAACTGAAATAAGAGAGAGAGAAGAGCCCTAAAATTGAGTGAGGAGAAAAGTGAAATGAAATGAAATGAAATGAAAAAGAATAATAATCACCTGAAGACTCAACCAATTGTTCACCGTCAACAGTAACAATAGGCACCTTCTTGTAATCAGACCATTTAATCTCCTTCTTGTTCATCGGATTTACTTCCACCACTCTATATGAAATATCATAATAATCTAGAAAAGCCGGAGAGAAAAAAAATCAATCTAAAAAATTAGGAAATTCAAATCAATATCCATCTAATCAAATTAACAAACATGCAACAGAAATGTTCAAATTTCAAAATGAATAACACATTAGTTCATTTTTCAATTAAATCCAAACGTTTAATCATGTTAAGGAAAAATCATTCCCAAAAATTAAATAAATTACTTCTACCTTTAACCTTGTTGCAAAATGGACATGCCTCGTACTGAAAGAGAACAACTTCTTTAGGTTTGAAGTTATTTTCTTCTGATCCTCTCGTTTTGAGGTCTTTCTGCGATAGAGACGTAGCAGTGGCAGCAGAACCATAATACCTAAAGTCACCTTGCTTCTTAAGGTCTGAGAACAAAATATCAAAGTTTCTAGGTTACTACTTGGATCATGAAGTAAATTATCAGCCACCTGCAGTAATTAAAAACAAAAACAAAAAAGTAATTAATTAACCTATATACAGTAGAACAAGCATGTTCAAAATTCACATCTGTGTTGTTGTACTGAACTACTGAGTTCGCAATCAGAAACAATAAAAATAAGCCCTAAAAGAGTCCTTGAAATCCAATTTGCATCAGAATTCATTACATATTGATTACCCTTTATTTTGGTACTCGAGTTCTCAGATTTTACTCCCTGAATCCAAATCACCGATTCATCATAGTTAACAATTTAGATGAATCTTTTACTGAAATATGCAAAAGATCATTTGACTAAGTTAGATGAATTTAAAAACACAACAGGACAAATCATATGACCATTTATTCATTGAATATATTGGTCAAGCAAGGATATGACAAGCTAGGAAAACTGAGACTTTGACATATACATAGTCAATGAAATCAAGTCAGCAGCCCTAAGCAGTATCACCTGAAAGACATGTACAACAGGCTTGACCTGCCAGAACAAAAGAACCTCATCATTCTGCATCCCTTCACCTACACACACAAAAAATACCACCATCGGAATCAGAGAAGCAGCAATTGATCTATCTCTGATCCCTATCTGTGTGTGTCTATGAAATGCTTTTTCATTAATCTTGTATTTTTAACACCTATCTTCTATTTTGACATGCAAATTGCTAGAGCACTCAATAAGACGCATATGAGATAGTCTTAATGGAATTTTAGATTGGTAAAAACAAAATTGATACTTTTAAAATCAAATCAACGAATTTAATATCTTGCCACTCCATAATGATAGCAATCAAATTAACAGCTTACCTCTATACAGACAATTGAAAATTAAAAAATGAATAACATATACACACATATATACCTGTATCACAAATGCAAATTCTTTGCACATTATCAGCAAGAAAGGGTATATCAAGGGGCACGAGAATGGGTCCACCATTATAGCTCAAACTCCTCTTTTCAAGCATCCTGAAAATCAGTGGAATGGTCATAAATACACCTCCCAAATGACAACAACGATCGATAAACCAAATAGGATAAAACTTAGTTCAGTTTCAATCTCCAATTACCCTCACATGAAACTAATACACATAAAAGAAATTCAATAAGGTAATTTCCCATTTTTATAATTAATACCTAATAAAATTGGAGTTAAATTATACAGTACAATTTAGGGAAGAAGGGAAAGAGATTACCCCTCAACGGCTGAACGGACATCGTTAATGGAAGCTATGCTGGAAGGTTTTAAGCAAACCTCGACTACAATAAGCAAAATTAAATGAATGATAGTTTAGAAATGAGAATGTATGTATGGAGTAAAGGAAGGAAGGATGAGAGAGAAAGAGAGAGAGAGAGTAGTACAACAACACAGGGTTGAAGAGAGAACCTGCCACGCATCCAAAGTTCGTTGAAAATCCTGAAGATAGCGATCAGCTTGCATGCGAACGGTATCATCAGGGTGATGGTAGAGTGCATTTAGGGCTTCTTTCACAGTGTTCTGAAGGTCCATACTCAAAATCGAATTCGATTAGATTCGATAAAGATAGGCGAAAGCGAAGCTGAATTTTATGCGTTGTTTTTTGGATTTTCGTTCGGTGTTGTTTGGCTTGGCTTGGCTTGACACACTGTTGCGTTTGAAATCGTCGCTGTGAACAACAGGGACGGTTGATAGGCCAGAGCGATCAACAAGATTAGAAGAAGTCCAGCAGGTGGCGCCGTAGGGAGCTGTTCGCGGAGGTTGGAGGAAGATGGCAACGGCGGTGGAGTTGCCTCTTAAGGTTTTGGCAAGGGATAATCCTCCATTGAAACCACTCATTATTGGTAGCTGACCTTATTCTGCTTCAATTGAACGTTGGATGCGGCTTTTTGGATTTTAGATTTTTTAATATGCTTGTTAGATCGGTTTAATAAAACAGATCTAACAAATCATTAGATTTTTTTAATATGCTTGTTAGATCGGTTTAATATAACAGATCTAACAAATCATACTATTTTTTTAAGATGTTTGTTAGAACGGTTTAATATAACCGATCTAACAAATCATTCAATTTTTTTAAAACAATACTTGTTAGAACGGTTTAATATAACAGATCTAACAAATCATACAATTTTTTTAACATGTTTATTAGAACGGCTTTAATATAACAGATCTAACAAATCAAATAAATAATAACAAATTTGCCACTGCCTATTTATTACATTGGATATATCACAACCGATCTAAAATCACAGATGTAATAACATTAAATTACACTAGTGTCCTCTAAGGTCATCAATTCATTTAAAAAATAATAAATAAATAATATTATTTATTGATCATCAAATGAATAAAATTTTGTACTTGATTAATTATGAGTAATTATAATATTGATTATTAATTTATTTTATTAATTTTTTATTATAGAAGAGTCAAAATCTAAAAAATATTCTAAATATGTGAGTTTTAAGCAATATATTTCTGTAATAGCTTTAATTTTAAATATAAATAAATAAATGAAAATGAGTTAAATAGAATATAACGTGATTCAAAATTTAAATAAAAAAATATCAATTTTTATCTATTTAAGAGAGGATCGAGGAAATATTTATAATTTTTTGTTTTGTTTGTGATATACATATGTTTTTACTAGGAGAGAAATATGTAATTTAAATATGTAAGCTGTATAGAGTGTTCAAACAACTAGGAGAGAGAAACTTGTAGAGTATGAGTCATGCTGTGAACCCATGATAAAATCAATTTACATGTTATACCCACACCGACAAAGTCTTCATTTCCGCAATTGCAAGAGCATGAGTCTAACTTTTTACAAGTTTGATTAATTTTTGTTGATATAATTATTGATTTTATTATTTTTTCAGACAATGTTAAGTGTGTAACATCTAATTTTAAATAAGGTATTAAAATAAAATATAATTGTATTTTTATGTTTTAGAAGTTTTTAAAGTAAAATAAGTTGTGAAATTTAAAAAAAAATTAGAACTTCAATTGGAATAATAAAAGAAAAATCAATTCTTTAAAGTATAAAGTTATTCATCTTTAAATATTCAATGTCTTGATTCAATGTACTGCAAAGATACATATACAAGCAATTCAGTGTAAAGTACAATAAATAAATTCTAAATTTAAGACTTTAATGGTGATCCGATATCACGACTTACACTCTATATTAAAAAATTGATGAACAATTCAGATAAATTCTTCAATGTTAAATATCTGAAAATATTATGCTAACAATGGAGTGAGTTGTAAAATAAGGTAATAAAAAAAATATTTCTAAGATGTTCTAAGCCATATTTAGTGTGTTAAGTATGAAAAAGTCATCTAACCGGTAGTTTTTAAGCTCACCTGTAAAATAATAGAATTAAAGTGATATTTTAGTTATTAAAATAAATTATATATTTAACTACATAAATTGATAAATGTAGTTAAGCGTGAATCATATGAAAAATATTAGTTCATGCTAAGATAGATCAAACTTTATGACTACAAGAAGGTTTCTCTTCCCTTACTAGTTATCTTTTTAGGAAAGGAATTCAATTAACTTTATTGTATTTATCGTTTACCGAAGAAATTCGTCAAAATCATATATGATTAATTTTAATATTCTTATTTATGAACTTATTCTTACAAAATATATATATATATATAATATATATATATATATATATATATATATATATATATATATATATTCATCTATGCATGTGTATAAATACAAAATAAAATCTTTCATTCAATTCATATATATCACATCAAATTCATAAAAAATGTAACATTAAGATCATTCATAAAAGAATTAGGAGTAATTTATAATTTTGTAAACACTTAATTGAAGTGCTAGGATATAAGGTAGCTGAAACTAAACCAAAACAGGAAAAAAAAACACTTAAAGTATACTCTCTGACTAGGTGAAATTCGTTCGGTGAAAATCAGATTTGTTTAGAAAATAACCCCATTCTCAAATTGAAAAATTCTCTTAGCCAATTTAAATTTGGTAAACAAATTTTACAAATTTCAGCGTAATTCTTTCCCATTCTAACTCTCAAACCCTCTTTAATCATCATGTAAATAAAGAAAAATTTCAAGAAAACCCCGTCAAAAGTCAATACACAAAACATACAAGTCACAACACAAAAACATCACAACATGCATTCCATGAAACAAACTTTGACATAAAACATTCAACAAACACATGTTACATGCAAGGTTTAAAAACTGATATTTATGAATGAAAATAGAAAAGTATTTACTTAATCACTTTCAAATTAAATTTAAAACCCTAAACATACCCTATAGAAGTTTTTAGTTGGGGTTCTACGTTAATTTAGAAACTTTTGAAGGAGATGATAAATTCCTCGTTATAGTAGACCCTAACCTTCTCTCCATCCAAGTTTTCTTCTTGCTAACTCTTTTCATCCTTCAATTTCTTTTTCTTTTATCTTTTTCTCATAGCTCACATATACAAGAAGGAAGGGGAAGAATTATGTTGTATTTATTTCTTTCTCGTTATGCTTAGGTGAAATATGAGGTTAAATGGGATGGTAGTGAGTAGAGTGAGCGAATGAGCATTGATCATATGTGTTAGTAGTAGTAAGAAATGACAACATTTAAGTATGTGTCTTCCTTATTTCTCCCTTAAATTATCCTTTAGACTAAGTGGCTATTAGCTAAATGAGCTTAGAATGTCTCTTGTCACACCTTGTTCTATTTCTCAATCTCTTAATTTTCAATATCCAACCCAAACTAAATCAATCGTAATTAAGATTTGCAATTTAATAGTTAATGAATAACTCTACTCTTAAATTATATATGGTTATATAAAATATTTTGGGCATAATATTTGTACTAACTTTTGAAATAAAAAAATAAAAATGGGAATAATAATAAAATATTGAAAAATAGAAATAATTGATAGAAATTTGGATTGTGACACTAAGTGTCATTAGATAATAGATTTTCTTACGTTACATTTACATACTTTAAAGTAGTTTAATTTTTTGTTTGTTTTATAACTCAAATTCTTTACATGGACTTGAAGTCTAAGACAACATCAAAATGTATTCTTAATCTAATTGTTTAACCACTTGTATTATATATGCATTAAAACTCAACATTCATGTACATTATCAATTACTATAGTTTTAGAATTTTGTCATCAATGAATTATAAGGTTCTAAATTTGTGAGAAGATTTTTCAAAATATATTTTAAATATGAGGATCGTCGTATTGGTGTAACCGCATATCAACAATAATATATGTATACCTTTTATCTTTAAATAAATACTCATTTAATGTCTCGTTTTATTTTTATTTTTCTATTTATATTATATCCTCAACTTATGATATTTATTATATATTTTTTTAACTCTTTGGCTCTCAAGATGTATATAGACACACATACGAGGTGGCCACCAAATATTTTCTAGTGTATTATTTGGTTGAAATGGTACATACGAGCATGAGCCATCATGCCGATGAGTTATTTTTGTCACTTTGCGAACGTTAATCTTATATATTTGTTCGGTTAGACCATAATAAAATGTTGTGACACAAATTTCTATATAAATAAAGTCATTTTAAGAAAGAAAATGACACACGACTTTCAATGATTAATATTCTAAAATGCTGCTAAAACTATCTATAAATTATTTCGTTTATTTTCTAGTGGACGAGAGTGATTGAGATAATTTTATTCTATAAACAATAATTGATTATTACATTTGGAGTGAATGTATAGCTCACTTCAAGGTTTGTAAATCAGCATTTCCATTTACATCTAATTTAACTAATAATCATAGATTGATGACACAAATCAAATCTAAAATTTTAAGTTGATACATGCTTTAGAATTCTTTGTACAATCTCGGTTATTATCATTTTCATCTTCCTCTTAATTATTTAAGTTGTTGCAGCATCTCCACCAAAGGTCTAACAAAATTTGTATACAGTCACAAGCTACACAGGAAATGTTATATCTAGTTAAGATGATTGAGTTGTGCTTGAACATTTAGTGTCTAAGTGGCATTTGAGTTTGATTGTTGTAATACCTTGTCCAATGATAATGGAATACATAAAAGAAGGGTACATGGCGCTGGTTGACCTGCCAATCCGCTCACCCAATCCAACCCGTTCTTGATCGGGTCGGGTTAAATGAAAAAAATACGAGTTTATAACTTAACCCAAGCCAAAGATAATTATTGATTGGGTCAGGTATCGGATTTTGTCAAAATCCGCCCAACCCAACCCGCGTACACCCCTAAAAATATGAAAATTCATCAATTCTAAGCAATGTCAACTTCAAGATCAAACACTTAATTGTTAAGTATTTGGACTTGAAGTTGACATTGCTTAAAATTAATGAATTTTTATATTTTATTGATTTACTCTTGTTGAATTTATTTATGTATTTTAAGATTGTTGGATTTATTTTTTTGTGTGAGAAGTTGTTGGCTTTTTTAAAGAATTGAATGATGTGATAGAAATTTTATAGTTTTTGAGACATTCAAGTATTAAATATATTTTCATTCAATATATTTTTCCATAAAATAAAAAACAGGTTATTATTTATGTATAATCCGCCAATCCAACCCAACCCGTTCTTGATCGGGTCGGGTCGGTTCGGGTTGAATGAAAAAATACGAGTTTAGAACTTAACCCAACCCAAAGATAATCAATCGAGTCAGGTTTTAAATTTTGTCAAAACCAACCAAACTCAACCAGCGTATACTTCTATATAAAAGTTGCTAAAGAGACTAATATATGTGTTTGACCAACTTAATTGGTTTTTGGGATATTACATTCATATAAGTTGTTATAAGTTGTTGTGAGTACATATTTTAGATCTAATTGTGAATAAATATCTTAAAAAGATATCTCTTTTTGGAATTCATGTTGCAATGTTGCAGCGAATTATGTTATGTCATCCCCTCTTATATAAACAAAATTCAAAGCATTTGTAGAAAAGGTGAACAATGAATACAACATTTTTGGTTAGTCGTTGAATCTAGATGAAATTTGACATATATATCTAATGTTAAAAAGTTGATTTGAAACATCAAAAGACAATTGAAGAACTTGAAAGAAGAAGAGTCTTTTTCTACGTCACAATCACTAAATAAGATTTAAAGCGAATTTTAAATACGAGATTTTTTATAATTTAACATTAATAATATTTTATTAAAATTATTAATATATTTTTTATTTAAATATTATCTTTGACTGTTTTGATATGCAAGATAATTTATCAAATAATTGTAATCAATTCCATTTAACATTTATTTTTTAATTTTATAATAAAGCCAAATTGTTTAATATTTGTTGAGACATTGTTAATCTTTGAGAACAATGAAAACAATTAATATCAAAACTTAAGACTAAAGAGAATATAAATCAAGAAAAAATAATCTATATATATTTCAAATAAAATATATAGTTATATAGAGTATAAAAAGACTATGAAATTAAAATAAAAGCAATTAAATTAATCAACTATAATGTAAGATAAAGAGAAAATAAAGTTTGAATGACAAGAAAGTTTGAATGATAAATTATGTTTATACAAAAATAAAGTGGGCTAAACCAAATCAAACTCTAAAGAATGTAAATTGTAGTTTAAGATCACAAAACAAAATAAATAAAAAATGATAAGAGAGAATCAAAATAATGAGAGATAGGTTTGGAGTCCATATTGACACTACATTACAAAAAAATCAAATAGGCTACATCTGAGGCTTTTATCTTTAGAAAAAACAATAGTTTGTTTGAACTAAGACTCTACTTTATAGTTGTTTGACCATGGGACAACCCTATTTCTCTACCTATTCAAACTAAGATTATACATAAATGAGTTCCATATTTAAAAAACTTCAATGATAGAACTTATCACATCTCTAGTCCCTAATATTTTTGTATGGAATCCCTATAAAGATGTATTATACAACAATTGTAGACAATTTTTGGAACCATGAACAAGATGAACAAAATGTGTCATTCTAGAGATGAAAGCATAGTGAAATGGCTGAGAAGATGAAGAAATAAAAGTATGATAAATTTTAAAAAAATTCCAATTTGAACATATCATTGTTGATTGCTATTGTGTTGGTACCCTCCAAATTTTGGTTCATTTAAGGCAGGATAATTTGAAAGAAAAGTTAGAATCACGTTTGAAGGCACTTTTCAAATAATGTAGTATTAAGTGGATGGTGTAAGAACAATTTAACTAATTATGATGACTCGTTTGAAGTGAAAAGTGCTGCTACAAGAGAGTGTGAATAACCTTTATAAATGGTGATAACTTGATAAGGGTTACAATAAATTAATATTAAAGTTTCTTTGCTGAGAAATAGATTTCATGCAATCAGAAGTTACTGCAGAAGTTATCTCATCCAATAAAAATGAAGGTGGGTCTGTCTCAACCACTAGTTAATTCTTTAATTTTAAAAATTAGCAAATTAAATTAAATAAGTCTTGTTGGTCTTTGTGATCTTTTTGAAGTTAAATATGCAATTAGTCCCTATAAAATATAAAATATATGATTTTAGTTCTTGTAAAATAAATTTTTTAATTTAAGTTCTTATAAAATGCAAACGTTTTAATTTTAGTCTCCACCGTGTTATTTCGTTAATTTTTTAGGGTTAATTCTTAGTTTGGTCTATATTATATAGGCAGATTCTGGTTTTAATCTCTATAAAAAATGTTATAATAAGTGGATAATTGAGATAAACGGTAAAAGGGATACTATAAGATACTATTTAGTTGGGGTAGATGGAGGGGATATAATATTTTAAACAAGATTGTGACTTGTGTATTGTGCAAGTGTTGATATATTTTTATATATGTACATGTGAAAATGAGATTCAGAAGAATATTAAAATTTTAAATATGCTATAATTGATTGTCAACATTGAGATTCAGAAGAATATTAAAATTTTAAATATGCTAACATGAAATGAAAATGACTTTTTCTCTCATTAAAATTATTTATTTTATTTATTTGTTTGCAGTTTAAATTTTGGTTTGGTTGCGCGATAGTTGTTCCTCAACTATTTTAGTAGAAAATTTAGCCATAATTGTTTTTGTTGAAAAATCTCTGAGCATTTATAACTAATAATATTATATTGTTTGTTGATACGATACGATCAAATGTATTGTGAACTTGAAATTGAAGAATTGGGATCGAATAACTTTTTTTGAAACAAAATTAAAACTGAAAAGACACCATCGTGATAAATTGACAGCTCACTTATATTGACATCTATAATTATTTGTAGTACCCTAAAAATATTATTTACAAAATGAAAAAACCGATAACAATAAATAGAGGAGAAAATAACTAAAATCTTTTAAGATTGAATAACCTACTTATTTATATTGATAAAATGAGGTTATTATTACAATTTTTACATAAATGAGTTTATTTTTAAATAACAAGAGATTATATAATTTTTATGTTTTTCTTTGTCAGCATGTTAGCACACCACCATTAATATATCAAAAAAATAAATCAATTATATAGTTAATTTAAATTGGGAAAATGGAAATATGTTACAATTCATTTTTTTTATATATGAGATGATATAATTACCACTAGAAACTCACACACAGTCCCATGTTCAACTCCGGATATGATGTCCAACTTAATAATATGAACATGCTAATTGAACTATGACTTAAAAGTCAATATATAATGTTTTTTTTGTTGAGGAAATATATATTGCTTTTGAATGATGATAAATGTATGATTTCTTAATTATATCCTACATAATCACCTATAAAAAAACTTGCATTTAATAATTTTGTTTAGCAAAGACAAATCAATTATAATGTTTTACATTAAGATTTTTTATACAATTTGTTTAAAGTTTGTTAATTTTTTTTGTTACGTGTATTAACGCAATTTCAGTGATATTTTATTTACATTTATAGGTAATTAATTACAATGAATAAATATTTGAATTAAGGTAGTTTGATTGGTGAGTAATACTAAAGAGTTTTAAGAAGACGTTTCAGATCTAAAATATGGAAAAACTAATATAATCGCTAAATTATTAACATTAACCTGTACTAAAATAGATTTTATCTACTAATAATAATATTGAATATGTCATTATTAAATTGTGAAAGAATATTAAAAGCAAAATATTAATAGCTTTCAAAAATAGATTTCAAATGTAATTTAGAATCAGTGTTATTATATATGTATTTATTTTTTGAAACTTTTTATTTTGCTTAAAGTAAATGTTAATTCAATTTTTTATCAAATGACCGTATAAAAAAATTGTTTATTAAATGTGAAAAAAAAATTAAAAGTGCAATATTTTGTTTATTAAACATGAAATTGATTATGTTTAAAGGTTGTATTAAATTTATAGATAATAACAATTTTATTTCTTTATTAGAGGATATAAACTACAAATTTATATAGAGAATATCACTTTATAAACAAAATAAGATATAAAAAATATCAAACATGTGATAAAAATCTAATAGAATAAAAGAGAACTCCAAATATCTAAATTATATCTTACATGTAAATTCAAATTTTTAAATTATACAAAATAATATGTATTTCAAATGTGTTGAGATGAACCGTTTCTGTTTTTTAGTCTTTGGTACCCGATAAAATGTCTTGGGTTTGTTTATGTGGAAAATTTATAATGAATAACTTAATTTCATAGGTGTAGGGAAGTGTACTAATGGAGATACAAATTTTCAAGAAGATGAGATAATAAGCGAGATATATTTTGTTATCAACTAATCTGCGTGGAAATATAAAATTAGAAATAGATGAACTTTTGTGTGTAAGTTTTGAATATGTGTGAGATACAAAAACTAAATTGAAGAGTAGAAAGTATGAGATAATTATAGAGACAATACCACACAAAAAATATAAATGATGTGACACAAATATTATTACCTAACACATAAATGTGTGAGGTCTCTTGAGTTTGAATTTTGTTTATATATATATATATATAAAATGCACTTTTAGTCATGCACTTTTAGTCTTGTATAATTTGAAAATTGAAATTTTTAATTGAATTTGTAAATGACCAACTTTCATTGATTTTGACTCAATAAATGCTGACTTAGTTTTTTTTTATGGTTACGTGAATTTATTTATTTTATAAATTGTTAACTTATATATATTCACACACAAAAATTAACAGTTGATCTATTAACTAAAATAAAATAAAAATAAAAGGACATAAAACAAATAAAGAAAAGGAACAAATCAGAACACGTGAAATGTGAAATAAGAGAAATAAGGTTTTGAGCGTTCCTTTCTTGTTTTATATTCTTTCTTGTGTTCCTTTACGATTGTAAGGGAAATAACGAGTATGCGTTATTTTCTTGTCCATATCCTTTTCTGCACCATTTTCTTTCTTGCTGAAACGAACAACTGTAGGTGACGACAGTGCTGCTGCAACATAAACGGTGTGACGACCGTAGATGATGAAAAAAGGCCAGAATAAAAGAGAAAGCGTGGTACTGGGAAGATGCCTCAAAAATGTCTTAAAAGTTTTTATTTTATCTTTGTGAAATAAATATAGTAGGAGATATTTGTATAAAGTTGTATTAAAGTATGAGTAATTTATTTAATATTGTTGAAAATAAAATAATAAAATGTAACTAGGGGTAGAATATATTTTAATTATTTCTATCATTATTTGTATTTATTACTTATAAGTCTATATAAAGAACTTTCGTTGTATAGTTGAAACACAGGTTTTCAACATGTGTCTCAGATTTCTCTTCTCATTCAACAAGGTATCTAGAGTCTATTGAGAGGAACCCCTAATCTGTAACCACACGGTGGACCCACTGTCTCTAATGATTAATTTTTCTTCGAAAAATTGTGTTTTCAACTCCAATTTGCCCCTCCTTTGTTGATATGAATCATTTCAACCCTCTATTATCGTTTTTTCCGGTTAACTCAACCTTACTGTCGCCATCGCTCACTCCGATGATTTTTCTGGCGAACGATCACTCCAGCAGCGCCGTCTTCTCCAGATCGGTCCACCGCTCAACACGCATCGCCAACATCTTCCACACGCGCCCACAACGCTCTACCGTCCACTGCGCGTCAGACTCACGCGCCATTCACCTTATGTTTGACTGTCGTTTACGGTGCGACTTCTCTTTGCTCTCGCCTCAGCCTTCTGAATCCATATTTGCCCTTACTTTTTAGTTTCAAGTCACAAATATATGCATTCCAATTCAAATAACCCTTGTTTCTTCGACCATGGCGTCCCTGTCTGCTACTGAAACAAAGAGCATTTTTACCAACTACATCGCCTCCCCTCTCTTTGTAGAAAAATTGAATGGATCAAATTAAGACATTTCAGCAGCCAAAATCAAATTATGGATGCTTGGTCAAGGTTACCAAGATCATATCACTAAAAATCCTGAAAAGGTGGTTGCGGCTAAACCTTTAAAATAGAATCAGATTGATGCTCAGCTATGCATTGTCATTAAGTCTACACTTCATCCAAACATTAAATCAATTTTCCATCCACATCTCACTGTGAATCGGTTTGGAGTCAAACAAAGACACTCTTCACTAAGGACATTCAACGTCTCTATGGAGTTTGTCACTGTTTGTTGAATATCATTACTCCGAAGACGATGAATGGTTCTATTTCTACATATCTTGGCAATGTTCATAGTGCACTTCATGATTTTAATAAGCTTTTCCCTCCTGCTGCAAGTAAGCTAGTTGAACAAAAGAAGGACCTGGATCAACGCAATACCTTCTTCATGCTTCTTGCACTTAATGGCTTGTCCCAAGAGTACTCTGCAACTCATGATCAAATTTTGGGGTTTGTTATTGTTCTAGAATGTTTACTACCTTAGCGACCTTTCTTTGAGTACTAGAAAAACATCCAATTAAGCCCACTATTGTTCCAGCTCTAGGTGACAATGTTGCCCTTGCATCTTGGGACATAATCAGAGTCGTTCTCCTGGAGGACCATCCAACTCTAAGCCTCGTCCTAAATGTGGGTCTCAAGGCCTCTATTGCCTTTCTCTATCATCCAAGACGTGCTCTACCGCAGACTCCATCCATATTATCCATGCTCAACTAGGATACCCAAGTCTTTCCAAACTTCAATAACCGGTGTTGAGTTTTTCTAAGT
This sequence comes from Cicer cuneatum, assembly GCA_037974295.1. NCBI lineage: Eukaryota > Viridiplantae > Streptophyta > Magnoliopsida > Fabales > Fabaceae > Cicer > Cicer cuneatum. Next base: position 33,458,126 of record JBBPBO010000005.1, on the reverse strand, counting down.
TGTCTGCTTTACATTATGAGTTGTGTCAGTTAGGGAAACACAATCACAGTAATTTTCCTGATCGAGTCAATAAAAGTGTTTCGTCCCACTTTGCTTTATTTCACTTTGACGTTTGGGATCCTTCTTATACTATGTCTACTTAGAGTCTAAGTATATTTTTTTTACTTTTATTGATGATTATTCTCGTTGTATGTGGTTATTTTTAATGAAAAATAGATATGAATTGTTTTCTATTTTTGAGCAATTTTATCAAGAAATTAAAATCAATTTGGTGCTTTAATTTGTACTTTACGAAGTGATAATGCTCGAAAATATTTGTCCCATCAATTTCAATATTTTATGGATTCTAATGGTCTTGTTCACCAAGCGTCATGTCCTCATACACCCCAATAGAATGGGGGCAGTTGAAGTAAAAAATCGGCATCTCATTGAAACCACTCGGACCTTACTTCTGTATGGTAATGTTCCATTCCATTTTTGGGGGATGCATTCTTAACGACATGTTACCTTATCAATCGTATGCTTTTTTCTGTCCTTGATGACAATATCCCTCATTCGGTCCTCTTTCCACATACCCCTCTTCACCCACTACCTCCTCGTGTCTTCGGCTCCACGTACTTTGTTCACAATTTATCTCTTGGCCTCGACAAACTGTCAGCACGATTGCTCGAGTGTGTATTTCTTGGATATCATTAGTCCCAAAAGTTATCGTTATTATTCTCCTGCACTACAACGATATGTTACATCAACTGATGTCACCTTTTTCGAGTTTGTACCATATTTATGAACCCAAGTATCTCTTGAGCCCCCTTTGGAAATTAATTTCGAACCTCTTTCGGTAGTTATCCCTATTCCGCTCACTATTGTTCCTCTCAAACCTGTTGAGTCTTCCCCCCAGCTACCTCTACAGTTGATCCCCGAACTTCACGACCACTACAAACATATCATTTTTGTCGCCCATCTTCGTTGTGCCTGTTCCTAAGGCCATTGCAGACTCTCCTCCGATGCCACCACCGTATTCGTCCCTGTTATATGAGCATGACCTTCCCATTTCTTTTCGTAAGGATATTCACACAGCACGTAATCCCATTGCTTCTCTTAGTTCTCTTCCCATTGGCGGCAAGAAATGCTTGAGAGAAGTGTGCTATCCAAAGCAGTGGTACTTGGGAAATGGTTCCTGTACCTCATGGGAAGTCTTTAGTAGGTTGTCGTTGGCTATATACGGTGAAGGTTGGCCCTGATTTTGTGGAGAACGTTCTGCTCATGTGGAGAATGTTCTGGTGTAAACCTTCTTGCTTAATTTGATCATTCTCTTAGATTCTTCTTCATCTAGCTTGTTTTTGAATACCCATCTTGTTCCAATGATAGATTGATCTTGTGGATCTAGAACAAGAGTCTAGACTTTATTCTTGTCAAATTTGAGAAGTTCTTCCTTCATTGCTTCAATCCAAGATTGATCAACTATGACTTCTTTAATTGATTTTGGTTCAACTTGGGAGATCATTGCCATGTTATTGTTAACAGCATCTTTGAATAACATTCTTGTTCTAATTCCATCAGTTGTATCTCCAATTATTTGAGTTTGAGGATGATCACATATCGTTCTCCAACTTTTAGGTGGAGACTGAAACAGACACTATTTATCAATCTCGGTTTCCTGCAGTTCATTTTGTTGTTGCATACCAGATTGTTCTTCTTCTTCTTCCTCATTTTTCTAACCCATATCCAGATTATCAAATTCATCAAACAAAATATGCATATTGATTTCATCTATAGTTTGGGCCTTGAGATTTTATATTTTATAATATTTATAGAATGTAGAGTATTAAATAATTAGACTTTGATGGCATTTTAAAACAAATTTGCCCGTATGTTCAAGATATTTTCTAATAGAGCCAAGATTAAAAATATGACAAACAAATTTTTATGGCTTCTCCCCAAAATTATTTTTCAACACTTGATTCATTTTAAAATTGTTCTAGCCATTTCTTGTAACTAATTTTTTTTTAAAAACAACTTCATATTGTTGGAAATTCTTTGACAAGCAAATTGTGTGAAATATCATTTTCATCAAAGAATTATTTGAAGAATAATGTTTCCAATTTCCTTTGATCATTTCTTATAGAAATGACAACTCTTTTTCAAAAGTCTTAAAAGCATGATTTGGTTGGAAATTATCTAATTATAAAACATAAGGATTTTTCTTTAAAATGAGGATGTTTGTTTTACTTCAGCCATGTGGGGTTTAAAAAATAAATTTAAAAGCAATTTTACAAAGTTATATCAAACATCCTTAATCTATGCAAAATTATTTCAACAAATGATTCATGTACCTTTGATTTGTTAATGTTTCCAAAGGTTATAGACACTCCAAATTTTTGTAATGAGAGGAGGCATCATACTTTTCCATTTATGTGTATTGAGCATGCCTTGTTCATGTATCAATGTTCTTTCTTGATTATTGGATGGTGTTCCTACATCACAAGTTAGTAATGACTTTGGTACCCATATTTGTTTACCTCCTTGATGGTTAATATATCTTCTTTTAGATGATTTTTAAAACTTGATCTCTTTTTAACATAGCAAGTTGACTTGAAGTGGCCATTTTTGGAATAATAGGAACACTTTGTTGTTGGTTTTGAAGAAGGTTTAAAAATCTGAGTTTTAAACGACTTTGAAATTGATTTTGATGAAATTCCATAACGTTCTCCTTTTTTGAAACTTTCTGAAGAAAGATCTGTTTCTGTTCTAGAACGTTCTCCTTTTTTAAGGCTACCTAGAGAACGTTCTCCCTTTTTCAAGTTTCCTGGAGAAAGTCTTGTTTTTGTTCAAGAACGTTCTTATTTTTTAAAGATCCTTTTGTTCTTGATTTTGCATTTCTCCTCTTTTCTTTTAGGAACAAAAAAGTTTTCATAAATCTTTTCTTTTTGAGATGTTTTGAAACATAAATCATCTTTGTCAAATATCCCTTCTTCAGATATCATGTTCTTCTCAAATGTTTCAGTGGTTTTTACAATGTTGGTTAAATCATTTTTCAATTCATGAACTTTTATTTTTAAATAGGTACTTTCTTCTTTAGTTTCAGAACATTTTGGAAAATGATTTTTTATGCTTATCTCATTGAGAGTCTTTTGTTGCTCAACCATTTTTAAATGAGTTTGCTGCAAACTTTGAATGACCTTTCTGAGTTCGTCATTCATAGCTTGGGCTTTCTTTTTTTCTTTACGGAGTTGTTCTTTTAATAAACCATATTTTTGAGCAAGAAGGTTTGAATCACATTAAAGATTCTCAAATTCTTTTTCCATTTCTTCACATAAAGGACAGAGTTCAGAGATGGTTACCTCATTATTTTTAAAGTTTTCCTTTAAGCACATGTTGGTTTCTGACATTACTTTTTCTTCCTGAATCTTTTCCTCTAACACTTGTTAGGTGCTTAATATTTAGAGACCAAGCTTTGATGCTAATTGATGTAGCAATGTAAATTTACAAGAAAGGGGGGTTTGAATTGTAAATTCGCCCTTTAAAAATTTCCTGTTAAAAACTTAAGAAAATAACTCAAGATTGATCTTGGTTGTGAAAACAGAAAACGGAGAACGTTCTTGGTTTTGACCAGAATACGGAGAACGTTCTTGGTTAGTTAAAATTAACAATTTAATTTATCTATTTAACTAAATAATCAAACATAGTGAAAGTAAATAGATAAGGGAAGAGATACCACACAAAGATATATCCTAGTTCACCCAACTCGGGCTACGTCCAGTCCTCACAACTGTGAGATTTTCACTAAGTGCTAAAATGAAGATCAATCTTGGTTTTACACACCCTGTTTCAGATCAACTTTGATCTGTTGCAAAAACAAATCCTTTCCACCCAGAAAGGAGTTCAATCAAATCACCTATCAATCTTTAGATAGGATTTTATAGTTCACCTTTTAATCATAAAAGGATTTCCTACAAACTTACTCAAAACTATACTTCACACTATAGCCTTGAGTTTACAATGATATGATTTAAAGTGTTTTGTCAAAATTTGAGAAGGCTCAACACTTGTTTGAATTCTGATTCTTTGACAGAGAAATACACGAGAATGATTCTAGGAATCGAATAGGAAAAATCAGAACTGACTCAATGTATGTGAATGAGATAAATTCAAGTACGATTGAAGTGAGTAATGAATTGCTTAGTACTTGAAGCTCTGATTTTGGATAGAATCTGAGTATGCTCAACTCGTGTTTCCGATTAGATTCTTGACAAAAGAATTCAGTAGAATGATTCTGATATGAAGAAGAAGAACATAACTGAATCTTTTGTTTGTGATTGAGAAGCTTTCAAGTATGTAAGTGATGTATTGATTTGAACTTGAAACTCTTGAATCTGATTATGAATGATGAAATAATTGCTTTCGTGAGTTCTGATTATTGCCTTTATCTTGAGTTCTCTTTTATAGACTCAAAAAGTGCTTATGACAGCTCATTTGTCCGTTGGGAACAGACTGGCTGTCCTTTGTCAGTGATTAGGTGAGAGCAACCCAAAAATCAAGAACGTTCTTCATTCTGCTTCTAATGTTCAAGAGCAGACTTGGTTCTTCTTCTGTGTGGAAAATGAATGTTGATCTTAGTGATGCGTATTCTTGGCTTTTAAATTTGTAGAGGGATCCTCTGGTGATATCCTCTAGAGGTATCCTCTGGTGATATCTTCTGGTATCCCTTGGAGGTATCCTCTGGTGATATCTTCTAGTATCCTCTGGAGGTATCTTCTAGTATCCTCTAGTGATATCTTCTGGTATCCTCTGGAGGTATCCTCTGGTGACATCTTCAAGAGGTATCCTCTAGTGACGTCATCCTCCGGTGACATCCTCTGGTAATATCCTCTAGTGATGTCATCCTTTGGTGATATCCTCTTATTTTATATACTTCAAGATCGTTCAACGTTCTTGGCACTCAAGCTGGAGAAGGGTGTAACAAGGCTGGAGAATGATGTTCAGTATGCTGGAGAATGATTGTATCATTCTGGACTGATGTTATCATAATGGAGGATGTTGTTTGATCATTTTGGAGATAGTTGTTAATCATGCTAGAGAAAGATGTTTGTTGTTGAAGATTGTTTATCAATCTAGAGACTGATGATACACTGCTGGAGATTAATGTTAACATGCTAGAGATTGATATTAACAAACTAGAGAATGATAATCATTCTGGACAGAAGATCATTTTGGACATTCTGGAGAATGATCTGATCATTCTAGAAATTTCTGGAGACTGATCTATCTTGTTGGAACAGCTTGATTCATAGCCTTTTTCCTTAAACAAAACTCAAGTGCAATAATTAGTAGATCACCATTCATAAAACTCAATCATTTAATTCAAAAGGTTTGTTGTCATTAAAACATATATCAAAAAGGTTTTTTCCTCAACACATGTAACTCTAATATGCATGAACAAGTATTTCAAGATTTTCTTGCTAATGGTATGGAAAGAAACAAATATGCTTATATGATTTATGGAGTTAGTAGAAATGGTAAAAGAGGTATAGGATTTGAAGAAACTGTAACTGAACCTAAACATATTCCCTCTGATATCTTGTGTATTGTTTACTCTAAGAAAGGTCACTCCAAATTATCTTGTCCCATGTTAAATACAAGGAAAGATAAGAAATCTTTCAAGACTAACAAACCAAGACCCAACCAAATTTGGGTACCTAAGAACAAAATTATATTTTTTGCAGATGTCTTCAGAAATCAAGTTAAAACACCAATCATGGTACCTTGACAGTGGATGCTTGCGACATATGACGAGAGAAAAGTCTATGTTCCAAAAACTTTGAGCAAAAGAGGCACAATGACTTTTGTAGGAAAGCAAAAAGGCCAGATCATTGGTCAAGGTACAGTTGGTAATGGCACTTCCCCTTCTATTAAAGATGTCTTATTTGTTAAAGGTCTTAAGCATAACTTATTAAGTATTAGTCAGTTACGTGATAATAATTATGATATTATATTCAATCAAAAAACATGCAAGGCAATTAGTTAGAAGGATGGATTTGTACTCTTTACATGTCAGAGAAAAAATAACATTTATAAGATAAATCTATTTAGTATAGAGAAACAAGAGGTTAATTGTCTTATGTCAGTAAATGAAGAGAAACTAATTTGGCACAAAAGATTAGGTCATGCAAACCTTAGATTAATTTTAAAACTGAAAAAACTTCAACTAGTAAGAGGTCTACCTAAGCTTAGTTACAAAACTGAAATTATGTGTGAAGCTTGTCAAAAAGCAAAACAAACAAAAAACTCCTTTACCCTTAAGAACTCAGTCTCTACCTCAAAGCCCCTTGAGCTCTTACATATAGATCTCTTTGGGCCAATGAAAACAACCTCTCTAAGTGGAAAGAAATATGGCTTTGTTATAGTAGATGATTACACTATGTGGACATTGGTAAATTTTTTAAGAAGTAAGAATGAATCCCACAAAGTGTTTATCACATTTTGCAAACAAATCATGAATGAAAAGGGTCTTAAGATTGTAACAATTAGAAGTGATCATGGAGGAGAGTTTGAAAATGAGTTCTTTGAAAGTTTTTGTGATGAGAATGAAATCTCTTACAACTTCTCCTCTCCTAGAACACCCCAACAAAATGGAGTTGTAGAAAGAAAGAATATGTCACTCCAAGAAATGGCTAGAACAATGTTAAATGATATGAATGAAACACTTTTGGGCTGAAGCAATTAATATTGCATGTTATATTCAAAATAGAGTCTATATTAGATCTATATTGAATAAAACACCATATGAATTATGGAAAGATAAAAAGCCTAACATCTCTTATTTTAAACAATTTGGTTGTACTTGTTATATATTGAACACTAAAGATAACCTTGGTAAATTTGATTCTCGATCTCAAATGTGTACCTTCATTGGATACTCTGAAAGATCCAAGGCTTATAAAGTGTTTAATAGGGAAACTTATATTGTGGAATAATCCATACATGTTAAATTTGATAACAAACAGCTTGACCTTGAAAAGTCAAAGCAAGATGATGATAGTGTAGGTTTACCAGAACCAAAGGAAACAGGTGCAGACAAACCAAAAGAACTTGAAAAAATAGAGGATACAAGCAAATCAGAAGAATATGACAAATCTTCAAAGGATGAATCTCATCAAGTCAGAAATAGTCAAGATAAGTCAGAAGAAATATCTGGATGGAAGTACCAGTCATCTCATCCTGAAAATCTAATCATTGGAAGCACAAGTGATCCTTCGAGGACCAGATCATCACTTAAAGACACCAGTTTGTTTGGCTTACTATCATCAATTGAGCCTACCTCTATTGATGAAGCATTGGCATATGATGGATGGATTCTTGCAATGCAAGAAGAGTTAAATAAATTTGAGAGGAATGATGTTTGGGATCTAGTACCTAGACCAGATAAGAACATTATTGGAACCAAGTGGGTTTTCAGAAACAAGCTAAATGAAAAAGGTGAAGTGGTTACAAACAAGGCAAGACTTGTCGCTCAAGGATACAGTCAGCAAGAGGGCATCAATTACACTGAGACATTTGCTCTAGTGGCTAGGTTAGAAGCTATTCGTATCCTACTTTCTTTTGCTTTTCGAAATGGTTATATAAGTGAAGAAGTCTATGTTAAACAACCCCCAAGTTATGAAAGTTCTGAATTTCCAAATCATATTTTTAAACTTAGAAAATCTCTGTATGGTCTAAAACAAACACCTCGGGCGTGGTATGATGGACTTAGTAACTTCTTGCTTAAAAATAACTTTGAAAGAAGACAAGTAGACAATACACTTTTTTAGAAAATCAATAGAAGATAACATTCTTATTATTCAAATTTATGTTGATGACATTATTTTTGGATCTACTAATGGCACTCTGTGCCAAGAATTTTCTAAATTAATGCAGCATGAATTTCAACCGAGTATGATGGGAGACCTTAAGTTCTTCTTAGGGATACAAATTCAACAAAGTCAAAAAGGTATATACATTCATCAAACTTAATATACAAAAGAGCTTCTCAAGAAGTTTAAGATGAGTGATTACAAACATATGACTACACCAATGCACCCTACTTGTTCACTTGAAAAAGATGATTCAGGCCAAAAAGTTGACCAAAAAACCTATAGAGGAATGGTAGGATCCCTACTTTACCTTACCGCTTCTAGACCTGACATCATGTTTAGTGTATGTGTATGTGTAAGATTTCAAGCTGGCCCTAGGGAATCACATTTAACTGCTGTTAAGAGAATCCTTAGATACCTAAAAGGCACTACCAACCTTACCTTGTTCTACAAGAAATATCCTAAGTACAAACTTAGTGGATACGGTGATTCTGATTATGCTCGAGATGAACTTGAGAGAAAGAGCACTAGTGAAAACTGCATCTTTTTGGGTGACAACTTAATATCATGGTCAAGTAAGAGACAAAACACTATTGCAATGTCAAAAGTAGAGGTTGAGTATATTTCAGCAGATGACTGCAGTTCTCAACTACTTTGGTTGAAACATCAATTAGAAGACTACAAAATCCTAGAAACCAACATTCTCATCTATTGTGATAACACTTCTGCCATATGTCTAACCCAAAAACCCTATACTACACTCTAGAGCTAAACACATAGAGAACAAACACCACTTCATTAGGGACTTTGTTCAAAAAGGGGTACTGAACATTCAGTTTGTAGACATTGAACACCAATGGGATGACATATTCCCCAAACCACTACCTGAAGATAGGTTTGACTTCATCAAGAAAAACCTAAATCTTACCTTCATCTCTGACTGATATTGTAATTACTTCAAAGTAGTTTAGTTTTAAATTAGTTTTTATATTTTCTTGTAATATGTTATGTTCATGTTATTCACACAAAAAAAACAACAAAAAAAAAGAGAAAAAAAAGCAATAAAAAACGAAGAATTTTTTTTTCACTTTCATGTCTTTTTGTTTGATGACAAAATGGGGAGAAACATATTTGATAAAGTGGGGAGAAAATGGTACTTATATTTAGGGGGAGCCCTATCTTAGGGTGAGTCAAAGAAATTGAAAGAATAGTTGTTATCAAAAATAAAGTTTTGTCATCATCAAAAAGGGGAAAGATTGTTGGAACCAAGTTGGTTTTACATTTAGAGTTTTGATGTTTACAAAATTATTTTATGAAGACAATATATTTGACTTCAAAGAGTATGAAAGAAGATATGGTCAATATTTGTAGAAAATTTGAAAAAGACTTAATTAAGATTTGATCAAAATTTGAAGCAGATTTGATTAAGATTTGATCAAAATTTGAAGCAGATTTGATTAAGATTTGAAGAAGATTTGATCAAAATTTGAAACATATTTGATTAAGATTTGAAGAAGATTTGATTAAGATTTGATCAAAATTTGAAAAATATTTGATCAAAATTTGAAAAAGATTTGATCAAGATTTATCTACAACATATTACAAACAAAATCAATCTGAAGAATTTACAATCTCCATCTAAACAAAATAAGGAACAAAATCAATTTGAAGAATTTACAAATGCAATCTGAACCAAATCAATTTGAAGAATTTACAAACGTAATCTGAACACTATACAATTCAGAATTAAACAAGGGCCAAATTGAAGCCCAAATTTTAACTATAAATAGATACTAAATGCTGAAGAAGAAAAGTAACGAAAAGTAGAAAAAAGTAGTCTTAGAGTTCAAAGAGAGAAATACTCTTTTCAAGTTAGAAATATTTTCTGAGTGTTCTTTTCTTAGAGTGTGAGAGTTATTATTATTATCTGCTTTTTACAAGCAACTACTCAAGTTTCAATCTCTTGTATCCAACCCGATAGTGGTTTAGTTCCTTCTTCAATGTGGGGTTGTCAGGTTGTTAGGAGAAGATTTGGTTGTAGGGTCAAGGTGGTGTTGTTCCTCAAAAGTCTGGCGCTGTCAGGCTGTTTGGGAAGACTAACTTAGAGTGTCAGGTGCTTTGTAATTCAAGGTAATTGAATTAGTGGATCAAAGCATTCTAAATTAGGGGACTAGATGTAGCCAAGTTAGTTGTGAACCAGGATAAATCTATGTGTCAAATTAATTATGCTTTCATTGCTTGCTGCCTCTGAATCTGACTGCTTCTACTCCAAGTAAGTAAGCAAAAACCAAACTAGTTTTTAATTTATTTATAAATTATGAAAAAGGTATCAACTTTGGCAAACACAATTCAACTCCCCTTCTCGTATTTTCACCTTCAAAGAGACCAATCTAAATTCATTGCCAAGGACAAGAGAATTATAACAATGTTTAATTTGGCAACATGAGCAAAAGTCTCGGAGTAATCAATGACATATGTTTGAGTAAACCCTTTAGCAACCAAATGTGCCTTGTATCTTTCAACTGTGTTATCAGAATTATATTTCACAGTAAATACCCATTTATAGCCAACGATATTCTTTCCTATAGGTAACGTCATGACTCTCCAAGTTTTATTCTTCTCAAGAGCTCTCATCTCCTAAAGAACAACTTCCTTCCACTTTCGAATTTTTAGAGCCTCTTATACATCTTTTGGAATTTCTACAACATACAACTTAGAGGTAAATGCAACAAATGAAGATGACAACTTTGAGTGTGACACATAATTAGACAAAGGATGTTTAGTGCATGAACTAACAAGTTTCCTAATTACAGTAGGAAGATCTATATCATGATACTCGACATGACTCTTAAGAACACAAAAAGACTTACCTGTATCAAGATGATGTGTTGGATTATCTATTGGTTCGGAATCTTGGAAGGGTAGGAGAATAGGTCCTTCATTTCTCTATTTACGTTTTCTTCTTTCAAAGACATTTCCCTTCCAAGTAGGGTCAATGGTAGTAAACCTGCTTTGTATCTCTTTATTCGAGTCATTATGTTGCGGCATTTCAGGTGGTCCTTCATTATTAACGAGATCAAGAGTTTGTTCATTATGAATTTCATTTGAAATAGTCGCCCCCGAATCTATCGAAATCTCATTCATAAGTGGATTGAGTTCCAATATGGATTCTTAGACATTTTATTTTTGTGCATCAACATAAGTCTCTGAATTTTGTGACAACACTATATCACATAAAGTAATGATGTTTTCAAAAGCAAAACATGAATCTTCCTTAAAATTTCCCCCCTAATGATGAAGGTCAATAAAAAAGGGTTGATTTTCAACAAAAATAACATCCATGGTTACAAAAATTCTTTTTAATTTTGGTTCAAACACTTATACCCCTTATGAGTTGGAGAGTAATCGGTACAAACACATTTTATTGCTCGTGGCTTGAATTTGCCAACTTGTTTATGTTCGTGAACAAAAGCAGTGCAACTAAAAACTTTTAGTGGCAAATCAGCAAAGCCCTAGGCAAGGGAAAAAATTTCGAAAAACATCAAGAAGAGTATGAAAATCTAAAACTTTAGATGTCATACGATTAATTAAATATGATGCAGTTAAAACAGCTTCACCCCACGAATACTTTGAAACCTTATTTTTGTTCCAGTAAAGCTCTAGTAACCTCAAGAAGATGCCTATTCTTTCTCTTTGCAATTCTATTTTGTTGGAGTGTATTAACACAAGAACTTTGATGAACAACCCCATTTGCAATAAAAAAAAATCGGACTAGAGTATATTATAATATTGTTTACCATTGTCACTTGTGAAGACTTGAATATTTTTTTGGAATTGAGTTTGCACCATTTTAAAGAAATTTTTGACAACCTGTCCAACTTCTGATTTCAATAAATAAACCCAAAAAATTCTAGTATGATCATCAACTAAATTTATAAACCATTTTTTAATAGAAAAGGTGTTTATTCTATTAGGACCCCATACATCACTATGAATAACTGCAAATGGTTTTGATGTTTTATATGATTGTGTAGAAAAAGAAGAACGGTGATGTTTAGCAAATTCACAAGTTTCACAATGAAATAAAGACGGATCCTTCTTAGAAAATAACTTTGGAAAAAAATATTTCAACTACGGAAAACTAAGATGTCCTAATCGTAGATGGCATAACATAATATCATTATTATTAGAAGAAACAAAAATAGATTCAAAGAAGGTACTTGTTTTGAGGTTGATCTTTGAAGTCGAGTCCATTGTCAAGACAATAGAGTCCTCCACTCTCCTTAGAATTAACAATCATCTTCCACGTACTCAAATCCTTAAAAGTGCAATGAGAATGAACGAAGTTAGCTTGACAATTTATATCCTTTGTTAATTTAGTAATGGATAACGTATTACATGATAAATTAGGAACATGTAAGACATCTTTTAAAGTTAACAAAGGTGATAGAATAACATAACCTTTCCCTGTAATGGCTGAAAGACAACCATCTGCAATTTTAATTTTGCGGTTACCTACACAAGGACTATAAGAAGAAAACACACTTGACTCCCCAGTCATATGATCATTGGCATCAGAATCGATAAATCCAAGTATGACTAGGAGTGACACTAGATAAAGCAGTAATTGAAAAATTACTTCTCTGAGCTATAGATCTAGAAGGATTTTGAGACTCCAGGAGTTTGGTCAATTGGTTTAACTGTTCCTTGGTGAAATGTGATGGGCTTGAAGGAGACTGCTTCTCTTGAGTAGATATACCGACTTGGAACGCGTGACCTTCGTTTCCCCCCTTTTCTTCTAAATTGGAGGTTTCCATGGAGCTGCCAACATGTATCACTTGTGTGCCATGGATGATTGCAATGTTCGCACCATAGTTTCTTGCCATCTTTCTTTTTGTCTTCATTCTTAGTGACTAGGGTAGAGCTTTCAGCCTCAACAATAGAAGGTGACTTACCCATCATAACACCTTGTCTCACCTATTTTCTTCTAACTTCTGAGAACGCTTCCCGAAGTGATGGCAATGGAATCTTTCCCAATATTATGCCTCGAACTTCATCAAGCCGCTTATTAACCCCAACGAACAACATGAATACCCGATCGTTCTCTTGTCTCTTAAGAAACAAAACATTGTCCTCGCATCACTTCCAATAATCATCATAGTAGAGATCCAATTATTTCAATAGTGTCATCAACTCATTATAAAATGTAGTGACATATTTGTCTCCTTGTTTGGCATGCCATAATCGTGATTTGAGATTGAAAATATGAGAAGAATTCTAAATATCAGAATATATTTCTTTGACAACCTCCCAAACTTCCTTCGTAGTACGCAAAAACATAAAAGGTTTTCCAATTACTGATTCCATATTACTAACCAGCCAAGCAATAATAACAAAGTTCTCATATTTCCAAAACCTATAATTCGGATCCGTTGTGGCAGGAATTTGCACCTTTCTTGTGAGGAAACCATGTTTTCCCTTACCATGTAGTATCAATCTTGCGGTTTGGGGCCATTCGACATGATTTTTTCCATTGAGTTTCTTGACTTCAACCTTGAAGGCATTAGAAGTTCCCTCATGGCCAAAAAAATTGGAAAATTCATTGTTAGATAAACCATTCCAACTGCCATTGCCATCAGAGCCACCACTGCCTAAACCAACATTGTCGGTGTTGTTGACTACTAGTTTTCAACCAAACCAGCGTCGCTGCTGCCGGCGCCACTACTTATAAGGGTAACCTTCCGTGGAGTATTGTGTGCCATTAGGTATACAAAAAACCAGGTTTGGTCGCAAAACGGGTCGTTGAAAAATTAAAAACAAAATATTGATGCCCTTTTAAGTTTGAAGCTCCAAACCCCACTAGGTTGTGAAAAGGTTTACAGAACCCTAACCAAGACACTACGCCAAAAATGGCCTTTTACAGCGCACATTTTGAAGCGCTTAATAACTAAAAGCGTTGTTGTATAATATTTTAAAAATAACGGAGGATACAACAGCGCTTTAATGACAAGCGCTTTAGAAAAAGCATTGTTGTAGGGTCATGAATGGTTTAGGATTTACAGAAAAGCGCTGTTGTAGGGTCTAACGATTTCACATAATGTTTATAGTGCTTTTAGAGCGTTTCGCGTAAAAGCGCTATAAAATATAGCGCTCTCATATAAAGTTTAGAACTACATTTACAACGCTTTTATACAAAGCGCTGTAAATGTTTTAAAATTTAAATTATAGCGCTCACAAACTATATTATGAACTATATTTACAAAGCTTATGAATAAAAGCGCTGTAAAATATAGCGCCCACACACTATATTTACAGTGCTTTTATGAGCGCTTTTTTAGAAAGCGCTGTAAATGTTTTCAAATTTAATTTTTGAAAGCCTTTTACAGCGCTTATGCACATAAACGCTGTAAAACTACAAGCATTTATATATAAATAAATAAATAAAAACATATTTAATAAGTTCTATCCATTCGAACCCTACTACGAACTTTCTTCTCCTATACTTTGCGCCCATTTTTACTGAGTGGTTGTTGTCTGAGGTACTGTATTAATTTATTAATTTGTTATTGTCTCTAAAACTGATAAATTGTTACCTGATAAACCATGCATATAAAACTTTAGATGATAAATCTGTTCTGTTTTGAAATTTGTTCGATTTTCCATGACCTTGGACCTTGGTTTCCATTTTCCAATATTAGTCTATATATACTATAGATTTGTATGATGTTATAGATTGATAAATTTGTGTAACACTGCATTCATATATACTGCATTCATAAGCTGCATTCATAAATTCTTACATGTTAAATCATATAAAATCTGTTCGATCTGTTCTGTTATGTTTTGATAAATTTGTTATATATTGATTTGTTCTTACTGCATTCATATAGGTCATATAATTAAAATGGACCGAAAATGGATGTCTGCCAATCGATTGTCAAAAGAGTATGAAAATGGAGTAAAGGAGTTTGTTGAATTTGCAGTGAAGAATGCAAAAGACCCAAATCGAATCACTTGTCCTTGTTTAAAATGTTGTTTTGGAAAATGCGTTAGAGCATATGAATTGGAAGGACATTTAGTATGGCATGGAATTGATAAAAGTTATACATGTTGGATAAAACATGGTGAGAAAAAATAGGGAACTCTTATTTTGACAGTGATGCAACATATGATTCAAATGATTATTTCGACACAGATACATATGAGCAGGACCGAGTTGAAGATATTGCAAAAGCAGTTGAAGAAGATCTTCGGGATTGTCCTAAAATGTTTGAGAGTTTGTTGAGTGATGCAGAGAAACCATTATATAATGGATGTACTAAATTCACAAGACTTTCGGCGATATTAAAGTTGTACAACTTAAAAGTGGGAAATGGATGGCCTGATAAAAGCTTCACATAATTATTAACACTCCTAAAAGATATGTTGCCAGATGGTAATGAACTTCCCAGTCGAACCTACGAGGCTAAACGAATTTTGTGCTGTATTGGCATGAGTTACGAAAGGATTCATGCGTGTCCTAACGATTGCATTTTATTTCGAAAAGAATATGAATTACTAAAGGTGTGTCCGAAATGCAATGTCTCTCGATATAAGAAGAAAGAATCTACTCCAGCAAAAGTCGTGTGGTATTTTCCTATAATACCAAGATTTAGGCGAATCTATCGCAGTGAAGAAGATTCAAAACACCTTACATAGCATGCAGATGAAAGAATAAGAGATGGAAAGTTACGACACCCTATAGATTCTCCACAATGGGAAAAAATTTATCATGAGTATCCTGATTTCGGTAGAGAGTCAAGAAATCTACGACTTGCACTTTCTACTGATGGAATGAATCCACATGGTCTTCAAATCATATCACACAGCATGTGGCCTGTGATTTTGTTGATTTATAACCTACCTCCATGGTTATGTATGAAGCGCAAGTTTATGATGTTGTCTCTGTTAATTTCTGGACCCAAACAACCGAGGAATGATATCGACGTTTACTTGGCTCCTTTAATTGAAGATTTAAAAAATTTATGGGAGCCAGGTGTGGAAGTTTATGATGGGTATAAGAAAGAATGTTTCAATTTGAGGGCTATATTGTTTGGCACAATTAATGATTTTCCAGCATATGGTAATTTATCATGGTATAGCATTAAAGGTCAGTGTGCCTGCCCTATATGTGAAGAGAGTACAGATTGGATGCGGTTGAAACATTGTAAATGCATTCAATGGAAAATCAGAGGAAGTTACTGCTCCAAAAGCACCGAGTGCATATCAAATATTGGAAAAAGTACAAGGTTTGACCAATAAATTTGGCAAACCATTTGCGGGAGAGCTTGTCAAAACTGGGTGGAAGAAAAAGTCAACTTTCTTTGAATTGCCATATTGGAAGTCATTGTATATAAGACATTTTCTCGATGTGATGCATATCGAAAAAAATGTCTTTGATAGTGTTATTGGTACCTTACTCAGTGTTCCGGGAAATTCTAAGGATGACATCAATGCAAGATTGGATTTGGTCGATATGGGAATAAGAAATGAATTGGGTCCCGTAAAGAAAGGAAACAAATAATTTGTGTAAATTTCTACATGAAGTTAAAGTTCCAGAAGGATACAGTTCAAACATAAAAAATTTAGTTTGTATGAAAGACCTCAAGTTAAAAGGTTTGAAGACTCATGATTGTCATGTTCGAATGAAGCATTTGCTACCAATAGGTATACGTTCCATTTTACCTGAAAAAGTTTGACGAGCCATAACTAAATTATGTTTCTTCTTCAAGGAAATTTGTAGTAAAGTGATCGATCCTCAGAAATTATCGACATTGCAGATGGAAATTGTTGTTACTTTGTGTGAGCTTGAAATGTATTTCCCACCCTCATTTTTTGATATAATGGTTCACCTTACTGTTCATCTTGTTAAGGAGACACAAGTTTGTGGGCCAGCTTACATGAGATGGATGTATCCGATAGAACGATATATAAAAATATTAAAAGGGTACGTAAAAAGTAGAAGTCGACCAGAAGGATGTATTGCTGAACGGTACATTGTCGAAGAAGCTGCTGAATTTTGTACTGAATATCTATCCAATGTTGAATCCATAGGACTTCTTATGTCTCGTCATTCGGGAAGAATAATAGGAGATGGGATAATTGGAAAGAGAGTAATGACTATATCAAGAACAGAATGGGAGCAGGCACAATTGTATGTTATGCACAATGATGATGAGGTTCAACCGTATGTTACAATACACATGGACCAGTTATCTAGTTCAAACATGAACAGGAATAAAAATTGGATAACACGAGAGCACAATCGAAGTTTTATCCCTTGGCTAAAAAATCACATTAGCTCAAAGTTTGATATAGACCCCGCTTCAATTTCAGAGATATTGAGGTGGCTAGCAATCGGCCCGAGTTTACATATCTTTTCTTACACCGGTTATGTAATTAACGGCTATACATTTTATACCACAAAACAAGATGAGCAAACCGCTATGCAAAATAGCGGAGTCACTCTAATAGCTGAAGCGATGCATATCTCAAGTGCAAAAGACAAAAACCCAATATTTGCAAATCTATCATATTTTGGGGTTATCGAGCACATATGGGAGTTGGATTACACAATGTTTCGTGTTCCCATCTTTGGTTGAAAGTGGGTCGATAATAATAATGGCGTTCGGATTGATGAGCTAGGGTTCTTGCTTGTCGATTTTAGGAGGGTGGGATACAAAGGTGAACCTTTTATTTTAGCGTGGCAAGCTCAACGAGTGTTTTATGTTACTGATCCGGCTGATGATAAATGGTCTGTTGTCCTATCGACCAATAAAATAAGTGATGATAACAACAACATTGAAGATGTTGGTAATGATATTTTCTTTACGACATCACAACCATATGAAATTGATTCAACTGATGATGGTTTATATCTTAGAGATGATCATGATGAGGGAATTTGGATTAATCCATCGTTTATCGTTAATGGACAAACAAATGTGAATCCCACCAGGAAAAGAAGAAGGGCATCTTAAGTGTGTTTATGTGTTTTATATAAGTCATGTAATGATTTGTACTCATTGTGTAAAATTTCATGTAATAACTTGACCTGCCAGAACTGATCAGTATTTGATTTTATGCTTATATAATTCATCATATAATTTTTTTAATTATATTATTTAATTATTTTAGAAATGACAATTTGATAAATTTTTTAACTATAATCTAAACTCATCATATAAGTTGATATGAACAATATTTGGATATTATATCACAAGTACTGTAAAATGCAAAATAAAATACAAGTACAATTAAAATACAAGTACATTTACAACGCTTTTGCCCACAAGCGCTGTAAATGGTATAAAAAGAATATTACAATTACAAGAGACAAAACAGTTACAATGCCAGAGGATGCATCTAGAGGATACTAGAGGATGCACATCCAGAGGATACCAGATGATACACCTCCAGAGGATATCAGAGGATACACCTCCAGATAATACCAGAGGATATCACCAGAGAATACACCTCCAGAGGATACCAGAGGATACACCTCCAGAGGATACCAGATGATACACCTCCAGAGGATATACCTCCAAAGGATACACCAGAGGATGTCACCAGAGGATACACCTCCAGAGGAAGTCACCAGAGGATACAACTCTAGAGGATATCAGAGGATTTCATCAAAGGCAAACATCAGAGGATAACATCAAAGGGAAGGAAAAATAACATCATCAGAGGATATGACATTAGTCCAGAACATAAGCCTTAGTCCAGACTTGGTCCAGATTAAAATATCAAATGTCCAAATTTACAGCGCTTATGTATAAAACATTTACAAGTACAAAACATTTACAGCGCTTTTTCCCATAAGCGCTGTAAATGGTTTCAAAAAAATAAATTACAAGTACGAAACATTTACAGCTTATGGAAAAACGCTGTAAAAGACAAAATAAAATACAAGTACAAAACATTTACAACGCTTATGGATAAAAAGCGCTGTAAAATTCTCATATAGAGCCTTTTATATAGTGTGTATATAAGCGCTGTAAAATACTATTTAAGGCGCTTTTTATATAATCTTTAAAAGCGCTCTTTGTAAAAAGCGTTGTAAAAGGTTTTTTTTTATTATATTATGTAAACTGATAATATAAGAAACCGTCTCTTCATTTTCTTCTTCATTACGTATATTCTCATCCTTTACGAACTTGGCAGTGTGAAACCGTTATCATTACGTACTCTCTATACGAACCCTTCTCCCTAGTGTGAACCCTTCTCTCTGTCCATATTCATTACGTACGTACTATCTGTTTTGATCATTCTCCATTTTCACTAAGTTATATCCATACAACCATAAAGGTTTTTAAGGCATTTTTTGTTCAGTTTTTTAAAGCGATCTGTGGAACCCTAGTGATATCTTCTCATTGCACAAGATATTTCTATTTGTATTTCTGCGACGTCGTAACCCTAAACTATAGTGAGTATTGTTATTCATATCTCGTTGTCACTAAACTTATAGTGCAAGTTGTATTTATTCAATCTGTTGTTGTCACTAAACTGCATGTTGAACTTATACACATGTTAAACTTATACTGTGTGAAATGTGTAGATAAATGAATTCCAACAACGATTTAGGTCGTCAAAACGAGGAAGTTGTAAACACTGAAGTTATAAACAATGAAGCTGTCAACGCTAAAGGCTATGAAGCCGAAGTGAAGCGTGGGGCAACTATAATGCAAAAAGTCATTATAGCAAGAAGTACTGGAATAAAATTTGAGGTATATATACTATACTTTTGTTTAGATTTTTTTCTTTGTTTGTTTTTTGAAAGCAATCACTTACACTATAACTATGATTTTATTAGGTGGGATGGAATGAAAGTGGCCAGTCGATTGAGCCCAACAGTTCAATAATGGTAAACTACATCGGTGCTGTTGTCCGCCAAAATATCCCAATAACAATCGATGACTGGAGAGACAAAGCATTGAAGGATGCTAATGACATATTGTGGAGTGATGTACAAGTAATTAACTTTTTTACTCCACTTTTTTGTTACTTAATTATACTTTTTTTCCATTGAAATACTTTTATTCAAACTTTTATTTATTTAGTTTTCAGAGCGCTTTTAACATTGATGATGTGCGTAAAAATTACGTACTTAGAGTTGCGGGTAAAATTCACAGAGGATTTAGATTCCATCTGTCGAATTGTTACCTGAGAGACAAGCAAGGAAATGTGAATGTTGAAGCTCCAAACATTTACAAACACTACATAACACATGAAGAGTGGACCTCTTTTGTTGCTAAACACTCAGACCTCGCATTTGTGGTAATATTTATTTTATTAGTATGTGTGTTTTATTCATATTCATATCTTATATTTTTTACACGATCGTTATTTTTTTTATTTATATAAAGAATATAAGTACAGCAAATCGGGAGAGAGCAAAAAACCCAGTGCATCCATACAAAAGATCGCGTATGGGGTATGCACGTTTAGAGCAAAAAATTGTAAGTAAACATCACTTTTATACATTGTGTTAGCTAGATTATAAACTATAGTTTATAATTAATATTTTTTTATGTCTTAATGAACAACTGCAAGAGACGAAATCCGATCAACCATTGGGTTGTCATATCTTGTGGAAGGAGGCTCGCGTAAATAGGGAGGGAATAGTGGACAACAAAAATGTTCAACAAGTTGTCCAACAATGTGTAAGTATATATCACTTTAATATTTTTTAATATTGTCTTTTAAAAATGATATTGAACTTATCTTTTTAATACTACATGTATTTTAGGAAAACTTTGAACAAAGTCTTGAAAATCAAGATAAAAATAAAGAAGTCAAGGACATTCTCGGCAAGGTATTCAATGTTCTTGAATATTATGGCCGTGTGAGGGGTAAGGGATTTGGCGTGACTCCCAAAAGTTATTTTTCACATGAGAAGCGCACAAATCCCTCGAATGATCAAGTATTAGAAGCGCTGAAAACCCTTTCGGAGCAAGTTGCGTACTTGGTTAAAAAAGATAAGGAAAAGCAACTTCAACGTGAAATGCAAATAAGTGAATATGGAAGTTGCAACATTAGTTGTAAAAGTCTACCGAAGGTAATTAATTACTTAACGAAATAAGAAATTCATTCAACCTAATTGTTTCACATACTTATGTATTAACTGTTGATTTAATTTATGGGGTTTCACGTTGCTGCCTATACTTGTCTTCCCCTACCCGCATGGTTGGGAAAAGAACATTGTACAATACTTTGGGAGAAGTATTGCACACCAAAGATGTCCCAGCCGGCCATGTTAAAGTTGTTGGAACCAAGTTGGTTCTAAGTACTTAGGATTTTGATGTTTACAAAACCACTCCAAGTAACCTTATTTTGTACTTAGAATCATTATATTAAATGCCACCAGAAGATGAAGCTACCAGAGGCAGAAGATGAAGTCACCAGAGGCAGAAAATGAGTTACTAGAGGATAAAATCAGACTAGAGGATACACCTCCAGAAGATATCAGATAATGCATCCATAAGGTACCAGAGGATGCATCTTGAAGGCACCAGAGGATACACCAGGATGTCAAAACTCCATCAGAGGATATCTTTCCTGGCCCAGATCAGAAGGAAGCAGAGTCCAGAAGGAAGCAGAGTCCAGAAGGAGACCTGGACCAGACCAAAAGGATACCTGCCAGAGGGAGACTTGTTCCAGACCAGAAGGAATCATAAGTCAGACTTGGTCCGAATTTATTCTGACTAGAAGATAGCTTGGCAGTGAAATGATAATCAGTCCAGACTTGATCCAGATTTAATCAGAGCATAAATTAATTGGTCCAGAACAAGAGATTTAATCCAGATTTGGCCCAGACCAGAAGATAGAGTGGTTCAGAGTATGAAACTAAGTCCAAACCAGAAGAAATGATTGTCCAGATTTAATCCAGACCTGATCCAGATCAGAAGGTAATTGTCCAGACTAAAATATCATAAGTCCAGATTTAATTTCAGTTCAATCCAGACCCAGTCCATAATTGGTCCAGATCAGAGGAAAGATATTCAGATCAATGGTCCAGATTTAAGCATCAATGGTCTAGATTTAAGCATCATGGCCCAGTGTTGGCCAAAATCAGAGGATCACAGCAGATCAGATTATATGTGCCAGTGATTGGCTAAGATCAGAAGATCAGAACGTGTGGTCCAGTGTTGGCCGAAATCATAGGATCACATCAGATCAGTTTGTATGATCCAGATGTGGACGAGAGCAGAATATCAAACGGTCAAGATTTAATCATAATGATAATCAGTGGAGACTTGATTAAATTTGATCAAAGTATTAAAAGGATTTGATACAAAAATAAATTGAAGTCTTGTGGAATTCAAAAGCTATTGGCGGTAGGAAAAATTTGATCCAGAATTAATTAAGAACAGGATTGGCCAAAGTTATTTTCGAATGCATATCTAGAGCTAAAAAGATATGTTTTTTATTTAAGAGAAACCCGGTTGGCCAAGTTATTTTTGCAAGAGAATCCCGCAAGATACAGCTCGAATTTAAGCTTGGAAGAGACCCTAATTCACATCTATAAAAGGAGGTCCAAGGCAGAAGACTTAGCATCGAAAATACTTGAGAGTCATACACTTCCAAAAGCAAAATACTTGAGTTTTCAGTGAGGTCAATTGTGAGTATCCGCTTTCCAGAAGCAAGTACTCTAAGTGTTTGTTCCCTTGTGTTAGATCTAAGTTGTTGAAGTAGAGTCTACAATCTGAGGGAGTCAGAAGGGGTAGCAGATTACTTAGCAATTAGATTCAAGGTTCTTTTCCTCAAAAGTCTAGGATTGTTAGACTGTTTGAGAAGATTGACTTGGAGGGTCAGTGATATTGTTGTAATTCAAGGTTTTGAATTAGTGAAATCCTTCAATGTGAAAGGACTGGACGTAGCCTCGTTAACGGTGAACCAATATAAAATTCTGTGTTTTATATTTACTTTATATCCGCTGCTAACTCTGTTTGATTCATACATCAGGTTTTGTTATAAAACTGCAAAAACAGAAAAAGTAATCAAGTTAGTCAAACACAATTCAACCCCCCTTCTCGTGTTTGCACCTTCAAAAGTTTCACCTGTGGTGGCTTTAGAACCACTTGCACCGTTGCCTATCCCCGACAACGACAGAGATATGAAACTTTTGGGAGACGCAATAGGTAGCTATGTGGCATGGCCGAAACTTCTTGTTGGCACTGATCGGGAGGTATGTTTTAATTGCTATGTATGTTTAGTTGTATGATTATGATTGATTATATGTAATTGCTGATTTTTCTGCTTTTATATTTCACATTTATTTAGATTGTTGCTAAAGCCCGCATCGAGTCTGTCACTTCGCCAGAAAAGGCACCAGAAAAGGTTTGACATATACATCAATTCATGTATACGAAATGATTAGCTTACTATAATAACTAACAAACTGATCAACCTCATTTTTTCAGATTCAAACAAAAAATAAACCCGTTGCACCGCAGGTGCAGGTCCGTGGTAAAAATAAACCTTCCAAAATCCAAAAACTAGATCGAGGAAAATCAGTTGCTCTTCCTAAAATAAGTCAACCACGCCTTGCTCGATTTGGTGAGTGTCTTGAAAAAGCAACAAAGATGAACTTGAAGAGCAACAGTGATACATGTGTGCTAAACATGGAAAAAGGTATATTCGGAGAAGAGTATTTAGAACTACTTGGCACTGAGCAAATATACGAACTTCTCGATCATAAAGAGCTGAGTGCTACTGTAATCAGCATATACATCAGGTAATATAAATACTTTATTTAAGATATCAAATATTACCTTTTAATTGCATCACTGCCACATTAATTTATTGATATTATAATCTAATTTTATATTTGAAGGTTTTTGTACGAGAAGTTGGTATGCGAGCGGAAATTGTCAAGTAGATTTTCATTCTTATCTCCGCATAAACTATCAATGTTTAAACTCGATCTAGATAATGTAGATAAATATGTAGTTGATAGGCTTATAGAAAATAAAGAGAAGGACAAGATGTTTCTGGCACCATACAACTCAGGGTACGTAATTAGATACTTTATCTATATATTTTTTAATTTATGATATTATGAGTTGTGTAAACAAATTTACCAACCAAATTTGTGTTGTTGTAGGCAACATTGGGTGTTGTTTGCCATAAATGCGACTTCTGAAATTGTATATTATTTAGACCCATTGCACGGTCATTTCAACAATCACCCTGATATAGAGAACATCTTCGACACGTAAGTAATATTCATTTATTTCTTACATATATAAATAATGTGTTTGGTCATTGAATAATAATCACATTTATTTGATAGTGCTCTGCAAGTTTTCCGCGCTCAAAGGGGTGTTTCAGTGTCGAAGAATAAGTCAAACAACATCACATGGCTTCCAGTAAATGTTATAGAACTTAATTATATGCCTTTAAATTTTCATTTACAATATCAATGCATAAATATTTATTGGCGTACATGTTTTATTTTATAGTGTATGCGTCAAACTAACAACATAGACTGCGGATACTATATAATGAGGTTCATGAAGAAGATTGTTGATCTGAATCAACATATAATTTCAAAAACGGTACGTTATTTTCATTATATTTTGATTTTCATATATAAACTATATATCTATATTTGATTCTAACTTATTTTGCTTCAGTATTTTGACAACTTCAAAACTTACTCTGAAAATGATCTCAAAGAACTGAAAGAAGAATGGTGTCAGTTTGTCCTCGAAATGAACATTATATAATTTGTAATTAATTTGTTGATATACTGTCATGATGTAATTTGTTCTGTGAATATGTAATCCATACTGTGAATATATTGCTACTGTCGTGATGTAATTTGTTCTGTGAATATGTAATTCATATTGTGAATATGTTGAATGTAATTTGTTATGATAATATATGTAATTCATACTGTAATTTATTATAATTTGTTGCTGTGAAACACTTGTAATTGATATTGTTGAATGTGAATATGAATTTGTTGCTGTGATGTGAATTTTAATGTTGAAAAGAAGAATCTGAATGTGATATTTGATGTTCATAATATATAATAAAAAAGACAGCGCTTCTTTAAAAAATGCCATAAAAAATTCATTTACAGAGCTTTTTAAAACGTTCTACAGCACTTGTTTTAAAGCCTTTTACAATGTTTTTTCTGAAAAAACGCTATAAATCCAATATAAGAAGCGTTTACATATGGACCTATTACAGCGCTTGTTTGAAAAAGCGCTGTAAATTCAATATAAGAAACGCGCTTCTTATATGGACCTATTACAACGCTTGTTTGAAAAAACGTTGTAAATCCAATATAAGAAGCGCGCTTCTTATATGGATCTATTACAGTGCTTGTTTGAAAAAGCGCTGTAAATCCAATATAAGAAGCGCGCTTCTTATATGGACCTATTACAGCGCTTGTTTGAAAAGGCGTTGTAAATCCAATATAGGAAGCGCGCTTCTTATATTGACCTATTACAATGCTTTGTTTAAAAAACATTGTAAATCTAATATAAGAAGCGCGCTTCTTATATTGGATTTACAGCGCTTGTTTACAGCGCTTTTTTGTATTTTCAATAGCGATGTTGTATCCTTTTACAACACTAGATACTAGAGCGCTTAAAAGCGTTGTAAAGGACTTAAAAAAAGCACTGTAAAAGGCAATTTTTGGCATAGTGAGAGCTCTGATACCATGAAAAAAATAAAGGACAAAATATTTTCTTATTTTATTACTACAGCCCTAAACTGTTTATATATGAAATGAAATTAGAATAGTAATAATGAATAATAATGGCATAGTCATAAAATAAAAATAAATAGAATTATATATAATAAAAGAGAATTAAATCTGATTTCCCTTGATTCTTCAACAATAAGGTTGTCCATACATGTCACAATACTTCCAAAAATAGACAAGGCAAGGCAAAATGGTTGCCGGAAAAATTTATTACTATTTTGAAACATACATCAGTTATGAAAATATATATATATTATTTATTAATGTTATTTTTTATTATTATTTATTAATATTATAGTTTCCTATTTTAAAGTATATATATATATATTATTTATTAATGTTATTTATTAATATTATTGTTTCCTATTTTAAAGCCTGTCAATTACGCTATTTTAATATTATTTTATTATATTAGATTTGATTATAATTTTATTAGTTTTTCTTATATAAAACTTTCTAATTTAGCCTATTTAAAAAAATGTAAAATATAACATTTAAATATTTTAATGTGAATAAGGCTTTTAAATAGACTTTCAGGCACTGGCACTGACAAAACAAATTTTCATATGAACTAAATAAAAAAACATGGTAGTTAAAACTAAAAGGAAATACCCTAAAAACGAAAATCAACTAGAGCATCGAAATCAATTGAAGATAATTAAATTAATATAAGTAAAATTAAACGTGTATGAAAAAAAATTAGACATGTACAATAAAATATAATTGAGAATTAAGAAATTGGGCAGTGAAAACAAAACTGAGAACTAAGAATAAACGGAATGAGAAGACAATATAATCATAGTATTAGGGTTCATTCATTATATAGACGAATCTGAAAGGAATTGAGGGTTTCTGGCTTATGATAAGATCATATATAAGCCCATGGGCTGACTATGAGATTGGCCGGATTTGTTTGTTTTTAGAGTAATCTACCCTCGTATTTACATCTCACCTATGTAAAGTATATAAAAGACTATTTTATTATTTTTTACTACTCGATAGTCAAATTTTTTGAAAAATTTAAAACAATTTTAAGGTTTTGGATAAATATGAAACTTCTTAAATGCAATTTTTTCAAAAAAATATTTTTTTTGAAACTTTGGATGAATGTGAAACTTACAAGATGCAATTTTTCTAAAAGTTTAAAAAAAAATCGAAACTTTTGATGAATGTGAAACTTCCGAAATGCAATTTTTTCAAAATTTTTGAAATTTTGGATGAATGTGAAACTTCCGAAATGCAACTTTTTCAAAAGTTTAAAAAAATTCAAAACTTCGAATGAATGTGAAACTTTCAAAATGCAACTTTTCAGATTTTTTTTTAAATATTGAAAATTTGGATGAATGTGAAACTTTCGAGAAATCATCGAAAATAATAATTTAGAAAAATTTGACAATAAAGTAGTAGAAGATAAAATGATATTTTTATGTGTTTTGAGATGGAAGGTAAAGGTGAAGGGGTGTGAGGTATATTTCTCTTAAAATTAAGAGTGTAAAATGTGTTATGGATGATGGTGCTATTGGCACCACCATTTGTTACGCTTGTTGAAGGTGCAAACACGAGAAGGGATGGTTGAATTGTGTTTGTCTGAACTTGAATACTTTTCCTGTTTTAATACTTTCAAAACAAAACTTGATGTATAATTAAAACAGAGTTAGCAGCGGATAAAAACAAAAATAAAAACTCACAGATTTTATACTGGTTCACCGTTAACGAGGCTACGTCTAGTCCATTCGCCTTGAAGGATTTCACTAATTCAAACTTGAATTACAACCTTGCTACTGACCCTCCAAGTCAGTCTTCTCAATAGTCTAACAATCCTAGACTTCTTGAGGAAAACACCTGTCTTCAGCCAATCTGACAACCCCAGATTGTAGAAGAAACCACACCACTATGAATCTAATTGCTAAGTACTTGCTACCCCTACTGACTCCCTCAGCTTGTAGACTTTACTTCAACAACTTAGAGTTGACACAGTGGAACGAAAACAACAAGAGTACTTGCTTTAAAAAACTGAGACTCACAATTGACTTATATGAAAATTTGAGAGTGTTTGCTTTTGAAGTGTATGACTCTTTTGTGATTTTCGCTGCTGAGCATTCTGCCTTGAGCCTCCTTTTATAGAGAAAATTAGGGTTTCTTCCATGATCAAATTCGAGCTGAATCTTGCTGGATTCTCTTCCAAAAATAACTTGACCAATTTGGCTTCTTTTAAATAAAAAAACATATCTTCAGATTTCTTTCAAAATTAACTGGCCAATCAAATCTTTTAATTGCTTCCCGCCACAGCTCCTGAATTCCACAATACTCCACTTTATTTTAATAACAAATCTTTTTAATACTTTGATTAAAATAACTTGCAATCTCCATCGTTGATCAATTCTGGACCATCAGAATTTTGAGCGCTAGTCCACATCTGGTCCAAGCTAAATGATATGTTGTGATCCTCTGAATTCGACCATCCCTGGACCACACTTCCTGACCCTCTGATCTTCTGATTTCGGCCAACCTGGATGCGCGCCTGATATGCTGAATTCTTCTGGACTCGGCCATTTCTGGACTTGCACATTCTGTCCCTCTGATTTCGGCCAACATTGGGCCATGGTCTGATTTTCTGATCTGGACCATCATTGGACTCAAAAAATTATTTCTGAACCATTGATCTGGATATTTTTACTCTGATCTGGACAGATTCTGGAATTTGGTCTGGAACAAACTGAAATAAACTTGATCAAAAAATATTTCAGTCTGGACATTTTACCTTTGATTTTGGACCAGGTCTGGATCATTCTGGAAATCATTTCTTCTTGTCTTGACTTAGTTCCATGCCCTGAATCATGCTATCTTATGGTCTGGGCCAAATCTGGATTGATCCTCTTGTTCTGGACTCATAAACATACCTTCTGGTCAAGTCTGGAACAAGTCTGGGCTGTGTAATTTTTCACTGTCAGGCCATCTTCTAGTCAGAATAACTTCTGGAATAAATTTGATATTTGATTCCTGTTTGTCTGGAACAACTCTCCTTCTGGCAGGCTTTCCAATGGTATGATCCATGTTTCATTCTGATTTTTATTCCTTCTGATCTGGGCCATCAAAGATATCTTCTGGTCATGTTTTTGACATTCCTGGATATCTTCTGGTCAATCCAGAATTCATTTTTTTGGAATCCTTTGATCTCTGCTTCTGTTTCCTTCAGTTTCTGGGGCATTTAACTTAATAATTCAAAGTACAAAATAAGTTTACATTGAGTACATTTGTAAGCATCAAAATCCTAAGTACTTAGAACCAACTTGGTTCCAACACTCATTTCATTGAGATTGAATAATCTAAACTCGAGTTTGATTAAACTTGGATATATCAAATGTTTGACTATGTTGATGGAGTATCCTCTTATGATAAGAAATTCAAATTCTACATTTTGTTAAGAGTTAAAGACTCATTTTAACTCGTAAGAAAAATTGTAATCAATTAAGTCTATAAAATAAATAAAACAATTTTTAGTCCCTAGCAAAATTAAAATAAGACAATTTAGTCTCTACTTGAATTAGTGTATGAAAAAAGACAATTAAATCTTTAATAATAATAAAAAAGAGACAATTTGATCGATACAATACAAAAATCACTGATTAATTTATTTTCCAATAAATCATTCATTTGTATACTTTTTCTTCATTAGCATTGAAACAAAGTAACTAAATGACAAAATATTCAATTAAATATCAATAATACTTGACAAATTAATCTAAAAAATGTCCTTAACATATCCCAAAAATATTTAGAGAACTTTTATTTTGTAGGAATAAATTATTTCTTTTTAATTATAACATAATTTTCTCTTTTTAATTATTATTAAAGAATCTAATTGTTCTTTTTATAAAAGTGTTTCATCTAGAGACTAAATTAAAAATTGCTATTGTTTTTGGATCAATATTTGATGTTGACTTATTAGATTTAAAACTAATATGCTCCATTATTCTAGTATCTTGAATGAAAAGGCAAGGGTTTAAGAAAAACTTTTTAAAAAAAAATTGGGAAATAAATAGATAATTTTTATTAATTAAAGTGACATTATAACTATTGTACAATTGTTTTAGAAATGATTTGAACTATGTCTTTTAACAACACCTAATGAACATACCACTTTTTTTCTTCTCTTTTTATCACATTTTCTTCTTTTTTCTCCTTGTAATTAAACCAAGAAAAAGAGTTTTTTCATGTCAATAAAAATCTGACAATCTAATCATTTAATAAGTTTGCAGACTCTTTGTTGATTGAAATTTGAAACAAAATTTTAAAAACATAGTCTACGAATAACAATTTTCTCTGTGCAATTTCTTTCACAATTTTTTTTTTGTTTGCTTGAATCTCCACCTAGGCATTTATGATGCATACAACTTTTTTTTAATGCCAATAAAGAATGAATGTGAGCACATAGTTTTACATAATTGAAATCTTCATGTCACAAAAAAAAAAAAATTATTTTTACATTTATATTTGTCACAACATTGCATAAAATATTTGATTCCAAGTATCAGGAACTCCAGGCAAACACCAATGTATACAATCTGCATTTGATGGATTAGTCCTTTCTTCCTTAGTCAACAATTTTCCACCAGTTTCAGTATAAACTGATGAATGTGCATCAATTCTATACTCTGAAATTTGTGTTATGTTGATGATAGTTATTGGAACTTTCATTTTCTTTATAACTTTGGCTACCACATTCATCATACCCTTATTTGAACCACTTCCCCAATGATTCTTCTTTTTCACTGGTTTTGTCTCATTGAAACATTTTACACCATCCTTGTTGCCCCAATCAGCACTTCTGAAAATATGTAACACCATTCTTAGTCTAAGTGTGTTCACTAAATTTGTTGCTTCGATGAAACATTAGACATATAACAAAACATGTAATAGAAAGATGAAGTTTAAGACTATTTTAAAAAAAAAGTAAATCTTTAAATGTGATAGATGATATCACTATAGTCTATATAGTATTTGAATTAATCAACGCTACAAATTTCTAACAAAAGAGACATTTAGAAAAATAAAATTTATCTATAATTTTGTCACTAAGTGTTAGATAGAGAAGTCAAATTGGGTGACCAATTTTAGTTTTTTTAGTCTCTAATTTTCATTGAAATTTAATTTTTTTTTTCCATAATATATAGAGAGAAAGAGAAAGAGACTTTGTGTGTGCAGGGGACATAGTTGTGAAGAAGACCCTTGTTTTGTTTGGATTGATAGTTGAGTCCACCCAATTGGCCCATGTCCTCAAACCTAAAGTGTAAGCAACATGTGTTTCTAATTCTTCATACCCTTCATCTCCATTGCTAAATGAGCCCCACCTACATTAAAAAAAAAGTGATTTTCACATAAAATAATCAACTATTATTTTTTAGAAATATATATAAAAAAAAAATCTATATTTATTTACCATTACAAAAATCACTTTTTAACATTTATTTTTCTCATTGTACTTGTTAAATTTACAAAGTATACTTTGCACTATAGTGATATGTCATATTCTTTTTGTTAACAATATAAATCAATAAAAAAATGAAAGACAGGAATATTAAAAGGAGGCTAGGATTCTATTACATAGCAATCTCGAGAATACAAATGTTACACTAAGAATATATAGTAAAATATAAATAGACTAAACTATCTCTAGTCCAATTATAATATAAAAATCCAATAAACTATTATATAACCCTTTTTAAGTTCTAATGATTTCAAAAGAGAACTAGCAACACTAAAACTTTTACACTCTTTTTTAACATCTCATATAAAAGTGGTGGGAAAAGAAAAAATGTTTGAAAAAGAGAATGATAAAATAAGTATTTTAGCACTTTTCAATTAAAAAAGCCAAAACAAATAGATAAAAATTTAAATAAAAATAACTTTTTTTTCTTTAAAAATATTTTATATTTTTTTGTCTGTAAAAGAGATGATAAATACTACTATAAACTTATATACAATTGCGATATTTCGAATTTAAACTTAAAATAAAACATTCAACTTAATAATATTGACATAAATTAAATTAATATTTAAAAAAAAAAATCTTTGTATAGTAAATAGTTATGTGAAACAAACATGCTTTAAGCAAAATGTAAGATAACATGCAGTAATAGATATCTAGCTAGGTAGTTAGGTAGGTATAAAGATGACTTACAATGCTTTAACTCTAAGACC
This sequence comes from Cicer cuneatum, assembly GCA_037974295.1. Classification (NCBI taxonomy): domain Eukaryota; kingdom Viridiplantae; phylum Streptophyta; class Magnoliopsida; order Fabales; family Fabaceae; genus Cicer; species Cicer cuneatum. Next base: position 33,426,314 of record JBBPBO010000005.1, on the reverse strand, counting down.
ACTCATCCACCAAACATAGGTATTAAAAACAAGAATATCAACTCCTGTCCAATTTTTGGCACGCTCAGTGATTTCATCAACTTTTATTATCCTCTTCTTTGGGTCCCCTATTATATGAATATCAGTGTTTGACTCCACAAGAAATGGTGCCCAATAGAATTCTATGCTAGCATTATATTCCTATATCAAATCAAACATACACATTTAAAATAAAATTAGCTTTCTTTTTTATGTTAGACAAATGTTAATGGTAAATTTATTAAAGGGAGAAGAATTTGTTAGCAATAGAGATTAAATCTTAAACCTCTTTTTTAATACTCTTTTGTGTCACAATTTATAATATATAATGATATTGGATTTAAATTGCCTACATCAGATTAATTAAAAAGGCCACAATTGTCACAACTCAGACTATCTAATTGAAATTGAATGACTCATATGTGTGACACTTAACCAAAGATGCCCAAGTTAAATAAGAAAGCCTAAATTGCATAACTACCACAATGTGACTTTTTTCTATCGTTGAGAACCCAAATTCCATTACCTTAGCTTTAAAGACCGAATGAATTCGCCCTTTTTTCATTGACTTCTTCTTTTCCGGTATGATACTTTGAACCAAACATACAAAAGATTCCCATTGGTTTCTTTGTAGTGAATCTCCTACAAATAGAAGTCTTTTTCCTTGAAGCTTTGTAAGGGCAATTTCTGGATTAAATCTACCAAATACATAATCTATTAGAAATGTGGCTTAAATTAGGTAAACATACACCTCAATGGCCAAAAAACATAAGAGGAACTATGAAATACTAACACAATATTTTTTTTTAAACGGTACTGGCACATCGATATTAATTACTACTATTTAAATAAATAGAAGTAATTAAATGTATTCATATGTGTTAGTATTGAATACATGTTATAGATACTAACATATGTCGGACGCATATATCTTCAATTTGAAGTGTAGTGCTACATTGAAGATTATTAGAAAAATAAACATGAGTTGGAGTGTTAGAAAACTTACGGAGGCAAGGTACAATCTTCTGGCTGCCACTCCCAATGAAGATAATCAGAATCATTCCTTCCATTCTTGACACAAGAAAATTGTTTATCTACGTATGGACAACTTGTATCTGAATATAAAGGCTTTATTGAACTGTTAAATACCCATTTTCCATTAGCAACATTGCATTCTTCTGGGTCAAAATCAAACCTGTCATCAATCCATGATGCATTTGCAACCACGTCCTCTATTTTTCTGTCATCTGTTAGGACAATTACATTATTATGAGCTACATTGGTAAGAAAGAAAAAAAGAAGGAAAAAGTAGAATGAGAATACGAGATAGTTATGGTGCATTTATGAAGTGAATTACTCCTCTCTAATCCTTTTTAATTGTCTTTAAGGTTTTTTCACATGTACTGAGGAAACCAACAAAGTTTATTATTTTTTATGAAATTATTTATTTGACTTTTACTTAGATACCTTTAACTATTTATTAAGTCAATTCACCTATTTGCCTCGTTGCAATAAAAAATTAAAGATATTATTAAAAAAAAATAATAGTTAATGTTATATTGAACTTTGAAAATGATAGATAAATATTAATAAACTATCATTTTAGTCAATGAAAGTGTAAGACGCTCTTATTTTGTTTTCTGACTCAATCAAAAATTCATATTAGTCTTCTAATTATCAGTTAGTTTAGTCACCGACGTAATAATGGTCAGAGACTATTTTGACAGTAAATTGTATCTTTTAAAGACTTTTATGATAATAAATTATATCTTTCATAAACTATTTTGACAATTCAATAATTAATTTGAGTTTTTAATATAATCAGATATCAAAATGACAACATCTTTTAGCAGATAAAAAAGAATAGAGACTTACTAGATGTTGGTTTGATGTGCTTTCTAGGACATGTTTTGAACTTGAAAATATTTGTGGAAGCAAGGAAACTGAGTCTCTCAACATACAAAACTGCTGTGAAGAGTAGAACACAAATTGTAGTGATAATGATTGGAAGAGGAAGCTTTTTTCTAAGAAGATTCATTGTTTCAATTCATTGGTTTGGAGGGTGGCATAAGGTAGTAACAAGATGGGAAGAAAGAGTATGAATTAATGCATAGAGAAACATAATGATGATGAGATTGTTTAAGGGTTTTCTTTTTTTTTGAGTAGGAGTGAAGTTAAAGTATAGTTTGGTTCGGTTGTGAATTGTGATTAAGCTTATGTTAATGCTGGTAGTTAAGAAATGACTTGAAAGGTTAACATCTTTTGCTTGTGTTATGCCCATGTATTGGAATTTATACATTGATCCAACCACTAAGCTTTTTTTATTTATATTATGTACCATAAGGAACATCATGTTGTATTTCAGCTTGATTGCACAAGCAGTTAGAAGTGGTTAGTGCGATGGATAAATGCATATATCAATCAAATGTAAGCGACAAAATTTATTAATAATATTACCAACATGACATGTAGATAATAATTATAACTTAAAAAAATTGAAGTAATTAAATGTAAATATATATGTTAATATCAGACATTTAACATAATTTGAATGTAAAATGTCAAGTATTACACAAATAATAGTAATTGGAATTATTAAAATTTTGGAGAAAGGGAGGGGCTGTCCTTAAATCCCTAGATCCGTCTCTAGTTAGTGGCTAAATCTTATGTGTCTTCTGCAACTTTTATGAGTGAGTATCACATCCTTACTTATGTTTTCTTCCATAATTGATTTTTTGTGTTGTTTGTACGAAATATTGTTTTATTGAGTAATGACATTCTTTGAGATTCCCTTGGTGGACATTTTTTCCTTCTTTTCACTTAGGTATTTGTGATTTGTTTGTCTACTCTATGACAGTAGGCACATTTATTTGTGTCCCTCGTTAGGTGATTTAATTTTTTTTTCTTTTTTTTTTGTTGTTTCCTTTTTTTATTTTTTTTATTTTTGTAATGAGTTGTAGTACAATTTATATGTCAATTATATATTAATTTTCTTGCGGAAATATCGCAAAATCCGGTAACGTCCCGAGCAAAATTCTCAAAATTTCGCAGCAAATTTCGCAGGTAAATACTTTATTTTTATTTAAATCAAGTAGTTTTTATTTTTATTTAATAATATAGATTTGTTTTTTTAAACAAATTAAAAAAGTAAGACAAGTTTTATAATTAGATATGATAATATAATTTGCACCGTAATATCCACCCAAACTGTTTTGATTTGAAGGAAATAATTCGCTTTGATTGAGTGTGGATGTGGATTTTCTTCGAAATTAAAATTCAGGGGCGAAGACGGTCTGAATGTTGATATTCACTCTGCGATACTAGTAAGATTATTGTAATTTTTAAATTTTATAGTATAGTATCTATTAAATTAACTAAATTAAGAGTTTTGATAAATTTATTTTTTCAATATTGAACTCAATAATTAAATAAATTATTTTCATAATCAAAATTTTATTTTTAATTAAAATTATTACAAAAAATGTTATTTTAAAATATAATCAACAGATAATATTTAAAAATTTAAGGATACTAAATCTAAAATATAGTCAAACTAATTGACATGTTATTTAATTATTAATAATTTAGTTTAATAGTATAAAAACATATTAATTTTTAAATTTACTATAAAAATCTCTAAAAATACTTAAAAAATTAAAATAGAGAAAACTCATTTTAATTGCAGAGAAAAGCTACGAGAGTTAATTTGATTTTAGAGAAAAATAAAACTAACTTTTAATTTAAAAAAATAATACATCATGATAATTTAATATTTATTTGAACCATTGTTAAAAAATTAGTTTTACAATAAACCTCGTAGTATTGTTATTTCTAGGCCCATCTATCCCATTAAAAATCGAACAAAAATACTCTTTTATTGATCTCTTCCAAATCACCATGCCTTTTGTATAGGTCATTCTTCTTACTAATAGCCATCGCCGCCGTCGGCTAATCCCCGCCATAACTCCGCCATCCATCCTTTGTCATTTCCCCATTCTCTTCAAAACCTATCGAATAGTCTTCCTGTTTCAAGGCTCAACCGAACAACCACGTTTTGAAGCCCCTTTTCTTCCATTTAGAGCCAGTTTAATACTATCCGCAACAAAATTACTTGGAGGGTTTCTTCTACCGGAAAATGGACGCCGATAACGGTTCAACGAATGTTAACCCCGATGACACGCTCATGGAACTCGAATCCGCTGATTCTCAAGTACTTCCTCCGAACTCGCTTATCTCTTTCTTCAATTTAGAAAATGAATAACCCTAACAAATTATGCCGCTGACTTGACTTCACGCGACTATGCCTAATAGATTCATAAGACGTGATTGTTAACTGTTATTATGAAAAATGATAAACCCTAACGACGTGTTTTTAGTTGTTGTAATTTTGCGAGTTTAATTTAATTTGGAAATCTGAATTGTGGAGTGGTTTTGTGTTGAAGGCAAAAGATGAGCAGAAAGAGGAGCTCGCTGAGTCTATGAAGAATTTGGGCATTGAAGGATCGTCCTCTGGGATTGGGAATGGATCAACTAACTTCAAAAGAAAACCTGTTATCGTCATTGTTGTGGGAATGGCAGGTGATTGCATGTACATGCTATAAACACTTATCATATAAGTGTTTATGTATAAGTTATTTCAAGCAAAGTTTGATGAGGTAAAGTTTTCTTATTAATCCCTGAAACTCTTGTTCAATATAACGTAGTGTATTACTTGCTGGTTATGTGGGCGTTCATACTTATTTAATAAAAGTACTGGGAGAACAAAATTAAGGTTTGTAAACACAGATTTGAACTAAACTGGCCATTTGAAAATATTATTTAAGTGTAATTTTATACTTTTTCAGTTTTATACTAGAAATTGGAATAAGTTACTGAATTTTTAGTGGAATAAATTGCTAACTACCAATACATCATTGTTATAAAATTAAGTTGTTGTCATTTTCTAAGTTAATTATGGGAATCAATTTACTCATATGCATCATTGTTATATAAATTAAGTTGCTCGCATCTCGCCGCTGAGACCTCTCTTCTTCTTTCTCCCTCGGCGCGTGGATTCTTTTCCCTTCCTCATTTCGTCGCAACTAGCGACCACCAAGGTCTTCACCGTCCACGAAGGCGCAAACCGAGCCACCAATACGTCAGCCTTATTTGTGCTCAAGTTGCAAATGCAAATCCATTGTATTTGCATTATAAAAATAGGTTTAAAAATTTTCAAGCAATTAAAAACAACATTTGCTTCAGCTATTCAAATTGGTGACCCTGTTTCAATTGACAGGACAGTTTATCAAAATTGATTCAAATTGCTGTTCTGAAAGATTTCAAGAACCATATTTATATGTTTCCATTTTCCAGTCAATTTTGAAGAATCCTTGAATCAAATTACCTCTATTTGTGAAGCTGACTTTGCTCTTTTTTGTTTTTTGAACAGATTTGTGCACTTTGTTAGCACACCTGCAGTTTTGGAGAGGTTTGTTAGCATTGAAAAAGAAATCCAGCAGATTGAAAGTCAATTTCAAGCTAATGCATTATCGATGTCAGTTGCGAACCCAGATGAAGGTATGGTTAGGAGCTGCAACTTAAAAAAACATGTTTTGTTGATGTTTTTGTATGAATTGATTAGGTTTAGGTGCTAGAATTAAATTTTTACAAACAATACTTGTTAATTCTTTTTGCCTACGAATCAATGAAGCTATGCTATATATAGATTCCTTTACCTAATCATAGATTTCTACTAAAGTTCGATTGTGTATCAGGAAATTTATCACAAACCAATGGCAACACAAGGAGATTAAGTGATTCTACAAAGGTAATTTATTTCTTAAATTATGTAAGAATTACCTAATAATCTTTATCGATTTTTTACTGATTGATGTTTTGTGTATGCTTCAGTTAAATGAAGTACCTGAAGGGGTTGACATTAAAGAAGAGGAAAACTCAAAGTAAGTTTCTACTTCTTGAATAGTTTTTGTTGATGAAATCTAATCTCCCTTTGTTTGGCTAGTTCATTATAAACTGTTCCTAACACATTCAATTGCTGTAATGATTAGGATTTCCCTGCAACGTCTTTTGGAGTCTCGAATCGCTCTACTCCGGAAAGAGCAAGCAATGGCATATACACGTAGTCTTGTTGCTGGATTTGATATTGATAACATCGATGATCTCGTGTATTTTGCAAATGCATTTGGAGCATTGTGTTTAAGGTATGAAATGGAAAGATACAACTTACAAATTCTTATTTGGATACTGTACAACGGAAAATATCCTCAATTCTTACTAAATATGTCAATGTTTATTTAATCAGAAATTTATGTAATTTTTTTTTTGTTTAAGAAGTTTGATGCTTATGTTCTTCTTGCCATTTTTCAGAAAGTACTGTTTTTTTTTTCCTTCAAAAACCTTTTATCTTGGCAAAAATATACATTTTTGTTTTCATGTGATTTATCTTGGAAAAACTGAACAACCACATTTATCTGTTGAAGAATGTTTTCATGTGATTTAACCTGATTTTGTATTCAAGCCTCAAGGTGTTGAAATTGTTGGTGTTTAAAAGTTGAATTAAGATTTTGCATGTATATGGTTCATATGGTTATGGCTTGCAGTTATAGGCCAGGCAGTTGAACAATCTCATTGCTACATGCGTGAATCTATTAGGAATCCAAGAATTGGCTTCCCTAACTTCCCTTTGTTCAATATCCTAACAGAACAGCTTCTGTATTTCTAATAATTTATCTGCTCTTGATGAATTGTTTGCTCTTGAAGAAAATTCTTGGTGCTTCAGTGGAGTGAATTTCAACCACTAGTCAATATGCTGTGCATTATTGGTTACATTTGTGCCCATATCCCTACAGTATGACATTGACTGAGTTTCTATTAAACTTAATAAAGTATGTGGTTTCTCATTTCTGTTATTCCAATTTTTAGATACACTATTGGAGCTTATTTTAGAATATAATAACTTGAATACTAGATTAAAAAAGCTGCATTTAATATTTATCTTCTGATGCCTGAGGACCCTTACACAGTCACTTGATTTCTTTTTATTTTATCAATCCTGTGGCTGTACTGCTCCTCGAATAACTAGAAGTATAGCATTAAGTTCAGCAGTGATTTCTTTTCCAAAGCCTGTTGAGTAGGTTAGCTTGGCATATGCAAATTCTGGCAATTTATGCTGATAGGTAGTCTTGGATTTGCAGTGGTGAAAGTGCAAGTTTTGAAGGTACTAGTGAAGGAAGTGATGCAAATTCTCAGAATGTAAGTTCTGTGACACTAGCCAGTTTGCTAATATATTGCCAATATGTCCACAAACACTTATTTTTGCCGTAATGAAATTTGAAGATATATAAAAAAGGGTTTAGATTTGCTCGTGCTGCTCATGTTTGTTGGATATTCAATTGACTGTATCTTCTGTATGATACTCTTGGTAAATTATGTTTTGTGCTCTTCAACTATCATAGGTTTTTTATTTCTCTGTTTTTATAGGACTCTCAATTGAAACCCGGGGACAGGCGGGATTCTTTTGAAGGTTTGGCATTGTTACTTTCTAATTATTACTATCTAATGCTTTTCCAATATATTTCTAATTATCATTATCTAATGCTATATACAAACCCATGATGCAATGTTGTTAAGTAGCTGCTATATTGGCACTATAACGCTATAAACAAATCATTTATGTGTCAATATTTATTTTTGTCGTAATGAATTACTACTATACTGGCAATTTCATGGCCCTGATAAAAAAAATTATTAACCAAGTAAAATTAGCCACCTAATAATGCTATAAACTGATAAAATGAAGAAACAATATATCAGGAAGAAACATGTAATGCTTATTTTCCTCTGATCTTATTTGAATTTTTGAGATTTAATACTGTTGTTGAGTGAAACTTCCTCTTGTCCTGAGGGCTTCCATTGATATTATATGGATGGTCTTATCTTTTGATAGCTATTTGCAAAGTTAGCTGGGGAAAACAGTTCAATGTTTAAACATTGTTTGGATTTTCTGTCTTCAATCTTTGAAATTCTTTTTATTTTCTGGTTTTTGTGAGTAAAATAAATGAAATTTTGGTTGTTCTTTTTATTTTTGCTCCTTGGGCCATAATGAAACCTCTAATATTTGTCTAGAAACTTGAAAGCAGCAGCATCTGTCTGTTTACACACTGAGAATTGAATCTGATTTCATATAAATATGTCTTATTGTAGGATGGGGCTGGTGGTGTGGGAAATATGCTTTTTGCTCGGCAAGGAAAAAAATTTGATTATGATCTCAAACAGGTAGTAATATACTTGCTGTTTGCTCCGGTAAATTTGATAATACAAATCAGAGCTATCCCATAATCTGCTGTCTGAAAGTTTTTGTGTTACAGTTGCGGTTTGCTGGTGATCTTCTGATGGAGTTGGGTGCTGGGGTGGAATTGGCAACTGCTGCAGTGTCGCATCTATTTCTTCCTTTGGCTTGTGCTGCTAATGTATTAAAGGTTGGATGTTTTTTTTTGTGACGAGTGATTCAGTTTCATGTGATGTCAGTTCTGCAAGCTAAATAGTTTATTTCGGCTCTTAGAATGTTGCTGCTGTAACATCAACATCAACATCAACTAGGACACCAATTTACAAAGTCTTTGCTAAAGGAGAAAACATAGGGGATGTCACTGCTAAAGGAGAATGCAGCCTACTCTGTTCTTGCTAATGCAATCCCTAGCCATCTACCCTCTGCTCTGTTCATTGTGATTTCTGTAGATCCTTTATCTCATGATTGGGGGAAATGAATGGAAAGTAATTTTACCAAATATGTACAGTTTCTGATTTGCATCTTCCCATTGTATATTCATGATAATATTAATATGATATTATGGAGGCTGATGTGACCAAACAAGGTTTTATTAATATTTAGTTACGATTTGTGAATATGATATAAATTGTTTGAGTATTTGCAATAATATTCTAATTAAAAATTTATATTAAATAATTCAAAAATGTATTGATAATAATATAAATTTTCATATCAATCAAAAATAAAATAAAAAACAGCACCATATTTCCTGCGGATTTTTCTTCGAAAACACTTTTGATGCAGAGTTGGTTATGGATATCAATGCCACATTACCTGCAGAAATACATTTGGAATAAATTCGCATAAATAGTTTTGCAGATTTGTTCTACTAGAAATTGCGTAAGAAACTGCCTTATTAAATATTAGTTGCGGATTATTATTTACTTTTCCTGCGGATTAATCCGGAGGTACTGTACCTGCGGTTTTAGAAATCCTCACGAAACAATTATCCTATCCACGAAGGTTTTACGTGGGAAAATACTACCGTCCGTAAATCCGCAGGTAATGGTGTTTCCTGCAGATGTTTAGCTCAAATCTGCAGAAAAATCCGCAGGTAAAACGTTAATTTTACAAATACTAAAATTGTTAATCTCTTGCTAGGTTTTAGTCACTAATCTTTTTACTAACGTGTTCTTTTTATTTTTTTATTTTTTAAGGCTAGCATGTTCTGTTTAGCATAGGAACCATATATACATATGATATATGGTGAATAGTTGAACCAACTCTTATAAAAACTTGATTGATGTAATCATCACCATAAAATATTAAAAAAAAGGAATTCAAAAAATGGATATATTTAATTAAATATGTCAATTTTCTTTAATTTATTTTTGTTTTATATTTTGAGATGGAATGAGTAATAAGTAATTTACAAAATCATTCTTCTTCATATGAAGCTAGATTTGGATGGTAATAAAAATTAGAACAGGTAGGGTAAGGTTGACTTAAGTAATGATAATTTACATGGATTGATAAACAACAAGAGATAGTAGGAGAAAATTAAAAGACAAGAAAATAGAGGAAAGTATTTTATTGTAGGGGTGGACAAGCGGGTGGGTTCAGGCCTAAACAGTCAATCCGATTAAAACTACAGGTGACATAAACAGATCCATTTTCGACCAGTTGCAGTCACGGTTTGGTCGGTTGTGGGTCCTCAGGTTGTGCAGGTTCATGGTTCAGTTTATTCGGATTAGACCATTATTGACCCATTTTAGATTATAGTCCAAATCATTCAAATTATTTATCTTTATTTCAAATTTTAAAAAACATTTTGGGCCAAATTTTGTTAGTCCAATGCTCCATTTTTATTACTTGCACAAATAATGTTCACTATTTCTGAAATTTTTGAACTGTAAATTTTATTATAAAAAATTCATAAAATATAAAATAACCAATACCTATTTGAGACAGAAAATTTTTTGGTTTACTTTTACTTGCCAAATTGCGTAAGAATTATTTCACCAATCAAATAATACAAATTAAAGAAATTTACAGCAATGATCTCGCCACCTACTTGTTGGCAACAAGTTCAAATGTTTAAATTAAATTTATAGCAAGGATTTCACCACCAACTTGTTGGCAACACGTTTAAATGTTTAAATTACATGTAACTAGAACTATAATTTAAAGTTTAAGTCAATTAAAGGCTTCATAGATTCAGTACAATACAATAATTTGTTTAGGCACATGGTTTCTGCAGAATAATTTGTTTAAGCACATGGTTTTTTGTACAAGAGAAGGAGTACATAAGTTATGTGACCAGCTAATAAAATCAAAAAGTAAACATAATAACTAATATATAACATGAATGTATAAATGATAACTTTAAAACTCATTCATTTGACAGTGCAAATTTACAACTTTGAACCTTGAAGAAAAATATCATTGACATGAAAATCATTTAATTGATTAGCAAGTCATTCAAAGTCAGTAACAATATAATACACAAACAGAAACAATGTAAAAAATTTATCAACATCACCATAAGAAAAATGACAAATATAATCATACACATTGAATAAAAAAAACAAAACCACAATCAATATATTAATGAAGCAAAATATAAAACCATAAACAAGCTTGATAAACTATCATATTGTACCAAAGAAAAACAACACAAGTTTTGAGACAAATAATTGAAATTAAAAATTTATAAGGATAAAAATTTAACCACAAAAGCTTTGAACCAAAAATATATATAAGCATTAACATATAGAAAAAAAATTGAAAATATAAAATAAATAACATATAATTAACTATACACATTATCAAACACATTAGGGAACCTTGTTGCATCCTTCCAAGGAACAACAACTGAAAGCCTCAAACAAAATAAAAGTTATAGTTAGAAAATAATAGTTAAGCATTTAGAAAAATTTGAAACTAAAAGAGGCAGAAAGCTATTGAAAGTAAACCATTTGACCAAAAACTTAAAAAACACACATAATACACTAAACAAAATACTCATAGAACTCTAACCTTACGTTATTGGCTTCTTGCCCTCGGATACTCTGAGCCAACAAACAAAAAGGATGCTCCTGATCATAGAAAGCTTAACAAGATGAAAATGCTAGTTATAAAAATTAAACCCTAATTGTAAAAAATAATAAGGAAACCATAACATAAAGTCATAAACCTTTCTACGAGTACCTTTCTATGTGCAATTTTGAGCTTTCTCCAACACTATTTTACACCTTCATTTGTGGTTGAAGAGTTGAGATCGAAAGGGATATAATATAACAAGGTGAATAACGATCGATAAAAATGTAGGCAGATTAGAAGCAACAACAAGAGAGGTCGATTAACTTGAGAGACTAGAGAGATGAGACCAAGAGATACTAAGATATGTAGCTAGGGTTTCGAAGGAAAGGATAATGATAGTTGAAAACGAGAGAAATGAAATGGAAACATTGCTGGTGTTTAGGGTTTGATGGGCGGCTAGGGATTGACGGAAGTAGTGATTTTATATGAAAAACTGAAATGGACTGGGTCAAAACATGCAGAGCAAGGTTGGGCCTCAATGTCACATAATACCTCATATGTTTTGGACGGTCGGTTTCGATTGCCGATGGATCAAATTTCTTCATCCGAGCCCGACTGCAGTAGACCGTCTACACCCATTGAATTTCACCTGCGAGATCTAACAACCCGATCCAAACCACCCGTTTGCTTGTGGGTCGTATGTGTCAGACGGTTATGGATGGGTGCGACACATTTGTCCACCCCTACTTTATTGGCTGAAAGTTGGTGAAGTACTCAATTTGATATTTTGATTGTACTTGAAACCTGAAAGCAGAGCATGGGATGAAAAGTGGAAATTTTATTGTTTTTGTTGTTGTTGTTGAGTTATATTGTTTGTTTTTTTAAACATTCAAATGATATATTAAAATAATAAAATTTTAAGTACAAAACATGCGAAGAATAAGAATATGCAAAGTAAAAGAGTCAACAAAATATAGTCGAACAACAAAATAAACAGAGTCTAGAGAATAAAATCTCGTCTACACACCCAAAATAACTCAAAAAAACTACAAAAACTACATCAAGTAATGAATCGGGTTAGACCACCATTGATTAAAGTAATATTCAAAAAAAAAATTTCTTTATAATAGAAGCAACACCAACAGAGTAGTTGAACACATTTTATCGTTTCAGTAGTGTTGCACTCTTCTTGTTTGAATATAATATGATTCCTCAATTTCCATACAGGTCAAATGCACGCTAACCAAAGAAGATTGAAAAAATGTCGACCCTTTTTGGCAAACACATCTAACCCACCAAATTTTTGAGTGTGGTGTAAAACAACATTAGACAAATGACCCTCAATGTTCAACCAGGTAAGAATGTTTCGCTAAATTGAGCCAAAAAAAGGACAATAAAAAATATATGTTTAGTAGTTTCTTCAAGTCTACACCCATTCACACACAAGCTGAAAGAGCTATCCAAAATGTCTCTTTTTAGCAAATTGTCTTTAGTAGGCAGTCAATTGTGCAACAACCTCCAAGTTAAGAGATGCACCTTTAGCGGGATCATTTTATTCCAAACAATATCACCAAAGGGAGATCAATTTACATAAGAGTTTTGTATCAATCCTTGATAAGCATCTTTCACATAGTACACCCCGCACGTAGTACTTTTTCATTGCCACGAATCATCAACTAGATTCTGTAAATGAACATTAACAAGCAACAAAACACATTCTTCCACCAACTCTTATTCTCAATGAAACATACTATTACATTACCCCCATCCATCTTCCCCTAACTTCCTACCCAATCTAAACATTTCTGCCACTATTATAAATTTATCACGCACCACTCCAAACAACCGACTAAACCTACTACGTGACGACCCACCATCCAACCATGAATCATACCAAAAAAAATTATTCTCACCATTCAACCATGTTTTTGTTATCATTAAAACATCAATTAGATGATTGTAGCTAAAATCACTTTTGCACTAACAATCTCTCTCTTTTAATGATGACAAACAACTATACAATTAATGAACAATTTCCCTTCACAAGATAAGGTTTTAAAAGAAGGCTCCCCTGAATGAAGTATTCATGTATTGTTTGACTTAATGCAACAGGAAAATGAAGCAAGCATATGCAGATGATGAAGATGCAAACAAATGCAGGTGATGCATATGATGCAGATGATATAGTACAAACAAATGTATATTATGCATATAATGCATAGTAAACATACAATTAATTGTATTATTATATCTTTCACTACTTTTCCCCCCTTTGTCATGATAAAAAGGGTAAAGTTATATAATTTACAGTAACCACTTATATAAAACAAAACACACATAAGACAATAAATGAAAGACCAAGAAAAAAAAATAAAGAAAAAAAAGATGCAAAGAGACAGTGAAAAGGACAAAGAGAAAACATAAGATAAACAAGAAAGAAATAAATAGAGGATAAAACAGAAAAACATTCACACCAACAAAAAAACTTTTGTGAAAATTAACCTTTAGACTTGAAGCCAATTCAAAAAGCCTTAATAGCTCTTATATTAGATCATTTCCTCTCACCCATGATAAGTGTATCATCCACAATTATAAGCACACTTAAAACAATAATTTGTTGATCTTTTCTAAGTTATCTTTGAAAAATTATAGATAATTTATCCAACATCCAATAAAAATATGACACACAAATAAATTTGTAAGTGGATTACATATGAGTTTGTGTGTGCTACTTACATATTTACTTATGTGACAAATTTTTATTAAATAATAAATAATTAACCTATAATTTTTCAAAAATAATCTAAACCTCAACTAATTTATTTGTAAATATAAAAATATTTTTGAAGTTATTAGATACACATTTATTATTTTTTCTAATTTCCCTTCGAAAACGTAAATGATAACGAATGTTTATAATTAAATACAAAGGTAATGTGTATTTTAGCATTTGAAATGAGCGAGAAATATTTTAGCATGTTAGCATAAGAAATGAGCAAGAAATATTTTGGCATTTGAAAATGATACTTCATTGACAAGAAATTCTTAAATAGACACTTACATAACACATAAGATTTAGGCAGACCCAATTAAAAAGTGCAATGTTATCAAAAATATAAGATAACAAATTTGTTTTCCTAAAAAATTTCGGTCTTTCCCTTACTTATTTATATTCAGTCTTTATCGCATAAATCAATCATGGTAGGATTAGGAGGAAATCAAGCACAAGTAGGAACTATGAGTAAATTGTATTTAAAAAAAATGGAACGCTGGTAAATTAGAAATTTAACCTGGTCGATTTGCACTGATTTTGTTTCATAAAGTACTGTGCATAGGTATGGGTACGGAACTCTGTACGGGTATGAGATACCTCGTTTTGTAAAAATTAAGATATAGTTACGTGAATAAAAAATAAGATAAATAATATTCGTGGTCCTTTAACTTAATTTCAGTTAACGTTTTAGTTCTTTATTTTTTTTTTTGATTTAGTCCTTTATTTTAATTTTAAGTGACAATTTGATCTTTTATGTTTTAAAATATCAATAATGTTATCATTTTTTTTTACAAAAATTCAAAAAATTCATCAAAACCCATAAAATTATTTATATTTTTTAATATAATACAAATTTTATCAAATTCGAAACTAAAATCTTCAAATAAACTCATATTTCCATTTTTAACATCAAATAAAGAATGAAATTTGATGAAATTTTTGTATGAGTTTATTTGAAGATTTGAGCTACGAATTTGATGAAATTTGTATTATATTAAAGAATATAATTGATTTTATGGGTTTTGGTTGAAAATTTTGATGAGTTTTTTGAATTTTTGTAAAAAGCAAGGATAATATTGTTGATATTTTAAAACATAAAAGATCAAATTGTCACTTAAAATTAAAATAAAGGACCAAATCGGGGAAAAAAAAAAGATAAAGGACTAAAACGTTAATTGAAATTAAGTTAAGAGACCACATGTGTTATTTAGCCTAAAAAATATAATTTTTTTTATATAATTTAATTAAAAGAATTAAATCGTTCAATTTAAGATACAAAATAAATAAATAAAGTTTAACAAATAAAAAATTGTGACAGTTTGCAATAACAAATTAACTTAAATACACAACTAATATATATATATATATATATATAATCAATTTTAATCACAATAAAATATTGTAGAAAACAATATTCATGTGTAGGGTCATCTTAAATATTTTGGAGATCTTGTTCTAGTTTTAAAATTTGACCTCTAATAAAAAAAATACAATTTTAATAATTAAAAAGATGGATAATATAAATTTTAGTCGCTATAAAAAAATTCTCAACTTTTTATTCCTTAAAATATTTTTATTCATTTTTAGTTTATATTTTGAATTTTTTTTTAATAAAAAAATGATATTTTTTCTAAAAAAATTCTATTTAAAATTAAAATAGAGACTAGAAATAAATACATTTTCTTTAATGAATTAAACTTAAAAGATAGTAATTTTGTAACGATTAAAAATATATATTTAACAAAAAAAATCACCCTCATGTTTATTATAAAAAAATTTGGAGCTCTCATCGATTATTTGCATTAGCCGGCCTTGTTCACAATGTCCTTGTTAGACTACTTGGAGAGTCCAATAGAAAACTTTATTCACGAATATGATTCAAATACCGATAATTCTTCACAATTTTAGAAGTATGGACGGTTCATAACATAAAAGGAAATGAAAAACACCCGTTTCAACTAAACTTATTTTATCTTATTAGTTCCACATGTCATAAACCATTGCCATGGACAAGGGAAATGGGGTGGGGTGGGAGAAATTTTGTATGGAGAAATATTATTAAAATTTCCAATATGAAGAAGACCAAAAAAAATTTGTTTAAGGTATATGTTAATTAATTATTATTGCAATATAGTCCTGCATAATGATAGATAATGAAGATCGGATGTTATTCCGACTTGACCACAAGATGAAAGCATTGGGAAGAAGATGATAGTTTCAGCATATTGACAGTAGGGTGAGCGTTTGCGGCTGCGGTGATGACATTCGATCGAGTGTGATTTTTTCCCTTATTTAAGAGATTGAGTTCTTTAAATTTCAATTAATTAATTAGTGATTTTAGTTGAATTTTTATCAGTTGTAAAGAGATGATTTACCGTGCCTAAATCTTATATGTTGGGTAAGTGTCCACCTAAGAATTTCTCATCATTGACATATTTAATATATTTTTTTTGGTAAATATGTAATATGTTTTGCCATTTTATTTTACACAATATTTTATTTTTTTAGTTGTCCACTGTACACCATAGTTATTATACCCATCAATGTCAAAGTATTTTCAAAAAGAGTCAAATCCTATAATAATAAAAATAAGCTTTATGTCACTTAAATACCATAGATAACAAAGTTATTTTTGCGGGATAACAAAAATTATGATTCCAAAACTAATATCACGATCAAAGACAAATGGTTTGTTGTATTTAATCAGAGGCCATGTAATTAAAGGCAGAAGGAAGGAGGAATCGATATATTGGTGCTACAGTCCCCCCAAATTTTAAAGAAATTTTATAGATTTATTTAAGTTATATATAATCATTATTATATGATGTTGTGATAGGGTTAATTATTACTAATAAAAAAGATGTGTTTAAAATAACTTTTTACTTTTATATAAATTTCGAAATTTTGTCAAAATCTACTCTAATATTAATTCCTAACTCCACTAGTGCATGTAATGAAACTTGGTTTTATTCTTCTATAAATAGCACCTTGGATAAACATTCATATTATTCCAAATTGTAGCACAACAACAAACATAACACTTGTTTAGAGTGAGAGAAATATATAGAGAGAAAAATTAGTTCTATTGTGAGGTTTCTTGTGGTGTTAGTGTTCTTATTCTCAAGAGAGTGTAATTGGTTTTCCTTGTATATTTAGAGAGATATCTTGTAATTTATTTCACTTGCTAAAAATTCTTCACTTTTGTTCCGGGTTTTTTTATCCTTATTCGTTTTGACTTTCCACCTATATATAGTGTGTTCATTTTTTCTTTTTTCATCCCTTGTTTTACCTACATGATTTTATTTTGTTAATCTAATACCAAAAATTTGATACGTAGGGAGACAAATTCGAACCTAACATCCTGTTATCTTTTTATAATTAATATATGTGACATTCGCCACTAAAATCTTTGAAAAAGATCTTTGTAATTTTATGTAAGATAAATATTACGATGAAGAGTTTTATGTTTCTAAATACTAATTTATCATCTAAATTATTCTACAATCTCAAGAATCGTATTCATTTAAAAGACTATTGTTTAAAGTTTAGGATTAAAATAAAAGTGGTTATCAAATATAATTTAAATATTATTTCTAAATTATTTTTAACATTTGAAGTAGAAGTTTTGTATTTATTTTAATAATGAAAATATTGTTTTTAATATTTTTTCTCAACATCCTGTTATTTTCTATAATTAATATATGTGACATTCGCCACTAAAATCTTTGAAAAAAATCTTTGTAATTTTATGTAAGATAAATATTACGATGAAGAGTTTTATATTTCTAAATACTAATCTATCATCTAAATTATTCTACAATCTCAAGAATCGTGTTCATTTAAAAGACTATTGTTTAAAGTTTAGGATTAAAATAAAAGTGGTTATCAAATATAATTTAAATATTATTTCTAAATTATTTTTAACATTTGAAGTAGAAGTTTTGTATTTATTTTAATAATGAAAATATTGTTTTTAATATATTTTCTCATTGAGCATATTCAATTAAAAATATATTTTTTGCAACTAAAAAAATACAAAATAGTTTTTTATTTAAAACAGAAAAATTATTTTCTTAGATTCTAATTTTAAAAAACTCAAACAAAAACAATTATAAACACAACAAATGTTTTTTAATTAAAGAACAGTTTTATTTTCAAATAATCTAGTCATCACATTTATAAAAAAACTCTCAAAAAAATAATCATTTTTAATATAACTTTAATTATTATTTTTTAATTGTATCATTTAATTAATACAATTTATATTACTTTCAAATTATTATTACTCTTTACTTTGTCTTTATTATTGTGGAAATTCATTAAAGATTAACAAAGGTGAGTAATATAATAAAGATTTAAATATATTTTTAATCTATATAAATACTTCAGTTTTAATTACTATAAATTTTTTTTTTTAATTTCATCCCTCCACGGTAAGAAAACTTTATTTTTGATCCTTAACATCAAGTAAAGGTTATAAAAATGTGAACCACCGACAAACTGAGGAAAACGTGAATCAATAGCAGCAGACCAATTGAAATATTAATTTAGAATAATTTATATACTTATTTTTATTTTTTAAACAAATCCAGAAAGTGAGTTTCATCATCATTAATCCAACAATCCATATTTTCCCTCACCCAACTCAATCTCTTTCCCAACAACAACCCCTAAAAATTGAAATTCAAGATCCCCAATATGTAGTCTCTAATGTCAGCAACAACCTCATGAAACCCTCTTTAAACTTCTCTTTGTTTCCGATGTTTTTATCTCTTGTCCGCCTTGTATGTTTTTTTTTTCTTCCCCTTTTATGCTTTCTTTTTCCTTGTTTTTTGCTTGTTATGGGTTTTGTCTGGGAGATATTTTCGGTGTTTTTGGTTGGGGTTTATGGGTTGGGTTGGTTGGGATATATGGGTTGATCCTTTATAGGTTTTTAGGTTGGGATGAAAGAGATGAAGTACTCACATTTTTTTTTTGGTTGAAAATCAAGTATTCACATTTTTAATGGAACTCAAATGTTCAGGTTCATATGGTATTAATTAGGTGGGTTTTGAGATGAAGAAGATGAACACTTTTAAGTTTTTATTTTTTAAAGGAAGACTGATATATTTTAATTCTCTTGGAGGTAAAGGGTTCAGGTTAAAAAAAAAGGTTATATTTTAATTTTATTCAGGTTAATCTAAATTAATAAGTGTAATTATTTAATTAAAGCTAAATAGAAATGTACTCTCTTGACTTCATTTCGGTTAATATTTTAGTATTTTATTTAATTTTTTTAATTTAATATTTTATTTTAATTTTAAGTGACAATTTAATATTTTATATTTTAAAATATCAATAATATTATTCTTTTTTATACAAAAATTCATCAAAATTTTTAACTAAACCCGATAAAATTAATTATATTTTTCAATATAATACAAATTTTATCAAATTCGAAATTCAAATTTTCAGATAAACTCATATATCCATCTCTAACAACATAAAATAAATAATGGAAATATGAGTTTATTTAAAGATTTGAGTTATAGATTTGATAAAATGTATATTATATTAAAGAATATAATTAATTTTACGGGTTTTAGTTGAAAATTTTATTGAATTTTTGTAAAAAAAAATAACATTGTTGACATTTTAAAACATAAAAAATCAAATTGTCATTTAAAATTAAAATAAAGGACCAAATCGAAAGAAAAAAAAAAGATAAAGGACTAAAACGTTAACTGAAATTTAGTTAATAGATCACAAGTGTTATTTAATTTTTAATTAATTTTCATTTCATCTAACACAGTTTCTTTACTGACAATTTTTGTAATAGTGAAACTATTTTCAAATGAAATTATATTTAGAAATTTACTATTTTTAAATGAAATTATATTTGCAAAGATTTACGAGGACGAAAATAAATAAAAAATTATAATTACAGGAAAAAATAAAATTTAAATCTAGAATAAAAAACGATTATTTTTTTTAATTTATTATATTGCGATACCATAATTCATCAACGAAGTTGTTGATTATCCCTCAAATTTTCTCATTTTCTTGATGGGCCATTGGACCTAGTAACCAATCCAAAATAATCAAATTGGGCCTAGCCCATATATTGCACCTTTCAAATTAGACGATACTACTTAACTTATGCTTCTCAGTTCTCTCACTACTCTAGTGACTATACTCATCAATGGCTACTATAAACCTTTCTTCTACGCAACTTCTCCCTTTTCATCGTTTATCCTCTTTTTATCCCCAAAATACCCCTACCCTTTCATTCAATTTACACTCCAAATCTTCTTCAAAATTACGCCCAATTTTCCTCAAACCCTACCATTCAACCAAGCCACGGACATGGATAATTGCTACAGCAGTGAATAGCCTCGCCGAGACGGTGGCGGTGACGGTATCGCCGGAAAATGATGGACCCGCCGGAGAATTGCCGTCGGATGCCGGAGTTTACGCCGTTTATGACAAGAACGGTGAGCTTCAGTTCATCGGTTTGTCGCGTAATATTGCGGCTACTGTTTTGGCGCACTGGAAATCGGTGCCGGAGCTTTGTGGCTCCGTAAAGGTAAGATTCCCAGTGAGGATTGTGAATTATGAATTGAAGTGTTTGAGAAAGTGATGGTTCTGTGTTTTGGTTCTCGTTGTGTCAAATGCAATGTTATGATTGTTGTTGATGATTTATTCTCATATGTTGTTGATGAGAAAGTTAATGTTTATTCTCATTTTTTAATGTTTTTCTCGTTGTGTCAAATGCAATTTTATGATTGTTGATGATTTTTCAGTTGTTTATTCTTATTAGATTTAAACAACAATAAGTTTATAATAAGATGTTTATCTTTAATATTTCAGAAGTGTATATCGAGTTAATATTTGCATATTTCAACGACATTAAATAATATAAACTTTTGTAGATATCATCCGTATGACCGTAACCTCAAATCCTGAATTTTGAAATACTATAATCTGATAAAATAGTATTGAATGGTGCAACACAACAATAGTCTTAAAGAGTAACTCAGGTGTGCATCTGCAAAATCAATCTTTCTAGAATAGATGTTGAGGGAAGGAAAGATAATCGGAGCTTCTCCTTATTATAAGAAAACGCGAAGTGATTTAAGTTCATTTTCTGTGATGAAGTTCAAGATGTTGACTCCTCTGACAAAAGGTATCAGTCACATTATGCTTCCCAGTGTAACTAAGCTAAGAAAGAATATTTATGGCTCTTTTTAGTAATAAGGGAAAGCAACATGCTGCAGTTGAATCAATTTCTGCGCTTCAAGTGTGTTAAAAGAATATTTTGTCATTCCTAATAATTATATTTCTGAGTTGTTTGCATTCCTATGTTTCACTTATAAGTCATATGATGAATAAGTTTTCTCTCAATTCATTGTCATGTTCCTTCCTCCACTGTTCTTGTGAAGCATCACTTATATTCCCTTATTACTTTTCATTTCATACTTTTTTTTTATTATATATTTATAGAGCTTTGTGATGATAAGAGATGCATGGTCAAATTTTCATCGTATGAACAGTCTTTTCTGATATGCTGGTTCTAGAGAATAGCAGAACCCACATCGAATCATCTTGAAAGAGTTGAGCTGGCTAGCTGTTAGGGAATTTTGTTATAGGTAGGGTGAGGGGGTACCAAAGAGCATTGTGTATCTTGTCATACATGGAACTAGGAGTCTGTTACTCCGGTAGGAGTTTTATTCCTCTGGTTTTGTTAATATTGCACTGCCTTAACCAGGAAAATGTTCTTCTGTTAAAGGAGATTTTCTTTTTTAGTTAGCAAATAGTACCTGGATAGCGTGATTTTTGTCTTTTCACACTGGAATCTATCCATGAGTTAATATGTTTGGTTTGTGTTAGGAATTCCAAAATCATGGTTTGGATGAAAGCTACAAGAGACAAGCTTTTATGTAGTCTAGACTATGATTTGAGATTTTTCAAATGTGAAACCAAACATGCACTTAATATAACTTACATGTCACAACCCACATGTCATTTTTCTGCTTTTTGAAATTGTTTAAAACACCAAGTAGACTAAAAGTACAGATGAATGCATCATCAAATTATTGGGAAAAACTCAAGTCTCACTTTGAAGAGACAAGGTCTAAAATAGTTTCTAAAGATACGTACTTCTCACTTTACAAGTTTGTTTTGTAAGGATGAGTTATGTTCAATATAAAAACATTACACAAGCAGTATTTGGAAGTGATATGATATGATCTGTTGAAAATTATTTCCTTTTTTTTTAAATTACTATTGCCCTGTTTTTATTATTCCGATCAACATCACCATTCTCCAAATCTTCAGTGACATTACTTTCCTTATGGTGGATTTATTATTTTGAAATTGTCTGCTACAGGTTGGGATAGTAGATGAACCTGACAGAGAAGCTCTTACTCAAGCATGGAAGTCATGGATGGAAGAATACATAAAAGTTAGTGGAAAAGTTCCACCTGGTAATGAATCTGGAAACGCCACTTGGCTAAGGCAGCAACCTAAGAAGAAGCCCGATCTTCGATTAACACCTGGTCGCCACGTGCAACTGACCGTCCCTCTTGAGGAGCTCATCGACAAGCTGGTAAAAGATAATAAGGTAGTTGCATTTATCAAGGGATCTAGAAGTGCACCATTATGCGGATTCTCACAAAGGGTGGTAGGCATTCTTGAAAAGGAAGGTGTAGATTATGAGAGTGTAAATGTGTTGGATGAGGATTACAACTATGGATTGAGGGAGACACTTAAAAAGTATAGTAATTGGCCTACATTCCCCCAGATATTTTTGAATGGTGAACTTGTTGGAGGTTGTGATATATTGACCTCCATGTTTGAGAAAGGTGAAGTGGCTGGTTTGTTTAAAAACTAATTAATTGTGCAAGCGACCTGCATTTTTAGGCATTATTTTGAAACGAGGACTAGGTAAGAGTAGAGGTTGGAACATTAAGGGAAGGAGAAATGCAGGTCATATTTTGTTGTATTTAATCTCTTAAATTCAAGGGTAGAACGAAAAAGTAATTAATTATGTATATTTTATTTCAACCATAGTAGAAAATGATTGTTTTTTCTTTTCCATATGTGCTTTATATTTTTCTTTTACTGTGTCCTTTGCGAAGCATTTTTGTTGTTCACTCAAGGTATCTATGGTCGACGGCCGAGGATTCATGGCTTGAGATACGAAGATTTATTTAAGAACTTACAACTTTCAATAGATGTTCTTCTATGCATATTATTTTGGAATTGAAACCACGTGCTTCAGAAAACATGTAGCCACTGCAAAGTATTATGAGAACTAAACATGGTGCTTTGAATCAAACATGATATGCATGCAAGGATGTATTTCATCAAGGATTGCTCATACTGTTTTTTGTTGTTTTTTGAAAGATCAATTGACCACTATCTCATATTTGGCTGAGGTAATGATACAGCTGTTAAAATGGACTAGCCCGCTAAAACATAAGGTTTGAGCTTAATAATTTTAGTCCAAAATTTTTCAGGGTTTTTGAGCCCGGTCTAAATAAACCCATTACCCATTTGGATTAACCCGAATGGGCATCGGGTAGACTGGAATCACATAATCAATTTTAAAAAAATAAAAATAGTAAAATTGGTCTAAAAATTGAACTTATTTTAATTTGTGTGTTGTTTGAATAATGTGTTGTTTTGAAAAATTTAAATTAAGTTTGTGTTAATTGGAAAATTCGAATTTAGTTTGTGTGTTATTTTAGTGTATTTCTGTCGAATGTCCATTTACAATTTACACTCATTCAAATTGAATCATACTTAATGTATAAAGAGTATATCATACTTGTTTTTAAATGGACATGAAGAAAATTTTCAAATTAAAATAGTCGCAAATAAATTAAAAATATAATAAAAATTAGAAAGTTTTACCCCATACCCCCCTTTTATACTTATACCCCCACATATTTTTTAAAATGTCAATAATACTCTGCATATTTTTTTACTATTTATGTAAATTTAAATCACTTTTTTTTTACCTCCCAAAGATTTTTGGAGCTAAAAAAAAAAGATTTCCGTCCGGAAAAGAAGCGTATTTTAACACTACCGGAAAACTTGTAGGGAAGTTTTCTGGTAGTTTTTTTTGTTTATATAGTTTTTTATTAATTTTTATTTTTGATAGATATGGATAATCCGTTAGTATTATCTGATAAAACATGCGCTGATACTACCAACATTTTTAACACAGAACATGTATGAAAATTATAATTACTATCGTAAAAATCTATTATTGTCATTAATTATTATAATGTATTTAATATTTTATTTCAGATATTTGATACACGGGAAGCTGTTGTGAATTGGGCTAGAGAAATCGGTATAAAACACAAAGTGACCGTTATTATCACAAGATCAGATAAAGAGACTGGGGAAAGAGGGAGAAAAAATAAATTAATATTAGGTTGTGATAAAGGAGGAAAATACAAGGGTGTTGATAGTTTACCCCGAATTTCAACAAAAAAGTGTGGTTGTCCTTTCAAGCTTAGATCAAAACCATTAAAAGATGGTTTAGGATGGACAATAAAAGTAATTTGTAGAGTTCACAACCATGAATTACCTGATACTTTGGAGGGACATGCATTTATTGGACGTTTAGATGAAGAAGAGAAAAAACATGTACACGACTTAACAAAATATAATGTTGCACCGAGGCACATATTACTGTCATTGCAAGACCGAGATAAGAACAATGTTACTCAAATCTCACAAATATATAAACAGAGGAGTATCATTCGATTGAAGGTGAGAGGTCATAAGACAAAGATGCAACATTTATTCAAGTTAATTGAAGATACAAAATATGTGTGTTGGAATAGAAAGTGGAAAGACTCAGATGTTATGAAAGATATTTTTTGGGCTCATCTAGATTCGGTGAAGTTGTTGAATTTGTTTCCTATTGTGTTAATTATGGACAACACCTACAAAACCAATAAATACAGAATGCCATTACTTGAAATTGTTGGTATGACATCAACAAAGATGACATTTGTGGTTGGATTTGCTTATTTGGAATGTGAGCGGGAAGAAAACTTTTGTTGGGCATTAGAGAGGCTAAAATAACTGTTTGTTACACAAAATAATTTTCCTCATGTAATTGTGACAGATAGAGATCTTGCTTTAATGAAAGCAGTTGGTAATGTATTTCCACATGCTGTTAATTTGCTTTGTCAATTTCATATCGACAAAAATGTTGGAGCAAAATGCAAGCAACATGTCTTAAAGGATAGACAAGAGTTAGTATTGAATATGTGGAAAGAAGTTATGTATTCTAGTGATGAGAAAGAGTATATCACGCGCTTGCACATGTTTGAGCAATCATGTGTCGATTGTAAAGTGTTTGTTGATTATGTGAAAGAAACTTGGTTGACTCCTCATAAGCAACGGTTTGTTGAAGCATGGACAAATCGAGTCATGCATTTGGGAAACACAACGAGTAACAGGTATGACATCTCACTATAAAAATTCCATATTGTAATTTTACTATATATTGTTGGATTGCTCCACGGTGACAATTTACATGTAATGATAGTGTTGAGTCAGCTCATTGGAAACTGAAGTTAATGTTGGAAAACAACATGGGTGACATGTGTAGATGTTGGGAGGCTATGAACAACATGATAAGGTTGCAACATAAAAGAATTAGGGCCTCATTTCAGAAAAGTTTTTATGGTGAAGGTTGAGAACACAACAATCCATTTTATCAGAGATTGAACACATTTGTATCAAAATAAATAAGCTAAAACACGTATTGCTGAAGAATACGAGAAAGTTGAATCGGTGGGTACCGACAAATCTGTATGTGGGTGCTCTCTCAGAAGCACATACGGGTTACCCTGTGCTTGTGAATTGGCACAATATAAATTAATGGGTGAACCAATTCCTTTATATTTTGTGCATATTCAATGGAGGAAATTAAGCATGGAATGTGAACTCACTCAAGACACAGAAGATGGATGCCTTGTGGAAACACTTTCGATCACTTGATGTTATAGGAAAAAGGGTATTAAAGAGTAAGGTGCGTGAACTTGCTTTTCCAACTACAAGTTCAACGTGTCCACCACCTGAAAAGGTTCAAACCAAAGGACGGGTGAAGAAGAGTAAGTCTAAGAAGCCGGATGAATATGATGTATATCGAGACCCTTCTTACTTTGAGCATGTTAATGCAATATATTGTGAAGATCCTACTTCCCAACCATCTCAATCATCAATACATTTGTTCTTGAGACAATTTCCTGATGTTATTCAACCATACATTGATGACATATTTAATGTGATAGCAGATGGAAATTGTGGCTATCGCGCTATTGCATCACTGCTTGGACACAGTGAGGAATCTTGGTCTTTGGTCCGCCATAGATTGGACCAGGAGATTGCTTCTCATATAAGTCCATATGATAGACTGTTCCCAAGACGCATTAAAGAAATTAGAGATTCGTTGAAGATAACAGGCTTAGGTGTTCAACCGATAGATAAATGGATGTCCATACCTGATATGGGTTACGTGATTGCGACAACATATAATATTATTCTCGTCACGTTTGGTTAGACATTTTCTATGACTTTCTTTCCTATAAGGGGTTCACATTCAAGATCGACAAAAAATAATCGTATCATATGTATTGGTTTTGTCGACGCAAGT
Source organism: Cicer cuneatum (assembly GCA_037974295.1). Classification (NCBI taxonomy): domain Eukaryota; kingdom Viridiplantae; phylum Streptophyta; class Magnoliopsida; order Fabales; family Fabaceae; genus Cicer; species Cicer cuneatum. Next base: position 33,399,548 of record JBBPBO010000005.1, on the reverse strand, counting down.
CACTGGGTTCAGGTAACATTATATTATTTTCTTAAGTAATGCTTTTTTTAAAAATAATAAAATTATTTATTATTTCAATATATTTTGCAGTTAAAGATGAAAGATGGATTTCCAATGCCAAACATTGCACCATGTTGGAAGCAATATCGCAACGATGAGACAACTTCTTGGGCAATAGCATATACATGACGTCTATAACATTGGGGGTCTTTAATAGGCAATATGTCACATGTTAGACAAGTTCCACTAAAAGAACCCGTAGATGCCATGTTATTAGATGATGATTGATTTTGTATGAACTACAATACTTTAAAAACATATATAAAATCACTTGTTATTAGTTCATTTTAGTTTTCTGTCGTTGTATTTTATCTTGTATTTTATTTAGTTTACTTTCGTTATAGTTCATCATAAATAATATAAAATTAACGAAATATAATTAAATAATACTAAACATAATGAAATAAAAACAAGCTAACATTAATGTTTAGAAATTCAATTTTTACAAAACAAACTAACAAGAAGACTACTAATTATTGTGACCATGAGATAAATACAAAGCTCTATAAAAATACAAATCATCATCTGGGTGAGCTTCATGTGCCTCCAAGCCCTGCTGTATAAGATCACAGACCTGCTGTAGAATAGATGGCTCTGAACTAGTAGCATCTGTAGCGGTGGTCGGTGCACTAAAATCCAGGACCTGAGGTACACCTTCGGGTCGCACTAGCATGAAGTGGCTAGAATATCACTAGAAGGGGGGGTTGAATAGAGATATTCAAGGTTTTAAAAATTCTGTTTTAGTTTTAAACCACTGTCCTCTTTCAGAAGATGACTATCAGACATTGAAATATAGAGAGAGAATAATGACACACGAATTTTTATACTGGTTCACCCAATGAAGGCTACGTCCAATCCTCACACACTTGTGAGTTTTTACTAAGTATCAAAAGCTATCAGCCTCTTACTGAGGTTGATTACAAATCGTGTATTTTATAGCTTCACCAAGCTTACAATTCTTTCTTTCTGATTTCTCTCAAGTGTAACTCACTTGAAGTTCTAAAGATGATATGAAGTAGTTTGATTGTAATTACTTTCTACAAAGATGAATCAAAGATCTAGTGTAAGATTATAGAAAACTTGAGGGGAGATTGAAAATGCTCTTGATAGCCTCTTGATATTTTCTTTTTGCTCGTGTAGTTGTGTGTAGATCTGAAGAAGAGCAACCTTCTTTTTATAGAGAGAAGGAAACTTTCTCTTCAAGAAATTTTTTCCTTTCTGCCCGTTTTTCCAAGTTATAATGATCCTGAGTTTTGTTTTGAATTTACAGCTTTGCCATTTAATTCTGTCCTTTTACAGCCTGCCACTTGGGAGGTTACTTCTTTACATAGCTTTCTAGGAGGTTAGATCATTCCATACGTTTTGACAACTAGCAAATGCTCTTTTCTGGTTCCAAGACACGACCCTTCTCTGTTCGCGAATGATGCAGCTTTTGATACTTTGGAACTGTTAGTTGTTTTGTAGGAGGATGAAGAAGTAGCTAGAGTTCATCCTCTGGTGACCACATTATGGTATTCATCTTCTGATATTTACCTTCTGGTGTTTCATCTTCAGATGTTTACTTTCTGGTGTTCATCTTCTGATGTTTACCTTCTGGTGTTCATTTTATGATGTTTACCTTCTAGTGTTCATCTTCTGATGTTTTACCTTCTGGTGTTCATCTTCTGATGTTTTACCTTCTGGTGTTCATCTTCTGATGTTTACCTTCTGGTGTTCATCTTCTGATGTTTATCTTCTGATGTTCATCTTCTGTTGTATATCCTGTGATGTTCATTTTCTGATGTATATCTTCTGATGTATATTTTCTGATGTTCATTTCTTATCCTTTGTTGTTCATCTTTTGATATTCATCTTCTGATGTATATCTTCTGATGATCTGCTTCGGGTGTTCAACTTCAGGCTTTTATATTTCTAGTTTTCTACTTCTGGTTTTCTGCTTCTGGATTTCTGCTTCTGGTGTTCTGCTTCTGGTTTTCTGCTTCTGGTATTCTGCTTCCGGTGTTTTGCTTCTGATTTTTGTATTCTAGAGTTCTGCTTCTAGTTTTCTGTTTCAGATTTTCTACTTCTGGTGTTCTGCTTCTGGTTTTGTGTTTCAGATGTTCTTCTTCTGGGTTTCTGTTACAGATGTTTTGCTTCTGTATTTCTGTTCCAGATGTTCTGCTTCTGGTGTTTTAACTTCAGATTTTCTGCCTCAGGAATTAATGACTTTGTTTCCTACATACGTTCATTCTTCTGGATAGGAGGTTGCGATCTTTGGATCCTGTTCCTTTTTTAGTACAATACTTAAATGCACGCATTAGTGTAATCATAATCTTGAGATAATTTTGTTATCATTAAAAGAGATTTTTTCTCAACAATCTCCCCCTTTTTGATGATGACAAAATTTCTTTAGATTATTTAAAATAAAATTGTAAAGGTGCTATTTTTTGAGTATGAAGCTCCCCCTCAGTATGAGCTGAAAGGAATAGGGGCTCCCCCTCAGAAAGTGCATAAAAGGATTTCAAGATTTTTGAACCAATCATAATACTTTATATTGATTATAAGAAGATCATACAAAAAAGTGGTTCAAAAGAAAAAAAAAATAGAGGATTGAATTACGATAATTTTGAAAAAGCATTCTCTATTCTAAGTTCTTAATCATTGATAATTTGATTTTAATCTATCTCCCCCAAATTTGTCAACAGCAAAAAGTCAGCGGGGCTCAAAGGATGGTGGTCTACTTGGAAGGAGAGGAATCATCAGACGAGGAGGAGGTTGAGGTACGCGGTAGTGGTGGAGGAGGATGAACAGAGGGTACTGGAGGTTGTGCTTCTGGAGCAACAGTCTTGACTAGGTGTGCTGTGACCCATTCTAGAAGAGTGCTAAACTGCGCCAGAGTTTGATGAAAGGTAGCCATGGTTGTAAAAAGTTTTTTCTGATCCTTGCGGATCTTTTTCAGTGCACGGAGTTCTTTGTGCGAGCGACATTGTTCAGGCTTGGGATCAGTGGTGGGAGGAGTGGAGTCATCTGGAATGGGGTCAGCATTGATGCTGGTGCTTTTCATTTGAGAGCAGGTTCCTTTGTTTTGTGAAGAATTTTCTCCCGACTTTGCCACGAAGGATTCAAGTGAGGTGAATCGTCCTGTAACTTCAGGAAGTGGTGCAGGAGCTGGTTCATTGATGATTTGATGAGCAGAGGGAGTAGTGATAAAATTTGTCGGGTACATTTTTGTAGGAGAGGAGAAGATTTGAGCCATGGTGCACGAAGGTTGAGCTGGTTGGGATGGACTTGTAGGAAGATATGGAAAGAGAAATGGTTCTTGTAGATTCTGAGATGTGTCGAGTGGGTCAAATGGAAGTGTAGTTTCTGGAGGTGAACCCTTTTGAGTAGTGATATTAAGATCAAAAAAGAGTTTAGCATCGTTTTTCACAAGTGGAGGGGGTGAACTGAGTTCTTCACCTTTTGCTGAACGATAGTTTTGATTTTCAAGAGGGACAAGTTGAAATTGTTCAAGAGGGTGGACATTTTTGGAGGGTGGTGAGGACAGGAATTTTGGTTCTTTGTCAGAAGGAGAATTTGATGCGACTGGAGGTTGAGATGGTGGATTGGAGGTTGAGTTCCTTTTTGATATTTTCTTAGATGGCTGTTTGTGAGAAGGCTTTTCAGTGGGATCAAGACGCATTTGGTTTACGTTTCTTGCAGAGAATGTGTTGTTGAAGGTAATAGAGTGTTCATCTTCTAATGGTACTTTAAAAAATTTGAAGATTTTGGTGAGAATCATGCCATAAGGAGCTGATCTCCCAAGATATGCAGCGTTTACCATGAACCTAAAGATAATGTTTCCTAGATGAAGAGGGGATCCAGAAATGAGGTAATGAATAATCAGAATATCCAACTCAGTTACTTTTTCATAACTGCCAGCCCTAGGGACAATAGAGTGTACACAAATATTGTGCAACACTCTACAGATTGGAAGAAGGTTGGATGCAACCCGGGGCTTTGGTGGATTAATAAAAATGTTGGCAAGGATAGATGAGCGAGTAATCATGTAGCTGGAATACCAAGCTTCAGAAAATAGATAGGGGCCTTCATCACGTATGTCAAAGATTTGACACAACAAAGTTGGGGTGAGCTCAATATGTGCTCCTTTAAGAATTACACTTATGCAATTGTCACCCCTGGACACATTTGCAGCAGCGTAAAAAGCTCTGAACAAGTTTGGGATATTGAGGTTCGTTGATAAGGAGGAAGGGAGACCAACCCAGTTGATCAAAGATTTCTTCTACATTTACTCCTCCTTGAGTTAGACCTTTTAGGTCAATAATTTTTCCATTTATAACAGATTTGTCCTGCCATTTCTCTATAAATTTTGCTTCCAGGAGGGTGTTTTCGAAGAGAGGGAGTTTGGGTGTTTTTGAAGCTGGTTGTTGTGAGTTTTTTGGAGTTACTTTCCTTTTTGAAGTTGCTATTTTGGTAGGTTTGGAGGAAGGAGTTTTTGAGGAATCAGAGTGTGTTGCCTCAGAATCATCTGAGTCAATAACATGAACAGTGTTATCTTGAATGGGTTGTTTAGATGATATTTTTCCAGATATGATTCGTGCTGATCGTCGAGAAGGAGTTGATGATGAAGTTTTTTGAGAAAATGCTTTTCTGGCTTTTGAAGATGGTTGAGTGGACAGAGGAGGATGGACCGTGTTGATTGGTTTGTATGAGGAAATGGTAGGGTTTGGATCATTTTGAGAGGAGTCACTTGATTAGTTTTCAGATTGATTTTCAGATGAGTTTGAGGAAAATTTTCTTTTTCCAGCAGATTTGGTGCGAGCCATTTTTGGATACCTTAGGATTTTTCAAAGGTTTTGAATTTTTACAGTGGCTAAATGGAAGAAGACACATGGGTTAATTTAAAGAGGAAGAGGCATAGTGTAATTATTTGTTACCGTTGGAAGGAGGAAGTATGGAGGCATAGGTTTAATCATGTCAGGCTAGGGAGGAGCACAAGTGACTTATCCATTGGGCAGTGAGTAGGCAGCGGAAATTGAGGAACCTTTTTGCAGAGAGGAGTGTAATCAGCAGTGATTAGACTTGCCTCCTTCTGACTTTTGCAAAATTTCAAATTTTGGAGGAGGATAGAGGATTATCTGAGTTGTCCATCCTCAGATTTATTTTTCTTTAGAGTAATAAAAAATAAAAATAACGTTATGATTAAAGTTTTGTAAATCTTATTTTTTAGACAATTTTTGAAAGATTTATAATGGAAAGTTTTTCTAAATTTTTTTTGAAACGATCCTCCTGGAGAGGTTTGGTGAAAATGTCAGCAAGCTGATTTTCAGTTTCAATGAAAATTAATTCTACATCTCCTTTTTGAACATGATCTCTTAAGAAATGATGTTTAATCTCAATATGTTTAGATCTAGAGTGTTGAATAGGGTTTTTGGAAAGATTAATAGCACTTGTGTTGTCACAAAGGATGAGAATTTTTATGTACCTTAAAGAGTAGTCTTCCATTTGATTTTTTACCCAGAGAATTTGAGAGCAACGTTGAGCAGCAGAAATGTATTCAGCTTCTGTAGTGGAGAGAGCTATGGTATTTTGTTTTTTACATGACCAACTAATGAGAGATGAGCCAAGAAATTGACATGCTCCACTTGTGCTTTTCCTCTCAATTTTGTCACCCGCATAATCAGCATCACAATATGCCAGAAGATCAAGATTTGAATCCTTTTGTACCATATTCCCAGATTTGTGGTTCCAACTAGATACCTGAAAATCCTTTTTACTGATGTGAGGTGAGATTCTTTAGGGGATGATTGAAACCTTGCACACATACCTACTGAAAACACAATGTCAGGTCTGCTGGCTATTAAGTACATCAAAGATCCAATCATTCCTCTGTACTCCTTTTCAGAAATAGAGGTTCCTTCATCATCTTGATGTAGTGAGGAGGATTGATGCATAGGAGTGCTCATTGATTTTGCGAGATTCATGTTATATTTTTTCAGGAGATCCTTGGTATATTTTTCTTGAGAAATAAAGATTCCTGTTTCCAATTGTTTTATTTGTAATCCAAGAAAGGATTTTAATTCTCCCATTATGCTCATTTCAAACTCGCTTTGCATGAGGTTGGAGAATTCTTTACACATTTTTTCATTTGTGTATCCAAAGATTATGTCATCCACATAAATTTGAACGATCAACATGTCCTCATTATGAATCTTTTTAAACAAAGTCGTATCAATCTGACCTCTTGAGAAGCCATTTTCTTTTAGAAAGCAACTCAACCTTTCATACCAAGCTCTAGGAGCTTGCTTTAATCCATAAAGAGCTTTTGAGAGCTTGTACACATGATCTGGTTTCTTTTTATCCTTGAATCCAGGAGGTTGGTGAACATACACTTCTTCATTTAAGAATCCATTCAAGAAGGCACTTTTGACATCCATCTGATATAGTTTTATTCCTTTATGTGTGGCATAGGCTAAGAGGATTCTGATTGCTTCGAGTCTTGCAACTGGTGCAAATGTTTCATCATAATCAATTCCTTCTCCATCCTCATTTAGTTTGTTTCTAAAGATCCATTTGGTTCCAATGATTGATTTTTCCAGATGATGGGGCACAAGATTCCACACTTTATTTCTTTCAAACTGAGATAGTTCCTCCATCATGGCATTTATCCTTGATTGATCACTTATGGCTTGATCAATGTTCTTTGGTTCAACTTGAGATATCATGGCCATATTGATTGAATCTCCTTTCAATGATTGCCTTGTCCTAACTCCATCAGCAGTATCACCTATGATCAGATCTGGAGGATGATATGTTATAGTCTTCCATCCTCTTGGAGGCTGCTGAGAGGTTGGATCAGAAATGTCCTCCTCATTTGGATTGTGAACTTTAGAGGATGAATTTTCATCTTCTTCAATTTTATCCATGTTTTCTAAACACAAGTCATCAAATTTATCAAAAATTACATGCATGGATTCCTCCACAGTTTGAGTTCTAAGATTATATATTCTATAACCTTTTGATGATGTGGAGTATCCCAAAAATATACCTTTATCAGATTTTGGATCAAACTTTCCCAAATTTTCTTTATTATTTAGGATGTAGCAGTAACATCCAGATATATGAAAATAAGAAATATTTGGTTTTCTACCTTTCCAAAGTTCATATGGAGTTTTGTTTAAAATTTTTCTAATTGAAACTCGGTTTGAAACATAGCAAGCTGTGTTGATAGCTTCAGCCCAAAAATATTTTTCAATGTTGGCTTCATTTAAAATAGTTCTAGCCATTTCTTGTAAAGTTCTATTTTTCCTTTCAACAACTCCATTTTGTTGAGGAGTTCTTGGATAAGAAAAATTATGAGAAATACCATTTTCATCAAAAAAAGTTTTGAAAGACTCATTTTCAAATTCTCCCCCGTGATCACTTCTTACTGAGATAATATTTGATCCTTTTTCATTTTGTATCTTCTTACAAAAATATTGAAAAGCTTCAAAGGATTCATTTTTGTGTTTTAAAAATAAGACCCAAGTAAATCGTGAAAAGTCATCAACAATAACAAATCCATATCTTTTTCCACTAAGACTTGGAGTTTTGATAGGACCAAAGAGGTCAATATGAAGGAGTTCAAGAGGTTGATTTGTTGAAACAATATTTTTGGAGTGAAAGCTACTTTTAACTTGTTTTCCTTTGGCACAAGCCTCACATACTTTGTCTTTTTCAAAATTTATTTTTGAAAGACCTTTAACTAATTCTAATTTTGATAACTTAGACATAGTATTCAGGCTAGTATGACCAGCCCGTTTTTGCCAAATCCATTTATCCTTTTCAATAGCCATAAATCAAGATTCATTGGGTAAATCATCTAAATATAAGACATATAAGTTCTTTTTCCTTATACCGGAGAATAAAAGTCTACCCGAGGATGAATGCTTGACCTCGCATAGAGTGGGTTTAAAGATTACTTCAAATCCACTATCACAAAGTTGGCTAATGCTTAGCAAGTTATGTTTTAAACCATCAACATAATGAACATTTTTGATTTTGGCAGAATTGTTTTTACCAATAACATCTATTCCTTTGATTTGAGCTTTATGATTGTTGCCAAATGTAACTGATCCTCCATCTTTTGATTCCAAAGAGATAAAGCAATGCTTATCTCCTGTCATATGTCTTGACCAGCCACTGTCCAAGAACTAGGGCTTTCTTTTGTTGATAAGAGGATGTACATGTGTTTGGATTTAGAAGAGACTTAGGTACCCATATAGAATTGGGTCCTTGGTGGTTAGTCCGTCCTTTTGTAAGGATTTTCTTTTTGTGATAGCAAATGGAATCATGATCTCCATGCTTATTACAAAATGAACATTTCCTTTTGTTATTTTATGCTTTTTTCTTAGCAAGACATACTTCGATAGTATGTCCATGCTTTTTGCAAAAGGTGCACTTAGGTCTATCCTCTAGGTTCTTTGGTAGAAAAAATTTTTCATATAATTTTTGTATTTGAGAACTTTTAAAACCAATACTAGCTTTGTCAAATATACCAGATTGAGATCCCATAATTTTGTTTGAATGTTTCTGTGGATTTGACAAAGTTGGTAATGTCATTTTTTAGTTCTTCAACTTTGATTTTCAAGTCCTTCTTTTCTGTGTCCTCTTCAGGTGGATAGATTTTGACATTCTCTTTATTTAAAGTGTTTTGTTGCTTAGAAAATTTTCTATTTGATTGCTGCAAGTCTAAAATGATTTTTTGAAATTCTTCATTCTTAACTTGAAGTTCCTTATTCAGTTTCTTTATGTCATAATTTTGGTTTTTAAGAAAACCACATTTTTGAGATAAAGTGTTTGAGTCATTTAAGAGATTGTCAAATTCTATTTCTAACTTTTCACAAGAAGGACATAAATCAGTGATGCTTACCTCATCTGTTTCTGAGTTTGCCATGAGACAAAGGTTGGCTTCTTCTTCCTTTTCTTGCTCGGAGGATGATTCATCACTGTCATCCCAAGTTGCCATCATAGATTTGTTCTTGTTGTGAAATCTTCTTATGTTCCTTTTGTTTAGAGGACACTCAGTTTTGTAGTGTCCCATTTTATTGCATCCATAACAAGTTATCTGGCTTTTGTCAATCTTTTCTTTCTAAGAGGATCTTTTGTCTTGTCCTCTTCTGTTGATTATTCTTTGGATTCTTCTGGAAATTAGAGCCAGTTCATCCTCCTCTTCAGAAAGAGGATATTCTGTGTTATCCTTTTTTGTGATATTTTCAGAATTTTTGGAGGATGGACTTTCAGTTTGACTGGATTTCAACGCAATCATTTTTCCCTTTTTGCTTGGTTTATCAGCAAGCAATAGAGGTTCATGAGCTCTAAGAGTTCCAACCAGATCTTCTAACCTCATGGTGGCTAAATTTCTTGCTTCTAAGATGGCAGTCACCATGGGTCTCCATTCCTTTGGTAAACTTCTTAATATCTTCCTTATTCTCTCTTGGACGGAGTATTCTTTTTCTAGAGACCTTAAGTTGTTCAGGATGATTGTTAGTCTTGAGAAAATTTCATCAATTGTTTCTTCACACTTGTGAGTTTTTACTAAGTATCAAAAGCTATCAGCGTCTTACCGAGGTTGATTACAAATCATGTATTCTATAGCTTCACCAAGCTTACAATTCTTTCTTTCTGATTTCTCTCAAGTGTAACTCACTTGAAGTTCTAAAGATGATATGAAGTAGTTTGATTGGAATTACTTTCTACAAAGATGAATCAAAGATCTAATGTAAGATTATAGAAAGCTTGAGGGGAGATTGAAAATGCTCTTGATAGCTTCTTGATATTTTCTTTTTGCTCGTGTAGTTGTGTGTAGATCTGAAGAAGAACGTCATTCTTTTTATAGAGAGAAGGAAACTTTCTCTTCAAGAAATTTTTTCCTTTCTGACCGTTTTTCCAAGTTATAATGATCCTGAGTTTTGTTTTGAATTTACAGCCTTGCCATTTAATTCTGTCCTTTTACAGCCTGCCACTTGGGAGGTTACTTCTTTACATAGCTTTCCAGGAGGTTAGATCATTCCATACGTTTTGACAACTGGCAAGTGCTCTTTTCTGGTTACAAGACACGACCCTTCTCTGTTCGCGAATGATGCAGCTTTTGATACTTTGGAACTGTTAGTTGTTTTTTAGGAGGATGAAGAAGTAGCTAGAGTTCATCCTTTGGTGATCACCTTATGGTATTCATCTTCTGATATTTACCTTATGGTGTTTCATCTTCAGATGTTTACTTTCTGGTGTTCATCTTCTGATGTTTACCTTCGGGTGTTGCTCTTCTGATGTTTTACCTTCTGGTGTTCATCTTCTGATGTTTTACCTTCTAGTGTTCATCTTCTGATGTTTTACCTTCTGGTGTTCATCTTCTGATGTTTACATTCTGGTGTTCATCTTCTGATGTTTACCTTCTGGTGTTCATCTTCTGATGTTTATCTTCTGATGTTCATCTTCTGTTGTATATCCTCTGATGTTCATTTTCTGATGTATATCTTCTGATGTATATTTTCTGATGTTCATTTCTTATCCTTTGTTGTTCATCTTCTGATGTATATCTTCTGATGTTTCTTTTCGGGTGTTCAACTTCAGGCTTTTATATTTCTAGTTTTCTACTTCTGGTTTTCTGCTTCTGGATTTCTGCTTCTGGTGTTCTGCTTCTGGTTTTCTGCTTCTAGTGTTCAACTTTCAGGTTTTCTGCTTCTGGTGTTCTGCTTTTGGTTTTCTGCTTCTGGTGTTTTGCTTCTGGTTTTCTTTTTTAGATGTTCTTCTTTTGGTTTTCTGTTCCAAATGTTTTGCTTCTGTTTTTCTGTTCCAGATGTTCTGCTTCTAGTGTTTTAACTTCAGATTTTCTGCTTCAGGAATTAATGACTTTGTTTCCTACATACGTTCATTCTTCTGGACAGGAGGTTGCGATCTTTGGATCCTGTTCCTTTCTTAGTACAATACTTAAATGCACACATTAGTGTAATCATAATCTTGAGATAAGTTTGTTATCATTAAAAGAGATTTTTTCTCAACATAGCAGTGGATGAGACACCCGGTAGAACCACTCCAAATATCCTTCCCGACACTCGGATGGATATGTAGTTGGATGGATCCTGTGATATAACTCCGTGACAGGAGTCACATATCCCATCCATTCCACATCTGCATCATATAATCTAGAAAGATCTGCAAGTGGCTGTGATGGAATATGTTGGATATATCCGAACTGTATCAAACACCTCTCTGGCATGTACGCCACTACTGTGGTACATAATCGGAGGTGACCGGTGTAGAGCATGATATCATCAAAGGGAATGACATCCCTATGATTCTCCCATGGTCTCCATATGACTTCAGCAGGTGTCAGTGCGTCAATCATATGTCTGTACTCAGGGATCTTGTGCTTGCCTTGTTTGTAGCTCCATCTATTCATCCGAGCAAAGCATCTAAGATCAGCACCCTGGTCACCTCTATTACAAATATTTGGAAAATATTTGTATATCCAACACTGTTGCAAATAAAATTAAATAAATTAATGATAAACATACAAATTAATAATTTAAAAATAATTAAAATATTTAATACCTGTAGTAGTGACATATAACCACCTAACTATTTGGTGGCATAACAACAGGCATCCGAGAGGTAGTCATAAATGACTACGAGTGCACCAGTACCCCAAGCGTATGCACCTATACTGTCCAAAATCTCTGAATAAAGGGAGGTACTTCGCATCAATAAGAGTATGACTCTTATATGTGAAAATAGTACTCCCTACTAAATTCAGCAGATACGCCCTGACAGCACAATCAAATCTCTCTGCTTGGCACTGCCTCACGAATACCTCATTCAACCAATCCAGTCGGTAGTGCGCCCCTCTGGTCTCTCTGGTCTCCTCCCAGATCTCTTCCGTAGACACTCCTAATAAAGTAATGGCAAGATGACATGCCATTGCTCTATCTGCATCAGGTGGAGTGTAGAACTGACCCCTGACAGGCAATCCAAGAAGATTGGCAACATCATCCAAAGTAATTGCATTTCACCGAATGGCATCTGAAATGACGATGTCTCAGAATGCCATCTTTCCACAAATACGGAAATCAGGTTGTTGTCAATTGTCTTCAAACTACCCCGTTGTAATGGGGCCAATCCCGATAAGGTCACCCAGTTCTCGATGACTCGCGGGAGTACCTGTGGCGTAAATTGTTGCAGCTTTTTCCCATGCGCAACAATTTTCAGCATTGGTCGCTCCTGTATACAAAGAAAATATATGACATTAAAATTAAATATAGAATAAAAATAATAATTAATTAAAAGGTTTTTAATGCACCATAAATAATAATTAATTTAATATACTTGACCAAACCATAACCTAGTTGAAACATGTTGATCGTATCGAGTAAGGACGAACAAATCATATGGTCCTCCAGGATACTGCGTCCCCTGAGGTCCATCATGTCCCTCCTCTGTATGCTCTCTCTCCTCCTCCTCATGTACTACAGGAGGGTCCTCCTGCTGATGCATAGTAACATCAGCCTCCGGGATAACCATATGCTCCTGGTCTCCCTCGTCATCTTCTTCTACTATCATCCGCCGTCTTCTACTCGTCGACGCTGTCGGTCGAATCCTCTCCAGAGGATGCATCATAGATGATGAAGTACCTTCCTCGCGTGATGGTCGAACGATTCTGCCATCTCTACCTCGTACACCAACGCCCACTAAAATGAAAAAATAACAAGTAAAAAATTAGTTAAAAAATAAAAAAAAAAACTTCCGGAAAACTTGAAAATCAAGTTTCTTGGTAACTTCCGGAAAACTTGATTTACCGGTAGTTCAATTTTACAGAAAACTTCCAGAAAACTTCATTTGAAGTTTACCGAAAAACTTGAAAAAAAAGTTTTCCGGAAAAAATTGAACTACCGGGAAACTTCAAATGAAGTTTTCCGGAAGTTTTCTGTAAAGTTGAACTAACGGGAAACTTGAAAATGAAGTTTTCCGGAAGTTTAACAAAAAAACTTACTTTTTCCGAAAAACTTCAAATGACGAACTGGTAAAATTTTCAAATTTTATACTTTATAGAAGGGCGAAAATGTCTTTTCCTTATGTTTGTGGGGATATAAGTATAAAAGGGGGGTATGGGGTAAAACTTTCTAAAAATAACGCAGGTTACCAGTCCAGCCCGTAGCGGACTCGAGTAGAATTTTATTAGCCCATATTAAAACAGAGCTTTTCGGGTAGCCCGTTTTGACAAATTCTGGTTTCATCCTTTTTGCTCTATTATTCCTCTCTATAAAAAATGGTTACAATATATATGAGTAATTACGATAATAATTACCATTGAAGGGAAACAAATCAATTCTTGATTTGTCTAATCTAGGAAAACAGATAAATACAATTAACTAAAGTATTTCTTGATTCACATTAAAGATATTCTGATAACTAAGTTGAATAGGAGCACAACTAAAATCTCCCAACAGGTATTTGATATTTTCTTTATCAATTAATGATCAGTATAGCATAGTTTTTAATGGTGTTCTGTTATTTTATTCACTGTACTTATTTCACGTGTAGTGCCTGAGTAGTTTGGATAGTAGCTTAATTTGATCTGACTATTTTTTATATTTTTATTCCTTTTTCTTGTGATTTTTTATCAATTAATGATACAATACCTATTTAAGATGAGAAATAAAGGACATAATTATAATTATAATTTATATATTACATAAAACCTTTTATAAAATCTAGACTATTTAAGTATTTTTCTTAGTAAGAGACGTGACAGAGTCTTAACCTGCAGAAAATATGTGCGTAGATGGTATCAAAGAATACGTGCACATAATAATATATTATTGTGCATCTTTTATCTTTAAAGAACATAGTTCTAGAAGGATACTCAGTGTTCACTCTCATGCTTAATATATATATGTTCCAAAAACACAAGACCAAGAAAACGAATTAATTAATATTGTTGATAGAGTCCTGTTCTGTGATGCATTTGTTAGCTGCAAGTGTATTGATAGCAATAGTTTCTGTTGTTAATGCATTTAGCAGGAATGACTTCCCTCCTCACTTCATGTTTGGTGCTTCAACTTCTGCTTATCAGGTTCTGTCTCTCATATATATACACACATAAATAAACAAGCATACAAAAATTAGAGGAATTAATTTAGATAGAAGATTGTAAAACACACGATACTTATCAAGAATAATTTGACGCAAATAGGCGACAAACTCTCTCTATGCTGCATGTCCAAGCTTAGATTCGAACTTGAGACCTTGACTAAGCTAGAAGAGACCCGTGCTATCTCATCTAAGCGCTCTTGAAACTATGCAATTACTATATACTAACTATTCTATTACTTTCATTCTAAATCTACTTTTAAATTTATATTTTGGATTTGGGATGATATGAAGGTGGAAGGAGCAGCAGATGAAGATGGCAGAAAGCCAAGCATATGGGATACCTTTGCAGATGCTGGCAATGGTGGTCTTTCTTATTTATTTCTCTCAATTCTCATATGTACTAATTCATTTCTTGAATTTTTTTTGTGTTTTCTTGTATATTCTAATAGGGACTTGTGTATTATAGGATGCTCAAGTCCCACATCAAATAGTATGAGATGGTCGATGAATTATTTAAGTGACTTGGTTTTCCCTCAATAGCTAGCTTTTAAGCGAGGGTTCTCCAGGTGCTTGAGGCATTGATGTTTGATTATACTAAAAAAGAAAAAGAAAAAATTAATTGGTTTATTTGTTGTCTAGTGGTTAGATTTACATAATTTAAGTGTGGAGAATTGTATTTGTGAAACTATTAATTAGTTTTATTCTTACAATTAATCATGTTATAAAGTCATAGTTACAACATTCAAATTGTCAATTAAATTTGCAGGAGGGAGATACAAGGGTAATGGTGACATTGCAAGTGATCAATATCACAAATATAAGGTCAGTGGAAATATCTTATATACTTCTAAGAAATGATTTGTACCAAGAAAACATCCTCATATTATATATGCTTTCATTTCTTGTAGGATGATGTCCAACTCATGGTCAAAATGGGTTTAGATACCTACAGATTTTCCATATCATGGTCAAGACTTATACCAGATGGGAAAGGGCCAATAAATCCTAAGGGATTGCAATATTATAACAACCTTATCAATGAAGTAACAAACCAAGGTAAGCCAAGGTTCTTTTGTAAACCAGAAGTTTTGAATTTCATATTGTGGAAAATGAAGTTTTCAAATTCTGCTACGCTACAGTGATATTGTAGCTATGATTGTTAAAATAAAACATGAACTTTGATGTGCGGTTCACTAATTGAACCTATTTAGTTAAAATAAAACTTGAACTTTGATGTGCTGTTCCCAAATTGAACCTATTTAGTTAATGAACTAATTAATGGTCTCATAAATACAATCTTGATATTTATTAATAATAAAAATTTGGTACAATTTGATTCACAAATAATCCATTAAGTTTGAAATGGTACAATTAATTTTTTTGTAAGCAAAAAATTGGTTCAAAAATGCAGAACCGATGCACGATACTAAATTCCAATTAAGTTTAGAACGATCTATTAACAGTTTGTTCAGTTTTACCGAACTGTTGCAACAGTTTCGTTCAATTTGGTTTTCTTCTTTATCTAAACCATGAATTGATGGATTGTCCTAGTTGTAGTTGCTATTTGACTACATTTTATAATAAATAGCGTATCACAAAATAACAAAATTTGTTAAAATTCCGCTACATTATAGCGCTTCTATAACTATTATTTGACAACATTGTGTTTAGTTAACACAAAAAAGAAGTCCTTCTGAATTATATAGCTATTCATTTTATTTGTAGGAATTCAACCACATGTTACATTGCATCATTGGGATCTACCACAAGCACTTGAAGATGAATATGGAGGATGGATTAGTCGAAGAGTTATGTATGATTCTTAGACTAAATTGCCTATTAATATATATACTCCCTCTATAATGAAATATGAACATAAATATTATTTGAAAAGTTGATATATTTGATCTTAATTTTTTATTTGAGACATCAATTTTTTATATATCATTTTTGTTTATATTTCATTCTAAATGGAGTATGAGTACAAATGAAACAAACTATATATATAACACAAAATAAGAAAAACAAATCTTTCTATAATTAACATTTGCATATTTCTTTTATGTTTTCTTGCAGAAAAGACTTTACAGCATATGCAAATGTATGCTTTATAGAGTTTGGAGATGGAGTTAAATATTGGACCACAATGAATGAGGGGAATATGTTTGCAATTGGGGGTTATGATTCAGGATTTTTACCACCTCATAGGTGTTCTCCTTCCAATATAACTAATTGCTCCAGTGGAAATTCTTCAATTGAGCCATATTTGGCTACTCATCATATGTTGTTAGCACACGCATCAGCTGCAAAATTGTATAAGAAGAAGTACCAAGTAATGCACCAGTTTATCATAGTCGAGATTTGAATCATAAATCACAATATCTTTTGTTTAATCATAAATTGAATCTTATTTTGAATTGTAAAATACATTATCAATATAAAATATGATATTTTTAATTTAAAAACAAGCGAGATAGCAAAATTATTAGATGATATATCATATATATGAATCCAAAATAATTGGATAAACCTTTATTTAGTCCTTGAAAATGTAGGGCGCTATCACTTTAATTTCTGACGTTATAACAGTCATAAACTATTTTGTAATTAAATTGTATAAACTATTTTGTAATTAAGTTGTATCTTTCAGAACTTTTAAAATAGTAAGTTGAATCTTTCAGAAACTATTTTGATAATTTGATGATTAATTTTAGTTTTTGGTTGAGTCACATATCAGAGTGATAACGCCCTACACTTTTAAAAACTAATACGATGGTTTACTCTAAAATAATTAGTTATTCAAGTCGTAAATCAAATAAAAAAATAGCTAGTTATTCAAAGTTGGCCGTAAAAAAATGGCGCCTATGCTAAGTTTAACTAGTGATTCATCATACAAAATTAGAATTCGAGATGGAATTTTTATCCCAATTTTGTATCGATCTCAATTTTGTATCCAATCGACATACGACTTACATGTATCATAAAATTATTATGCAGAATATTATATAAGGTGATAGTTATGATATCACTTTTACTAATAATCAAAGCATCTTTTGTTTGAAAATGCAACCTATGTTACTTGCAGGTCAAGCAACATGGATTTATTGGGTTTAACCTCCTTCTTTTAGGTTTTCTTCCTCTAACAAATTCTAGTGAAGACATAATTGCCACTCAAAGAGCACAAGACTTCTATACTGGGTGGTAAATTAACATTTTGATTAAGATAATCTATCTCTAAAATATTTGTCATTGTGTGAGTAATGGATAACACCATAAACATCCAACATTATAATTTTCTTTGACAAATTAATAGGCACAATTATTTCTTTATACAATACTAATACTACCACCATTCTTAAATATATAACTTTTTGAGATTTTTTCTGTCTCATTTATTAAGCTTTCTTTTAAATTTTTAACTGCATTAATTATTCTTTATAGACATGACTCTAATTATGTTAATATCTTGTACTGCAACATATAATACATACTATGATAGAAACATAAACTAATTATCTCTCTTGAAAGATATATTTATAAAACAATATCAATTTTCCACAAATTTAATACTACTACAAACTTTCTTAATTTTTGCCATTTAGTCAACATGGTCTTACATAATTATACATAAGGACAAAGATAGTTATGAATATATTTTCTTTGTTGTGGCAGGTTTTTGAAACCCTTAATTTTTGGAGAATATCCTGAAATCATGAGAAAGAATGTTGGCTCAAGGCTTCCATTCTTCACTAGTAGGGAATCAAATTTGGTTAAGGGCTCAATTGACTTCCTTGGAATCAATTTTTACATCTCATTTTATGCTAAGAACAACCCTGGCAGCCTAAAGAAAAAGAATAGAGATTACACATCAGATATGGCTGTGGAGCTAAAACGTATGATCATTTTCTATTTCATTTACGGCATCAATATTGATTGCATAATCAATTATTTAATTTTTTTTTTTGAGATAAAAATAACCAATTATAAATTGAGGTTAAACAAGTAACATACACATAAATGTCTCTTTATTCTATGAAATCACATCATCAAATTTATTAAAAATAAAACTTAATTATGTTCATTTTTTAGGTGTTTTTCGTGTGACTTTTAATTGAAAATACATTGTTTGTACATAAAACAAACTTCATAAAAGTTATGGATTTGAGGAAATCATAGTTTCTTTTTTTTTTTTTTTTGAATTTATGAATATTTTGAGTTAAGAACAACACAAAAAAGAACTAAAAGATACACACTTAAATTTTGTTTGTTTGTTTTAATGTACTTATTTATTGTAATGGTTTGTATTTGGAATAGTGTGTGAATTTTTTAAGGTTTGTATTTAGGCATTTTTTTTTTGAGAAAATATTTTCTATTTTTACCTTTAATTGCCTTCTTGTTTGTTTCCTATTTTCAAATATTTGTACAAGAAAAGTGAAACAATTTTTTGAAAATAGGAAACAAGATGACTTTTTATTAACTCTCATTTTGATACAACTTAGAAACTCTAATAGGCCAAATCAGTGTTTGGCAATTCTCATTTGTCCAAGTTTTAGGAACTTTTATCTATTAAAGTGTTTTTTCTTGATTGTAGCCTACAGTGGAAATGGTACATTCACAGATGAGGTAAAAGTAGATTATGAACTTTGTTATTCCTCTGTTCTTTGAGCATGGAAGCTTCAATATATTCGATTTACTTTCTGATTATTTTGTTTAGTTTCCGATTACGCCTTGGATTTTGCAAGGGACACTTCTCACATTGAAGAATGATTACAACAATATTCCAATTTACATTCAAGAAAATGGTATGTCTTCTTTAGATAAACACTTTGAAACCGGATGCTTTTATCCAAGTTTGTTGTCCCGGGCTTATATAAGTCAAGTCAAACTTATATATTATATAAATCAAGATAAATCAGACTTATTTATTTAATTATAAAAGTCGTACTTAAACGATATATAAGAAACACTTCAAGTCAAACTATGTAAGTAAATATAGTAATATTCTTTTAATTGTTGTTATAAATGCTTATATGAGTTGAACTCACATACTAACTTACCTATTTAAAGATTTAAGAGTTAAGTCTATAACCTTGTATAGCAATAGTTTTATGATTTTATTAAATGCCTTATTACATAATAGACTTTTATAGATTTTCATTGAAAGGTATTTAAAGCTATCTGATTTAAATTCTCTCGGTGACTATTATAAATTGATCATTAATTCTACTTTGATTAATAAAAATTTCTCTCTCTTCAATTTTTTTTTAAAAAAAAGTGTTTGGAAAAATATATCTAAAAAAAACATTGAAGATTGGGTTTTTAGAAGTAAGGTTTAACCTCTAGAAAACTTGGTGGTCCAACTCCAACCTAGTCTATTTCTACATGTACTTCTATCAATAAACATCAAATTAATCTTTATGGTCCATATGATGAATCTTTGAACTTCTCAGGTCAACAAACACGTAGGAATTCATCATTAGATGACTGGTCAAGGGTGAGGTATTTGCACGAATACATAGGTAGCATGCTTGATATGTTGAGGTACCTCTAATCTCATTTTTCAATTAGGGACTTTACAAAAGGTGTTTGATATTTTAATGATTATCCTGTCTTGTACTATAAGTTATTTTAGTAAAAAAAATTGTTTCATTTTATATGTAAATTTTACAATATTAATAAAATATGAAATACTTTTTTTTTATTATACTCTTAATTATTATTATTGTCTCCTTTTCAATTGTTATAATTAATTAATATGAGAGAATAAACGATAGTGTAATAAAAGTATACAGTATATTTTATGAAAATTATTATATTAATTGCATATCTGTCAAAATGTGTCCAAAAAAAAAAAATTAATTCATGTGTCAAATGTTTATAATATGGGACAAAGAGAATATTCTTCTCTACTCTATTTCTAATAAATGCATGCACTCATAATGAATTCAAAATTGTTACTGTTCTTTTTTTTTTCATGAATGCTAATGGAATTTTTTTTTCTCTCCTTTTCTCCTACATATATATTTTCATTAATTTTTGTTGTTGCATTGACAGGAATGGATTGAATATAAGAGGTTATATTGTATGGTCCTTTATGGATGTGTTTGAGTTGATAGAAGGATATGAATTAAGTTATGGCTTATATTACATAGATTTCGAAGATCCAACTTTGAGGAGACAACCTAAACTTTCTGCCAAGTGGTACTCAAATTTTCTAAATAACAGAACTATGGGTTCAGAAATCACCATGAAAATTAAGGAGAATTCATCTCTATTCTCCAGTGCTCCCTTAATGCATATTAACACTTAAAGTAATTAGGACTAGTTAAAATAAATGTTTTCTCTCTAGCCTCCTCTCTTTTATTCCTTGGCTATATTTTGATTCTGTGTGACCATTGAAAAAGTGGTATGAGTTATAGTATGTAAATTTATGAAATAATTAGAATATTTTTACAGAGTTTTTTTTTTTAATTGACGCACAAATTTAACATCAACTTAGATTGTAAACATTGGTTAATCAAATTTAATTTTTTTTCAAATAATTTATAATATGGATCCTAAAATTTTAAATAATTTGCAATTGTATTTTAAGATAATTATTCTTACTGTGGGTCTATATTACTTTTCTGCCTATGGTTATTGCTATAGAACTATATTTTTCTGTTTGATTATTTATCTGCACAGATGAGGGAAAAATATTTCGTATTATTAAGATTGTTATCTATGGTTTTTCCCAATACATATAACAATATTGAAAACAACTTCATGAAAAAGTACATCACACAAATAAATAAAATATAAAGCTATATGTTATGAGGATGAACATAAAATTGACAAAAGGAACTTAATGTCCAATGTTACAACATCAAAGTGTATAAATTAATTGTAAAAACAAATAACAAAATCCAAAGATTTGATAGTCAACATAAAGTTTAAACAAGTGCTATGGGCACTCATGAGTGCAATGGGAAAGATGGAAAACATCTAAGTATAATCTTATCAACGAAATAAAACAAGACCATGCTACAATGTACATTGATGTACAACACTGTCAAGATGGCTAGTAGTATTGTTATATAAGATGCTACAAAACTCCAATAAAATGCTATCATGTCCACATTGGTTTCATTTTCTTCATTGTCATTGGATTGTGAGGAAGGTGGAAAAGCAACACCTTCACACTTTTGCTTGAGGAGTGGTCCACAAAGACTGGGATTACCTCTGTAGTTTTCATCATCGAAGTCAGCAAATTGTCCTATACTAGGAGGTGTTCCAGAAAGGTTGTTGTATGACACATTGAAGGTTGATAAAAAGTTCAACTGAGTAAGTTGAGAAGGTATCTTGCCACACAAGTTATTGTAGGATAAGTCAAGGCTCTCTATCTGAGTTAGATTGTTGAAAGAGATTGGAATAGAACCAGACAAGTAATTATGTGATAAGTTCATGGCTTTAATATTTTTCATGTTTCCAATTTGAGAAGGGATGATACCTGTTAACTTATTGCATGATAAGTCCAATCCAGTCATGTTCTCTAGGACTTTACCTTTGTAAAAATAATAATTGTTCTTTGTTCTGAATTCCACTTCCAATTTTAGGTCTTCGTACAATCGATCAAAGAAAGGCAGTAGAATTATCAAATTAGCATTGAAGAGATAATCTTCAATTGGTAGAGATTCCATTGATGGATTGTACAATGAGATTTCAAAAACAGGACCATAACCATCATCATCAGATTGTCCCATTCCAAATGACAAATTTTAGAAACAAGATGGTATTGAAGCATTGAACACATTCCTTGATAAGTCCAATATGTCAACCTTTTTCAATTGACACAACTGAATTGGAATATCTCCTTCAAAATTGTTCCCTCCTAATAAAAGAATCCTTAACTCTGAGAACTTATCGATCCAATTCGGAATTTTTCCAAAAAATTTGTTCTCCCTCAAGTCTAGAAGTTGTAGGTTTGAACTTTTAGAAAGTTCAAATGGTATAGATCCAGAGAGATAATTCTTTTGCAAATACAAAAACCTCAAAGATATTAAACTACTAAAATTTGGTATTGATCCAATTAACTTGTTTTGAGAAAGATCCATAATTTGAAGCCTTGACATGTTGAGAAACATCTCATTAGGGATCTCACCTTCTAAACGATTATTTGCCATAAGAAGAACTTACATAGAAGAAAACATCTCAATTGAATTAGGAATTGTGCCTGAGATTGAATTATTAGATATGTATAATACTGTCAATCCTATATTGTTTCCCAATACATCTTCAAGTGTTCCACTAAAATTGTTATTATTGAGAAATAACCATTGCATATTCATCCAATTTGAAAATTTTGGAATATTTCCTTGTAGATAGTTGTTGGAGACCTTCAAGTATCCTAACTTTTTACAATCTGTGGCCAATCCTTTTGGTAACTCGCCTAAGAAATGATTATGAGACACATCCAAGGACTCAAGATTTTTCATCTTACCAATTGATGAAGGTATATTTCCTTCAAAGCTATTCCATGACATGTTCAAATATGTAACGCTTGGAAGGAAATTACCAAAATCTTTTGGAAGCAAACCACTTAAATTGTTGTTTGATATATCTAAATGTTGTATGGAAGAATTTATCAACCAACATGGAAATGAACCAACCAATTTGTTGCTAGAGAGGTCAATCAATATCAAATTATATTGATATGAAAGAAAATTAGGAATGACTTTTCCTTTGTCCATGTTGATGTTGCAATTTCTAAGAAAAAGTGATTTCAATTGAAATTTAGGAAACCACTTTGTATTTTCAGATTCTATGTGTGCAGCAATGCTTTTTGATGAAGTACATAGAACCTGAAGTTTGGAGTGATTAGCCAAAGTGTTCAATGAAAATGTTCCTTGCATGTAATTTTCACAGAAAGATAAGTATGTCAAGGATGTGAGATTGGTAGTGAAGGATGGAAAATTTCCACTGAACAAATTATTGCTAAGTTCAAGAACTCGAAGGTTTGTTAAGTTGCTTAAACACTCAGGAAGTTGAGCACTAAACATATTATAACTGATATCTAGCTCTTCCAAATCCTTCAATTTGCATAATCCTGTAGTCATATAATTAATATTTGTCAAGTTTATAGTTTACATTTTGAGTCCATCTTGTGAAACATTCACTTTGATGAATGCTATTGGAAAAAAATTAAGGCCCACGTTGAAAAGAAA
Source organism: Cicer cuneatum (assembly GCA_037974295.1). Taxonomy (NCBI): domain Eukaryota; kingdom Viridiplantae; phylum Streptophyta; class Magnoliopsida; order Fabales; family Fabaceae; genus Cicer; species Cicer cuneatum. The sequence goes on along the minus strand of JBBPBO010000005.1, from coordinate 33,376,176 downwards.
TAAGGTCTCACAAGAAATTATAGTCTAGTTTTATATAAATTGGTTTTTTAAGGACAACTTACACCCAAAATTACAATTTGAGGTATGTATCCTTCACAACTTTGTTTCTAGTTCAACAATCAAGATAATAATTAAAGAGTTTAAAGTGTAAAAATCATAATTATTTATAAGAATGATTTTTGATGTAGTTATATAAAAATCAAATATATCTAATAATTCAATGATTGTAATTGATTGACATTGTAAATTTTTTTTATATTAATAATGTATATAAATTAAATTCATGATTAAAATGGTTAACGTTGTTTGAATTAAAGAGTGTAATGTTTGTGATTTAATAAAAATAATAATTTCCAATTTTAATGTTTTGAAAACTTAAAATTGTCAGATAAGTTTCTTTTTAAATAAACCAAAATTTTTGGATAAAGTTATTTTAGTATAGGTGGATCTAAATAATTAAAAACGATAGTTTTAAATAAAACTCTTAAAAAGGTGGTACATTATCGTAAAATCTTTATTTTAATCCAATGACATCAAGATGATATATATACATTAACCTATTTAATTTGATTTTGTTAAAATTATTTAAAATTAAAAATGTGTAACTAAAAACTTAAAATTAGTAAGAAATATGTATCTTAATGTAATCTTCCCTATAAATATCCTTGAAGCAATTCTGAGATCATGCCACCATTGTTAGACAAAATAAAATATACTTATAATTCAAACCAATTATTTATGCACATGTATTATTTTTGTTTGGGTAACAGTAATACCTTCAATTGAGCCGTTCATGTAATTATTGCTTAAACTTAGCATTTTCAAGTTTCTTAGGTGTTGAACATCTGCAGCAAAAAAGAAAAAGATATAGATACTCAGATATATAAATCTCTAACAATTATGTTTGACATATAAGGTTATTATTATAGGAACTTGTTGGGTCATAAGGATCTATCACATTAAGCTAAAAGTAACACACAAGTGAGTTGGAAAATTTTATCCTACACCCCATAATTATATTCTTATCTCTACATTTTATATAAACGAAGTATTTTACTTTTTTTTTCTTTTTTTCTTTTAAATTCCGCCTCACTAAATTCGACTTGGTTTCGGACGGAATACATATTTTTCGATATACAAATTTGAACCCTAAATTTTATAAACCATAATTTCACGTTTTCCGATACACATGTATTATGGAAAACTTTTCCAGAACCAATGAGTTATTAAGGAATTTGACTCTAAAGTGGTCGTTGAGATGATTCATTGTCATTATGCCTTCATTCAACATCTACAACTAGTTCTCGCAGAAATTATTGTTCGATCTTATTCATTCTTATAACAGGTAAGTTGAAGTAGTGTTTGTTGGTCGTGTAAAGTTAATAAATGTGTTGACCTCTTTTGACATAGAACGCCTTATGCATATTTTGATATGGTTATGTTGAGTTCATCTTTTTCTTTTTTAGATAATATTATGTGTATAAATATTGAGAGAGTCAATTTCCATAATTTAAGTACTTAATATGATTCCCTTTCAACAAAATGAAAATAATTGTATAAAAACAGTTCTAGTAAGTCCGGTTCGAATAAATATGTTACCCATTCGAGTTAGCCTGTATGGGTACCAAGTAGCCCGCAACCCGCATAGCTAATTTTAAAAAATAGTAAAATTGACCCACAGAAAAAAGGTCTAAAAGAGATCCAATCCATTTAGCTGGTTATATATATTATCTTTAGTTGGTTATATATTTTTAACAATCAATTTCTTTATTTTGTATAATACGATAATGGCAATGATACAAATCAAAATGATCTAAGTGGACAATCATCCAACACTTTGGAAAATGTGAATATTGTTCAAGGAGTCTAAAAATACTTATTTCAGAGTCACATTAGAACTATTTGGCACTTTATTTGAATTTGATTTGAGTTAGTGTTATGTTAGACAAGTCTAAATTCATTTGTGTTATGCTAGATAATATCTCTAAGTTGTTTTGGACAATTTGAATTTATGTGTTGTTTTGAAAGATTTGAATTGAGTTTGTGTTAATTAAAAAATCCAACCTTAGTTTGTATATAAAGAGTAAACCATATTTTTTAAATGGGCATGAAGGAAAATAAGCATTCAAATTGATTCATGCTTAATGCATAAGTAGTAAACCATATATATATATTTTTTTAAATGGACATCAAAGAAAATTTTTGAATTAAAAGAGTCACGAATAAATTAAAAATATGATGAGTAAAAAAAATTATACAAAATGTGCGGGTTACCTGCCCACCCGCAACCCATTTAAGGCCGAGCTCAGGTAGTATTTTATCAGTCCATATTAAAATAGTTTTTTGGTCCGGTCCAAAGAATCCCGCAATCCGTTAGGACCGGCCCTAAATGGGCCGGGTAGCCCGTTTTGATAGCTCTAGACCTAGGGTAGTCATGATCTCAGTATTGTACCTGTACATATGCATCATATTGTGGATTATTAGATATTCACTACGCCAAAAATGGCCTTTTACAGCGCACATTTTAAAGCGCTTAATAACTAAAAGCGTTGTTATATAATATTTTAAAAATAACGGAGGATACAACAACGCTTTAATGACAAGCGCTTTAGAAAAAGCGCTGTTGTAGGGTCATGAAGGGTTTACAGAAAAGCGCTGTTGTAGGGTCATAGCGATTTCACATAATGTTTACAGCGCTTTTTAGAGCGCTTTTTATAAAAGCGCTGTAAAATATAGTGCTCTCACACTATATTTACAATGCTTTTAAGAGCGCTTTGTATAAAAGTTGTAAACTCTGTAAATGTTTTGAAATTTAATTTTTAAAAGCCTTTTACAGTTTTTATGGACAAAAGCGCTGTAAAATTACAAGTTCAGTTCAAGTTATATATACTTGATAAATTAATAAATAAAAACATATTTAATACGTTCTCTCCCTTCGAACCCTATTACGAACCTTCCTCTCCTCTACTGAGTGATTGTTGTCTCAGGTACTGTATTTATTAATTTGTTTTTGTTTCTAAAATTGATAAATCGTTACGTGATAAAATTGTTGTTGTCTCTAATGTTAGTTCTCTTCTTTTTTCTTCATTTTATTAAAATTTCTATTTAATAATTAATTTTATGTTTTATTTTTGTTTTCCTTTTATTATGATAGTTTATATTGAATTCAATTTCGGTGATTCTATATTTTTTTCAAGTTGAATTGAATATGTTTATTCAAATCGGAATTCTACGGTGATATAGCGATGGAGAAAGTGACGCCGAATGAGAGAAATTGGAAGGTTGGAAAAGGGAGAAAAAAATTGAAGAGCTCAGGGAACAAGTATTTGAAACATGAAGGGGGGTTGAATTGTGTTTGACTTAACTTGAAACTTTTCCTGTTTTAATACTTTCAAAACAAAACTTGATGTATAATTAAAACAGAGTTAGCAGCGGATAAAAATAAAAATAAAAACTCAAAGATTTTATACTGGTTCACCGTTAACGAGGCTACGTCCAGTCCCTTCGCCTTGAAGGATTTCACTAATTCAATCTTGAATTACAACCTTGCTACTGACCCTCCAAGTCAGTCTTCTCAAATAGTCTAACAATCCTAGACTTCTTTGAGGAAAAACAACTCTTGTTCTTCAGCCAATCTGACACCCCAGATTGTAGAAGAAATCACAACACTATAAATCTAATTGCCAAGTAACCTGCTACCTCTACTGACTCCCACAGCTTGTAGACTCTACTTCAACAACTTAGATTTGACACAGTGGAACGAAAACAACAAGAGTACTTGCTTTAAAAACTGAGACTCAACAATTGACTTATATGAAAATTTGAGAGTGTTTGCTTTTAAAGTGTATCACCCTTTTGTGATATTCGATTTAGAGCATTCTGCCTTGAGCCTCCTTTTATAGATGAAAATTAGGGTTTCTTCCATGATCAAATTCGAGTTGAATCTTGCTGGATTCTCTTCCAAAAATAACTTGACCAATTGGGCTTCATATAAATAAAAAACATATCTTCAGATTTCCTTTCAAAATAACTGGCCAATTAAATCTGTTGGTTGTTCCCGCCAATGCTCCTGAATTCCATGCTACTCCACTTTATTTTTATAACCAATCTTTTTAACACTTTAATTAAAATAACTTGCAATCTCCATCGTTGATCAATTCTGGACCATCAGAATTTTGAGCGCTAGTCCACATCTGGTCCAAGCTAAATGATATGCTGTGATCCTCTGAATTCGGCCATCCCTGGACCACACTTCCTGACCCTCTGATCTTCTGATTTCGGCCAGCCTGGATGCGCGCCTGATATGCTGAAAGCTTCTGGACTCGACCATTTCTGCACTTGCACATCCTGTTCCTCTAATTTCGGCCAACACTGGGCCATGGTCTGATTTTCTGATCTGGACCATCACTGGATTCAAAAAATTATTTCTGAACCATTGATCGGGATATTTTTACTTTGATCTGGACAGATTCTGGACTTTGGTCTGGAACAAACTGAAATTAACTTGAACAAAAAATATTTCAGTCTGGACATTTTACCTTTAATTTTGGACCAGGTCTGGATTGATTCTAGAACTCATTTCTTTTGGTCTGGACTTAGTTCCATGCCCTGAATCATGCTATCTTATGGTCTGGGTCAAATCTAGATTGATCCTCTTGTTCTGGACTCATAAACATACCTTCTCGTCAAGTCTGGAACTAGTCTGGAACAAGTCTGGACTGTGTAATTTTTTCACTGCCAGGCCATCTTCTGGTCAGAATAACTTCTGGAATAAAATTGATATTTGATTCCTGTTTGTCTGGAACAACTCTCCCTCTGACAGGCTTTCCAATGGTATGATCCATGTTTCATTCTGATTTTTATTCCTTCTGATCTGGGCCATCAAAGATATCTTCTGGTCATGTTTTGACATTCCTAGAGTATCTTCTGGTCATTCCAGAATTCATTTTTCTGGAATCCTTTGATCACTACTTCTGATTCCTTCAGTTTCTGGGGAATTTAACTTAATAATTCAAAGTACCAAATAAGTTTACATAGATTACATTTGTAAGCATCAAAATCCTAAGTACTTAGAACCAACTTGGTTCCAATAATCTCCCCCTTTTTGATGATGACAAAACCTTAACTTATTTTGCTAACTTATGACTCGAAGAGTTTGAATTACTCCCCCTCAGACCAATCTCTCCCCCTAAGTCTGATACTCTCCTTTTCAACTCCTTATTTGTTCTCTCTTTCTTTTCTTCTCTTCTCCTCTCCTTTTCAACTCCTTCTTTTTGCTCTCTTTCTTTTTCTCTCTTCATATTTCCTCTCCTTTTCAACTCCTTCTGTTTTCACTCTTTCTTTTTCTTTCTTTGTTTTTCTCTCTCCCTGTTTCCTCTCCTTTTCAACTCCTTCTGTTTTCTCTCTTTCTTTTTCTCTCATTCTTTCTTTTTATCTCTCCTTTTCTACTTATTTCTCCTTTCTTTCTCTCTCTCTCTCTCTTTCTCCCCCTTTTTGTCATCAACCAAAAGGTGGTCCTACTATTTTTGTATTTTTTTTTGTTTTTCTCTGTACAAATTGCAGAAAGTAAAGACATAAACTAAAAGACAAAAAATAAAATAACATGAAATTTAAAAACTCCTAAGATGACTACTTGAGCTAGTTAGATATGGAGGTCATGCTGAGATGCTTCTTAATGAACTCGAACCTATCTTCTGGTAATGCCTTGGTGAAGATATCAGCTCATTGATGTGTCCACAAACTGTGAACTGCATCCTGCTGCTGATATATACTCAGCTTCAGCTGTTGACATGGCAATGGTGCTTTGTCTTTTGCTTGACCAAGAGATCTAAGAAAGTGCAGTTGCCACTTGTACTTTTCCTTTCCAACTTGTCTCCACCATAATCAGAATCACAGAAACCTCTGAGTTTGTAGGTGGGGGTTTTTCTCTGTATGTTTTCTGTTCTACCATTTGGCTGGTTTCATCTGATTTACCTGGATGAATCTGAATTCCCAGGAAGAACTTAAGTTCTCCCATCATGCTCATTTAGAACTCCTTCTGCATTAGGTCAGAAAACTCTTTGCACAAAGTGCCATTAGTTGATCCAAATATGATATCATTAACATAGACTTGAATAATCATAATATCATGTTTAATGGATTTCCTAAATAGTGTATTATCAATCTGGCCTCTATTAAATTCATTCTTAAGCAGAAAGTTACTAAGTCTATCATACCATGCCCTTGGTGCTTGTTTTAAACCATATAAAGACTTTTTAAGTTTAAAAACATGGTCTGGAAAATCAGATTTTTCAAAACCAGGGGGCTGTTTGACATAGACTTCTTTATGTAGCCATTTAAGAATGCACTTTTGACATCCATTTGATACAGCATTATATCATGATTAGCAGCAAATGATAAGAGAATTCTAAATGCTTCTAACCTGGCCACTTTTGTGATTTTCGATTTAGAGCATTCTGCCTTGAGCCTCCTTTTATAGATGAAAATTAGGGTTTCTTCCATGATCAAATTCGAGCTGAATCTTGCTGGATTCTCTTCCAAAAATAACTTGACCAATTGGGCTTCATATAAATAAAAAACATATCTTCAGATTTCCTTTCAAAATAACTGGCCAATTAAATCTGTTGGTTGTTCCCGCCAATGCTCCTGAATTCCATGCTACTCCACTTTATTTTTATAACCAATCTTTTTAACACTTTAATTAAAATAACTTGCAATCTCCATCGTTGATCAATTCTGGACCATCAGAATTTTGAGCGCTAGTCCACATCTGGTCCAAGCTAAATGATATGCTGTGATCCTCTGAATTCGGCCATCCCTGGACCACACTTCCTGACCCTCTGATTTTCTGATTTCGGCCAGCCTGGATGCACGCCTGATATGCTGAAATCTTCTGGACTCGGCCAATTGGTAGTGGGAATGTGATGAGGCGGTTACTTATCCCCCAGGTACCGAGCTCGATTCCCACGGAAGGCAAAAATTCACTATTTCCACGAGGTGGTTAGGGGGAGTGAGAAGAACGAGTAACATCGCCGATAACGCTGAAGGGTCGGGATGTTACGGTAGCACCGCCGATAACGCTGAAGGGTCGGGGTGTTACACGTTGCAAGGGATTGCCGGGTTCCGAAGGTGGAACCAACAGTGAACGCAACTAGGGCTACTCGTCCTATTGCTAGGAGACGCGTCTATCACATGGGTGCTGAAGCTGGGAATCAAGCTCCTAATTTAATCTAGTAAGATTGCGATATTGCAGGTAACACACTAACTGCACTTTTTGATTCGGGGGCAACCCATTCTTTCATTGTTATGGACAATGTGAATCGTTTGAAGTTATCTGTGTCTGCTTTACCTTTTGATTTCGTTGTTTCCACACCTGCTAAGACTTTGACCGTAAACTCTGCATGTTTACACTGTACTGTAACGATTTAGAATAGAGATTTCATGGTTAATTTAATCTGTCTACCCCTACAATCACTCGAGATCATTCTCGGCATGGATTGGATGACGTATAATTACGTAGTCTTGGATTGTGCTCGCAAATTAGTTCTTTTCCCCGAACCTGAAGTCGTTCGGTACTTGGTTGCTAACCAACTCGAAGTATCACTAAGAGAAGGAACTCAAGAATTTTTATCATTGGCTAACGTGGAGGCCAAGATGGATTTGGACATAGAAGATGTAGTGTTAGTTAAAGAGTATCCGGACATATTTTCAACAGAAATTCCAGCATTACCCCCGGTGAGAGAGGTGGAGTTCTTCATTGATCTACACCCAGGAACTGGACCTATTTCAATTGCGCTGTATCTGATGTCGCCATTGGAATTAAGCGAGCTTAAGGGTCAAATTGAAGGTTTGTTGGAGAAAGGATTCATCAGACCAAGTGTGTCGCCATGGGGAGCTCCGATGTTGTTGGTTAAGAAGAAGGATGGAAGTTGATGCTTATGTGTGGATTATCGGCAACTTAACAAGGTAACTATTAAGAATCGTTATCCTTTACCACGCATCGATGATTTGATGGACCAATTGAGGGGAGCCGCAGTGTTTTCAAAGATTGATTTGAAGTCAGGATACCATCAGATTTGGGTAAGAGAAGGAGACATTCAAAAGACTGCTTTCAGGACTCGTTACGGACATTAGGAATATCTTGTTATGCCATTTGGAGTTACGAATGCACCAGCGATTTTTATGGATTATATGAACAGAATCTTTAGCCCATTTCTGGATAGATTGGTTGTGGTATTCATCGATGATATATTGATTTATTCAAAGGATGAAGAAGAACATGGAGAACATCTACGCCAAGTTCTTGAAGTCTTACGCGAGAAGCAATTGTATGCTAATTTTTCGAAGTGCGAGTTTTGGCTAGAGAAAGTGAACTTCTTGGGACATGTGATAACAAAAGAAGGAATCGCTGTGGATCCGACAAAGATTGAGATAATTCTTGCCTGGAAACAGCCCCAAACTATCACAAACATACGAAGTTTTGTCAGACTAGCAGGATACTACAGGAGATTTATTGAAGGATTTTCTAAGATTGTAGCTCCTTTGACACAACTCACCAGAAAGAATCAGCCGTTTGCATCAACAGAGAAGTGTGAGGAAATTTTTTAGTTGATTAAGGAAAAGTTGACAACCTCACCAGTATTGGTCTTGCCACAACCAGAGGAACCCTATAAGGTCTATTGCGATGCATCTCACCAAGGTCTGGGATGTGTTTTGATGCAACACAAGAAAGCTGTAGCCTACACCTCAAGGCAGTTGAAAACTCACGAACGAAACTATCCTACTCATGATTTAGAGCTTGCTGCAGTAGTGTTTGCCTTAAAGGTCTGGAGGCACTACTTATATGGATGCACGTTCACGGTGTTCAGTGACCATAAAAGCTTGAAGTATTTGTTCGATCAAAAAAATTGAACATGCGGCAGAGGAGATGGATGGAGACTCTCAAGGATTTTGATTTTTCATTGCAATACCACCCTGGGAAAGCCAATGTGGTGGTTGATGCATTGAGTAGGAAAAGTGTATCCGTATCTTTAATGATGATGGCCAGACAACAAGAGTTGTGGGAAACATTTAGAGATCTACACTTGGACGTAAAGTTTGCACCAGGAATTTTGAAGTGTGGAATGATAAACATTTCGAGTGGACTACTTGAGGAGATTGCGAATTTGCAAGATGGCGAATTAATCCAAGAAAGGAGGAACCTGATAGTGCAAGGAAAGACCACTGAGTTCAGGATCGGACCAAATAATATTTTGAGATGTAATGGAAGAATTTGTGTACCGGCCGTTGCAGATCTAAGAAGAACGATTTTGGAAGAGGCTCATAAGAGTAAGTTGTGTATTCATCCTGGAGCGACCAAGATGTACCAAGACTTAAGACAGAATTATTGGTGGCCAGGAATGAAGAGGGACGTAGTGGAGTACGTATCGGCTTGTTTAACTTGTCAGAAAGCGAAAGTGGAACACCAACGACCTACTGGAATGTTGCAATCTTTGGATATATTCATGGAAGTGGGATAGCATTTTCATGGATTTTATAACAGGATTGCCCAAGACAAGGAAAAAGAATGATTCAATTTGGGTAATAGTGGATCGATTAACAAAATCCGCACATTTCTTATCGATAAGGACCACTTATAAAGTAGATAAGTTGAAAGAGATCTACATTGCTGAGATTGTGAGATTACACGGAGTTCCATCGAGTATTGTATCGAACCGTGATCCAAAATTCACATCTCATTTTTGGGGAGCGTTGCATGAAGCATTGGGAACGAAACTGAAATTGAGTTCAGCTTACCATCCACAAACAGATGGACAAACCGACAGAACAAATCAGTCCTTGGAAGATCTATTAAGAGCATGTGTGTTGGATGATAGAGGAAACTGGGATGAGGTATTGCCATTGATTGAGTTTACTTCCAACAACAGTTTTCACGCAAATATTGGAATGGCACCCTATGAGGCTTTATATGGACGCAAGTGTCAGACGCCTTTATGCTGGTATAAGGACGGAGAAAGTATGATTGTTGGACCTGAGATGGTGGAACAGACTACAGAGAAAATCAAGAGGATACAAGAGAAAATGAAGATTTCACAGGATCGTCAGAAAAGTTATGCGGACAATCGTCGCAGACCTTTGGAATTCGAGCAGGGTGATCATGTATTTCTAAGGGTCACGCCTACAACTGGAGTTGGTAAAGCTATTAAATCAAGAAAGTTGACTCCGAAATTTATTGGACCATACCAGATTACTGCACGAATTGGACCAGTGGCTTATCGGATTGCTTTACCTCCAATACTGTCCAATATTCACGACGTATTTCATGTGTTGCAGTTAAGAAAATACATCTCGGATCCTTCACATGTGATCGAACCAGACACAATTCAATTGAAGGATAACCTGTCATTTGAAGTATTCCCTGTAAGAATTGAAGACAAAAAGATTAAACAGTTGAGGAACAAGGAAGTCCCACTAGTCAAAGTGATATGGAATCCGACTACGGGAGACACAACTTGGGAACTGGAGAGTAAGATGAGGGAACAATATCCTCAGTTGTTTATTAATGTGTAGTTTCGAGGACGAAACTAATTTAAGGGGGGTAGTAATGTAAGACCCTTTAATTTAAAAATTAAATTATGGATTTAATATTAAGTGTATTTTGAGGAATAATTGTAAAATATTTAATATATGTATATTTTGTGTAAATATATATATATAAATATTTATTTTGGAGGTTGAATTAAAATTAGTGTATGAAGGATAAATTAATTTAATTACGAGTAATTAAATTATTGGACAGTTAATTAAGGGATTATCTGTTAATTGCGACAAGACTGGTTAAGTGATGGAGGGTCAAGTAATATTATACTATTAATGTGGGATGAGGTGGCACATATATGTGCCTATATATATGAAGGAGTGGCAAGAGCAAAGGCAGAAACCGTCCCTCCTCCCTTACTGCATGAAACAGTGCCCTTCTTCTTCCTCTTACCATTCTGTTTCATGTTTATAAAAAAAAAAAAAAAAGAGTTGCTCAAAAGTGAGATTACTTGGAAATCCAAGCACCAAACCACCAAGTACCAAGAACAAAAGTTGTTTCTCTCCTCATTACGGAGCTAGAGAACTCACTTTGGTAGCGGAAAACGCAAACAAAAACTTCGCCGACTTTTGTTGCGAAAACGTGAATGGGAGCAGAAACGTAACAGAGGTAAGGGGCACCTTTCACTTTCTAGTTTCCATTTTAGGGCTGTAAATGCATGTTTGATGTGTGATCATATTTTAGTTTCTGGTTTGAAAAACGAAACTATTGTGCATGTTGTTATAAAATGCGAAAAATGCATCCTGTTGATGTTTAATGATTCTGTGATGTTACTATTTTGGCTGATATAACATTGTTGTTTTGGTTGTGTGGGAATACTGGAAAATGCTTTGCACGTTGTTTTGGTTGTGTAAGAATACTGGAAAATACTTTGCATGTTGTTTTGAGAAATGATCAAAATGTAAACGTTGAAAAATGTCTGTTTTGTTGTGGTTGACATTCTGTTTTGGGTGGTTTCAGCAAAACTGTGATGATGTTCTGGTGTTGGTGATTCTGTTTCTGTTATGTTGAAAACAATCTGGTGTTGATGATGGTTTTCAAAAGAAAAGGATTTAAAAATGGTGGAAGTGTTTTCTGGAAAATCTGTTGTTGATGAAAAACGTTTTGAGTTTTGTGGTTTCAAAAGAATGGTGATTTTATTTTGGTGTTGTGTTGGTTTTCAAAGAAAAGAATTTGAAAACGTGTTGAAGTTTTCTGTGAAATTTCACTGAATTCGAAGGTGTATTCGAATACGGCATGAGTGTATTCGAATACAGCCTGCAAAACTTCAGTTTTATTCAAATTTTTTAACTTGTATTCGAATACGGGCCTCTATATTCGAATACAGATAAAAGATTTTTGCTTCTGACTTAGCCTCTGTATTCGGCTACGACCCTGTCGTATTCAAATACAGGACTGCAATTTTTGCCACTGTATTCGCATCTGTATTCAACTACGACAGCCTCGTATTCGAATACAGAATGCTGATTTTTCACTGTTTTTGCCTCTGTATTCGAATACAAGGGAGCGGTATTCGAATACAGCTTATTTTTTTTTCAAAAATTTCAGTTTTAAACAATGGTTTATGAACTTAAAGAGTTGGGAAAATATTGGGAAGGTTTGGGATGAATTAAAATGGTGTTTTTAAGATGGTTTGAGGTGGTGATGATGAGGTTCTGGAGTTCTTTATTGATGCTGTGAAAAATGCTGAGTTTACACTGTTGTAGCTTATGTATTCAAATACAAGGAAGTTGTATTCAAATACAGAATGTTGATTCTGCACTGTTTTAGCTTCTGTATTCGAATACAAGGAAGCTGTATTCGAATACAGATTCGTTTTTCCAGAAATTTCAGTTTTAAACACTGTTTTATGAACTTTAAGAGTTGGGGAAACATTGGGAAGACTTGTGATAAATAAAAATGGGGTTTTTGAGATTGTGTGAAGTGGTAATGATGAGGTGCTTGAATGTTTTTATTGAGGTGATGATAATGAAATTATTTGGGTTGAGATGGTTTTGGGGAAATGATGGAAAGGCATAATTTTGCTGGTGTTTGCATACTGTTTTCAGTGAAGAGAAAACATTGCATGTTCATACATTGCATAGTCTGTGGTAACTGCGATGGGCCACAGAGTAATGCGTAAAACGTGTTGGTCTGTTGAGCGACTGCACGAGTGTTGGTCTGTTGAGCGACTGCACTGGTACTGGTCTGTGAGCGACTGTACCTTGATATGCGCAAAATGTGCTGGTCTATTGAGCGACTGCACGAGTGCTGGTCTGTTGAGCGACTGCACTAGTACTGGTCTATGAGCGACTGCACTAGTACTGGTCTGTTGAGCGACTGCACGAGTGCTGGTCTGTTGAGCGACTACACTGGTGCTGATCTGTGAGCGATTGCACCATGGTCATGTTGGCCATTAAAGTCTAACATATGAAAATCGTGCTGGTCTGTGAGCGACTGCACATGTGCTGGTATGTGAGGGACTGCACCTTAGTAATTCCAAGAAGTTGAGTACATGAGCATATTCATATTGCCTCGGAGTGTTTGATCGGTGGGTCATGATTGGGATATATGTTGATGATTGGAAATTGATGTGTGTAAGTATCTTATAAAATCTGAATTTCTGATGAATGGTTGTGATTGCTGAGTTGATGGTTGTACTTACAACATGCTTTTAATTGGTTGCTGTTTGAAAAGGCATACATGTCATGAAATTTCAAAATGAGCATCCTTATTTATCATCATTGTTATATAATATGCCATGGATATATTTGTTACTGTTGATATAAATGCTATGTGTTATTTGTTAATTTCGGTCGGTGACCCTTTACTATTATTGTGGAAATTGGGCTTTGCCCTCAGATGCCCCCCAAACCCATATCACCAGTGGGTCCCCAGACGACGGAAACGTCGCTCGATTTCATTTGATCGTCTCCTGCCTACTGCTTGGGTATACGACCCCATCTCAAGCAGGGCGACGTACACGGGGAGATTGAAGAGGACCTGCAGGACTAACGGGGTGGTGGACTATGAGGATTTCATTGAGCGCTTTTTTGAAAAAAGCGTTGTAAAACTAGTTGATAATACAAGCGCGTTATATATATGTACCTTTTACAGTACTTTTTTGAAAAAGCGCTGTAAAACTAGTTGATAATACAAGCGTGCTATATATATGTACCTATTACAGCGCTTTTTTTTAAAAAAAACGCTGTAAAACTAGTTGATAATACAAACGCGCTATATATATGAACCTATTACAGCGCTTTTTTGAAAAAGCGCTGTAAAACTAGTCTAAGAGAAGAGCGCTATATATTTACCTATTACAGCGCTTTTTTTATTTTCAATAGCACTGTTTTATCTTTTGAAATATAAAAACGTTATGAATTAACAGTCCTTGATTTATTTGCTTGAAAAGTTTTTTTTTAATAATAATAAAACTGAATTGTATTGTAGTGCTTGAAAAGTTTTTTTTTTAATAATAATAAAACTGAATAGATAGGGCGGAGCCGGCTGAAGGAAGGGCGCTTATGCGCCCCTGCAATCTTTCTAAAGCAAGAAGCGAGAAAGTTGACTTTGAGAAAGAAGCTCCTTAGCACAAGCACTAAGTAATAAACCTACCTTTTGACAACCTTACTAATAGAAAGGGGAAAGCTCAAGCATGCGAAGAAAGCTCGAAGAGCTTCCCTTATATATATTATAGAAAGGTTTGTAGAAAGGGGCTTCCCCAACCATCGAAAAAGTAGGGGCTTCAAAGCTAGCTTGTAGTTTAGGGGTGCGCATGGAACCCTATACAAGAGGCTAGCGTGCAATGGCTTTCTCTGATGGGGGCTCGCCTTCAAAAAACGGAGCTTGTTGTCTACTAAACGAGCCTTCACTGCCCGCCCGTCCCCTATCTTTAATCTTAAGTCAAGTGAAGTCAAATCAATGAAGTGAACAGCCCAACCTCTTTGTTTGAAGCTTTGCTTCCCCTAATTCCAAAAAACAAGAAATAGACTACCTACTACTATAGTTATAGTATAGGAAAAAGCTTCTCTATGATAGCGGTCATAGGGGGGGTTCAGAAATAATCTTATCGTAGATAGAGACTAAAACCTGTGCGGGGGTAGGGGCGGATGTAGCCAAGTGGATCAAGGGAGTGGATTGTGAATCCACCACGCGCGGCTTCAATCCCCGTCGTTCTTCCATCAATCTGGAGCGGGTGGCAACATGCAAAATACCCGAGACCGGATTCGGGCTTTGGACGACCTCCAGAGGGCTCTGCTCCTCGAGCGGCAAGAATCCTACCAGGAATATAATTCCTCTTTCGCGTCACGCCAGAGTTCCTGGTCAGCTTCTCTCCTCCAGCAGTGACAACGACAGTGACGCCATTAGGACGCCATCGTTCAGCGCGTTCCATATTTGCCAGCCGTCGGGAAGGTTTCACGGCATCATGAACATCTGTGCCATGGTGTTAGAGGGTTCAACACCGCTCGTACATACAAAAGTCTTAGTAGCATGATGCTTGTGCGTGACATCGAAAAGTGTTGCACGCCCATATAAATATTAAATTAAAAAAGAAAAAAGAAAATCGGCATATAGACCGTTTCACTTAGCGTACTGAAATCTCTCGCGAATTCTAAAGAGTTTGATCTTCCCCCCAAAAGGGATATAGAGGGGTAAGGGTCCTTTCTTTTGTTGTTGCACTGAACTAAGTAAGTGTCCTCTTCTCATAGAGGAGGAGTTGCCTAAACCTAAAGGATTAGTTCCTCGAGTCTAGTTAACTCGACAGCTTAACACGAATAACGCGCGAGCTTTCCTCGACTATAGCGCGAGTAGAGTCTAGCTCGACAAGAGGAACTGCTTAACTTGACAATAGCTCGCTTCCAAAAAGAAAAATACCTCATTTTTTATTGTATTAATAGTTTCTCTTTTTTTTGTTACTTGTACTTGATTGAGTATTGGTAGTAGTAGTAGTGGAGTTGAAGAGGTCGTTATCTCCCTAGTGAAGGCTCGCTTCGCAGACTTCACGAGCAAAGAATAGATATGACTTACAAAAAAAAGGTGCCCATAAGTTTGCTGTCCTGTCTCTGCCTGTAGGTAGTAGGTCCCTGCTCTTTCCGATAAGCAGATAAGTTGAGGGGCTTGCTTCCCAAAAGAAACTTCCCTTGCTTCCTCCTGGCCTTGACACTCTAGTTGTTGTAGCTCTTGTTTACTCCTTGTTTTCCTTCTTTCTCCTGTTAGGAGTTTAGAGTATGTCTAGAACGAGTGGAACGAAGTGCTTCCCTTAAAAAACCCGAGTCCACGATCTAAAGAGGAGCCGATGGGAGATGGCTAATAGATTGACTTGTTTTTTACCTTTCGTATTCGGGGGAAGTAAAACTTGATATCGGTGAGCTCCGTTTGCTTCGAAAAGATGTTGTTGGGCAGTAAGCATTTGCAAGAATAGCATCCCTATGTGGGGGAAGATCACGAAAGACAAAGATTATAAAGAGGACTTCATGACGACTAATCCATGAGAGCCCGTATTTATGCTTTCATTCACTCGTTCCTCATGGTTAGGAGAGGGAAGATCTTAAGGCTTTCTAGTTATCGAATCCACTTAAGAATTTGATTGTGCCCATTGATTGTATGCTGAGGGAGAGAGCGATAGAGAGAGGGGTGGTAACCTGACCTGGGACATCGATCTGGAGTTGTGGTCTCCTTCCCATCCTTGCGTATGCCTGGACCTAGAACGGAGGATCTGAACGAGAGAGTAGAGTGAAGGCCGGTAGTTGATACAGAAGCGAGAGCTGGATCAAGGCCTTTGATAGAGTGTCCTCCTATCAAAGAAAATCCTTTCCTAGTCAATGAAAGAGACGAGCAAGACTTTAAGTTCTGTTATTACCGGGTGCAAGGCTGAGAAATAAATTAATTGAAACCCGAATCAAGATCAATGCGTGAAAGAGCAAAGGATTCTACATCACAAGGTCAGGCCCCAGGAGATGAGACTCTCCATTCTTTAATCAGATAAGGATGCTTTCCATGAATTGATCTATGACCTATGGTCGCCTGCCTGGTCTGGTGGGGTCCTCCGTTGTGGGTAAACGGGAAACCCGACTATATGAACCCGAGGAAAGGCTGCACAGCAGTAGTAGGGGCGTGAAGACCAAAGCTTT
The DNA here is from genome assembly GCA_037974295.1 of Cicer cuneatum. Classification (NCBI taxonomy): domain Eukaryota; kingdom Viridiplantae; phylum Streptophyta; class Magnoliopsida; order Fabales; family Fabaceae; genus Cicer; species Cicer cuneatum. Next base: position 33,359,466 of record JBBPBO010000005.1, on the reverse strand, counting down.
TTGTAGTGCTAGCAGGAATGCAAGTGAATGAATCCCATCCCTTAGCGAGTGAAGTGCTTACGCCCCTTTAGATTAGAGATAGGGGCGCGCTAGCATTATAATAATAATAGAAAGGTTAGGGGGCTGAGAAAAGCTTGCTGTCTACTTCTCTTCACTGCCCCGTTCTGTAACTTCCCTTCTTTAGTCCGTCCACGAGGCTATAAAAAGAGAGAGAGGGGCAGCTATATAGCGGGAGTCGTTTCGGTTCTATGCCACGAGGTCCCTATGGACAAGGGGACAAGTGAATCATCGCTTTTGGGCGCAGGCAGCCCTCTACCATCCATCCCATAGCATTCCATTGTCTCGTATTGTACTGTACCGTACCAGAAACATCTATTGAGTGAGAGAAAGGTAGCTTCTCTATATATATATTATTATTTTTTGATATTGATAGGGATCCCCAGATTCCCGTCACTACGGATTTATTGTCTCTACCTAACTACATGGTAGTGGTCTAGGGAGCGCAATTGCTAGAGCACGGGAGAATGAAGAGTAATGATTTCAGCAAGAGCAGCCGAATGGACTACTATAGTGAGTCCAGTGACTACTAGAGTAGAGTTGAGTCAAAAGGTATGGTATAGCAGCCTTTCCGAGCGAGCCTCTGGGATCTCCTGTAAACCCCCATGATGTGGTGGAGGATATTAGGGGAAACAGTGAGTCGAGATTCCCCTGCAGAGAGCCGGATGAGGGGAGACCTTCACGTCCGGTTCGGAGGGCGCGGATATCCCGACCCTACTATAATTATGCCTTTGCAATGTTACTTGGTTCAACTCTATTTGTGACCTTTTATCGTATGTGGGACTCTCTATCTTCTTGGGTAGATAATCGATCGTCTTTCATTTTGATAGTTAGTAGTCTTTATTATTATAAGTCAATAAATAAGAATAAATAATAATCGAACTGGAGGAGCTAAAAGCCGGGATGGCTTGGTAAGAAAGCTACCTGTTATGTAGGCGCCAACTCCTATTTCTTTCTCTTCTTTCTTTTTTAAAGTCACGATCAGAATGAAAGGTAGTTCGCTGGGCATGTATTTTGATCCTAGAGGTGCTGGTTCGACTCCAGCTCGTGAGAAGGCTTTTTTTTTCATATCCCTTTGTCTCGCTTGTTGTTATTCAGTTCCTTTGTCCTTCCATCGCTCAACTATTTGTTGAACATAGAATTCGCCTGATATAAGATTAGTACCAACTGGGATCATAAAGCGGATTGGGCTAACGGAAAGGGAGGAGTCAGTCGTTTTGCCATCGATTACAGGCAAACCTTCCCCGAGCTACATCCCTCATTGTCGATTCAAGACACAACTACCTGTACCACAACCACTGGCATATGCGGTATGCTGGTGTTAGGTCTAGGTCTAGATGGAGGTTCTCGTTCCAGTTCTATTTCTAGTTGAAAACAACAAATTAAAAAAAAAATAACCAAGTGGATATCTCGAGAACTAAAGGTGCCAAGCCTCATATTCTACTTGAAATGAGGATAAGGCTTCCAGCTAGATATGTATGATTCACCCGGTACCTGGTATTGGTAGTAGCACCAGTCTCTTTCCCCTCCCTCTGTATGAGTTGAGAGGCTAAGGGGAAGTCTACTAACTATAGGGCTACTCCACCTGACGATTGTTGTCTTCTTTCAAAATGCTTTGTTGGTCACCGCTGCGAGGCATCGCCTGTTGTACAGTTGCTTTAGGAGTCTGGGTTCCATCCTATAAGTTGAAGGAAGGGAGCAAAGGAAGTTCTCTTTGCCCTTAGTCTTGGGTTCAGTGAATAGGGAAATTAGGTTAGTCTTATTCCCTAGCTGAGTGAATAGGCCGATATTTCGTATAGTGATAACGCTTTCTCTTTCTTATAGGGGTCTATTTTCTCTGACTTGACTCAGCTTGACCTACTTGACTCAGCGGTTAGAGTATCGCTTTCATACGGCGAGAGTCATTGGTTCGAATCCAATAGTAGGTAAGGCCGAAAGCCCTGCTTTTGCCAGCATAACAGCAAGCACGGATTGGCGGAGTCAACTGAATGACCAAAGCATCGGTTGCTTCCACTTGTTGCCTTCTTCGACCGCCTTGACACCTTAATCTCAGGGAACCCTCTCTCCTATCTTCTTCTCTTCATGTATGTATGTGGGCTGCTTGCCCCGTCCCGAATAGACGAACAGGAACAAACTGAAGAAAGGTGCGAGAGATAGTTTATACTCAATGCACCTCCCCTCTTCCACAATTAGGTGAAGACCAGGGGGCCGGAAACCCCAACAGGAAACCTTTCACCACGCCACACGATTCTTTCGCGAAGCGCTCTCTCAGACGCACTCCTGCCTCTGCAAGCAAAGAGGTTTCAAAGATACTAGGCGACCAAGTGAAAGTGAATAGCCCCGAGCAAATCTTCTAGAGAGCATACTCGTTGTAGCCAAACAAAAAAAAAGAAATGAACAGCAGCATCTATAGTTGTGGACAGTCAAAAAAATAGGTTCTTCGAAGCTGTGCTAATGGTGGTCAAGGATAAGGTACTAGCTTCAGTGGGAATTAGAATGTGTTTCGTACCACCGTGGAGCGGCTTTTTGCAAAAAGATGAGGGACATGTATGAGTGTGCTGATATAAGTAACAAAGGTCTTCGAATGTGTAATTCTTTGGTAATCATTTCGATAATTTTATTCTTCCTTTTTTTTTCGACTTTGCATTTCTATTGGTTGACATTGATTCCGATCTTTTTTGGCTGAAAGTAAAATGGTCCATTTTCAGCAAGTCTCTCAACCTCCTCCTTAGTCGGCTCGGGTTCGAGGGTCTGGCCGCCTTGACAATAGGATGTCTTTTGCGAGCACTATTCAGTGCCGAGGAAATGCCTCTTTGGATGTATCCATCTGGGGCTGATGCTGGCTCAGAAGCAAGCGTAAACCAAGAGCAGCATCAGCCTTCCCCACCCCCCAGACCCTCCGCTCCTATCCAAAATAGGTCGGCTTCCACTAGTTCCGTGGAGCAGCCAGCTCCGCCAGCCAAACCTTACATAGCCCTCCTTCAGCTAGAGGGGGAGCGAAAACGTCTTATCAACAAGATTATAGACTTCATGGAAAATAAATTGGAAGACCCGGGGCAGCCACAGGGTCAATTTTATGAGCAAGCACTACGCCTGTTATGGAATGAACTCGACATAGATTAGAGTACGAGTCTGGACGAACTTCAATACTGGAGGGATTCACTAAGGGAAAACCCCCAACAATACAAATCCATTTTTGGCTTATAGAAGCCCGGGGGGATTTTTTATGAAGGGAATACTCCTCCTGGTTATAAGACCTACTACTAAACAAAGGTGGAAAAGCCAGGATGAGAACTCCACTACTTAATCTACTTGTAGGATTTTAGTCTCTAAGAGAGTGACATGTAGAAAAAGGTAGTTAGAAAATTATTAGTATATATATATATATTATTGATTGGTTATTAATGTCTTTGTTGTTGTTTGTTTTGTAACCGGTTTACTAAGTCAGTATTCTCATGAATATAAAATATCTTCTAGAGATGTTTCTCGGTTGCATATCAAAGAAATTGTAAGATTGTTTATTTTACCATCGAGAATTGTTTCAAATAGAGATCCAAGATTTACTTCAGGATTTTCAAAGAGTTTGCACGAAGTTTGGGAAATGTAGATGAATTTTAATTCGGCTTATAGACATCAAATTGATGGATAATCATAAAGGAAATATTCAATCTTTAGAATATTTTTCAATAGCTTGTGTTCCAATTCTAGAAGAAAAAGGCAATTGGAAAAATTACGTGCCTTTGATTGAGTTCATGTTGTTTTTAGTTTGAAAAAACTGTTTATAAATCACAATTTGTGCCATCGAAGATATTACTGGGTTGAGTCGCGAACTAGGTCGCTCTCTTTAAGACGTTTTGCGGCACTGCCCAAATTATGTAAGGCAAATTATGTAAGGCAGACTATCAACCACGACGTCCTCAGGATAAAACAGCTCAGATTCACTGTATCGAAGTTCTGCAGCATGCGGCATAAAAAAACTTTAAAAAGATAGTGATATTGTGACCTCTCAAAAATCGACGGGACAACAGTATAAAACCGATCTAAAAGGATAGTGGTATTAGGACCACTCAAAACTCGACGGAACTACAGCATAACAACCACTCTAAAATATCAAAGGGACTACAGTATAACAACCGCTTTAAAAATCGAAAGGACTACGGTATAACAACCGCTTTAAAAATCGAAGGGACTACGGTATAACAACCGCTTTAAAATATCGAAGGGACTATGATACAATACCGCTCTAAAATATCAAAGGGACAAAAAGAAAGGGGAGAAGTGGCTCGGTAACAATCGAGCAGAATATAAGAGGGAGAAAAGAAAAAGTTGGGAAATGCCTCCAACTTTGGTGTGCTTTTCACAATAAATTGACACTCTTTATATAGTATGAAAGCAAACCCACATATGTTTTCTAACCAATGTGGGGCTTCAACAAAATTTTGAGAATATTTATATAGTGATTAAAACTATTCAAAATGAGAGTATCAATGTGTGACTTCAACAATTTTTAAATTCACACATTTGTTCCAACAGTTCACATATAACAATAATTATCTTTCTAGTATTAAAATGACACCTTTTGAAGTTTTGTATTAAATTAAGTGTAGAACTCTGCTCTGTTGGTTTGAAAGTGGAGATCAATTGTGCTTGGACTAGAGTAGACACCAGTAACTACTACTATTTTTATCAAAAAATACAAAAAGGCAGACACGTGTAGACACCAGTAGTGATATATTGTGTTTTGTTGAAAATTCAAGTGTGAGTGGTTAAAATAAGTCCCACATTAACAAGGATTGAAGTAAATGTTGGATATATAAGAGATGTGACCCATAAACTTATTGTCTTAAAGTTTTAAGTTGAGATGTAGTGTTTGAATCTCCTCTAAGTGCTTCTCAAACTCCCAACATGTTTCAATATTTATTATTTTTCTTTACTCAACTCAATTTTAACTATTGAAAACAACAATAATAGTAAAAGTACCTTCAAGATGTAGAGAACCAGTAAGTTGATTACCAGCCAAGTCCAATAGTTCTAGCCGGCTAAATTTAGTGAAATCTGTTGCAAGGAAATAAATTATTATTTTTTAAATGAAACACTTTCAATTCATTATAAAAATATATATATTGAAGAATCGAATATCGTCCAGCTCCAAATTCTTTAATGATGTGAATTGATGCAACATAGTTATTACCGAGTGTAACATAATATATTTTGTTTAAATGAAACATAATTCATAAATAAAAAAGTATTGAAGATAGATGCCTAAAGAAGAGAGTGAACAATCAAAATTGTTTTCATCCAACTTCAAACTCCTTAATGATGTGAATCCATGCAAACTTGGTATGATGCTGCACTTTAGCATATTTCCTGGAAGTTCTAAGACCTCCAACTCCTTTGATCTTAAAAATCCTTCAACAATGATGAGTTCAATTTATTTTTAGAAACAATAATAAGTTGACAATTCACTGGGTGATGTGTCAATCCATCTTTTTGGAAAATATGCTTTGTTAAGGGTTTTACATTTTTTATTTTTGGTTTTATTTTTGAAACAGTACCTCAAATTATTAAAAAAATTAAAATAATGAGATTGTATTGTCACAACACTTGTGACAAGCTAGGTTACTATTAAAAGCGGTAACAAAAGTATATTTAACTCTTAAGAAAACATACAAAATTCAAACTAGCAATATATAATATAATAACTAAATTAGAAATTAAATGTACCTTGAGCAGAGAAGTTATGCATCGAATTATAACCAAGTCTCAAAGTTGTTAGAGCAGTTAATCTATTCAAACTTGCCAAGATGCTACTATTTAGATAGTTATCTGAAAGGTCTAATGTCTCCAACTCTTTTAGTCTAGGAAATCCTTCAAAACAACAGCAGAGCTATCCAAAGTTTACAATTGAAAATAAATATTTCATCTAAAATAAAATAAAAATAAAAATAAAAATTTTAAAAATTGATATATCTAGTCTTTTTGAATTTGAATTAGTAACAGTGTTAGAAAAAAAATTATTTAAATAGAATGTTGTTTACATTCCTCATAATTGTTTACTAAAATCTTGTGTGGATACAAACTGAACACATCATTTTAGTCACACCCAATTAAATATGTACACATTATAGTCAATTAGGCACGTTTTGGTTATAGTTGTGATTTGAACGGAACAAAGTATAGCCACTGCTCATAATTTATATATTTTTAGATTTGTTAGTTACATTGTAGAAAAGGTAAGACTTATCAAACATATGGCATAAGAGAATAGAAATATTAAATAATCTAAAAGTAGAAATATTTTCTTCAAATAAAATTTGTACATGTTAAAGAATTCAAAAATAGAAATATTTTCTTCAAATAAATAAAGAATTTGAATACACAATTTTTAAAATAAAATTTTAATTTTTTTTTATCATGTACCCTTAAGACACATGTTAATTTTTGCCAAAAAAAATAATATTTTCTATTATACCAAACTCATATGGATGAGTTAGTATAGTTTTAAGAATTTAATTCAAAGTGTGACACAACAATGAAAAATAACTGAGAATCTTAATTTGTATGAATTTGTTAAATGAGTCTTATATGTAAGGATGTAAATAATATACTAACATGGACTATTCCAAAACAAAATGATGGAGAGGTAATACCTTCATACCTTTATAAACAATACTTAAAGGAAAAAAAATAATAAGATTGTATTATCTAATCATCAAGACATTAATTATGACTAGTCAACATATTATTCAACTTGACACGTTAATAAAAATAAACTCTAAATTATATAGCGTATTTTTTTTCCTTGAAATTTTGATAACTATATTTTTTGTGTTTTAGAATTGGGAGACTAAAATCCTAACTCAAGCAAAATAAAATCCTTAACAAAACATACAAGATTCAAACTAACAATCGTTCATCACATATATAATAATTAAATTAGAAGCTGAACATACCTAGAGCAGAGAAGTTTTGCATCAAATTATAACCAAGCTTCAAAGTTGTTAGAGAAGTTAATTCATTCAAACTTGGGAAGATATTACTATTTAGATGGTGATCTGAAAGGTCTAATGTGTTCATACGATTTTGTCCTTTGTAAAAATATATCTCAATGAATTGAAAAGAGTAGGTGTTTACAAGCTATCTTGATCTTGATCTTCTAAGCAATGTACAATTTTTTGTTGTATTAGAACAATATCCCCTAGTCGAGGCTAAGGGCTAAACAATATGTTGCCCAAAACAATGTTCTGACCACAAGTCTACCACACCATTTTTGCAAGGTATTGTATGTTTTGAATCTTGTGTGAGCTCTCACATTTTTGTCATTTGTAAAAAGACTTATCAACAGGTTGAAGAGTATGGGTGTCTATAAATCACCTTTAGTCTCGATTTTCAAGTAACGAGAAATTTTTTTAGTGTAGTGGAACAAAGACAATATTAGCACGAAAGAAATTTGTTCAAATCATTAGAACTAAGGGAGGTTAATGTAAGTTTATCTATGTTTTAACCATTATTTTACCATAAATCTATACCTATATTTAAAGAAAATATAAAGTTTGTGTGACTTTTTTCTTTCCCATTTTACCCTATATTAACTATTTGATTTACAGTTTAATCCTTCTTTTTTTAATTAAATAATCGAATTTTTCAAACATCTATACCTTTATATAAATGATATTAAGTTTTGATATAACATTTTTCCTTTCAATTTTACCTTTCATTTAAACTTTTTTTATAATATTATTCTTGTTTACTGACTTTTTTTAAATGATAAAAAAATTGTAACTTACTACTATTTTTATCAAAAAGGTACGTGTAGACACTAGTAGTGATATATTGTGTAGACACTAGTAGTGATATATTGTGTTTTGTTGGAAATTCAAGTGTGAGGGATTAAAATAAGTACCACATTGACTAGGAATGAAGTAAATGTTGGATATATAAGAAATCTGATCTTTAAATCTATTGCCTTAAGGTTTTGGGTTGAGATGTGGTATTTGAGTCTCTTGTGGTTTAAAGAACATTAGGTTTGTTGCCGCTCTAACTGTTCCTCGAACTCCCCAACATGTTTCAATTTTTATTATTTTTAAAATGAAACACTTTCAATTCATTATAAAAATATATATATTGAAGAATCGAAGATACACACCTAAAGAAGAGAGAACAATTAAAGTTGTTATCGTCCAACTCCAAATTCTTTAATGATGTGAATTGATACAACATAGTTATTACCGAGTGTAACATAATATATTTTATTTAAATGAAACATAAAAATAAAAATAATATTGAAGATACATGCCTAAAGAAGAGTGTGTGTGAACAATCAAACTTGTTTACATCCAACTTCAAACTCATTAATGATGTGAATCCATGCAAACTTGGTATGATGCTGCACTTTAGCATATTTCCTGGAAGTTCTATAAGACCTCCAAATCCTTTAATTGATCTTAAAAATCCTTCAACAATGATGAGTTTAATTTATTTTTAGATACAATAATAAGTTGACAATTCACTGGGAGATGTGCCAATCCATGTTTTTGGAAAATATACTTTGTTTAGGGTTTTACATTTTTTATTTTTGGTTTTTTTTTTAAACATTACATCAAATTATATAAAAAATAAAATTATATAAAAAATAAAATAATGAGATTGTATTGTCACAACACTTGTGACAAGCTAGGTTACTATTAAAAGCAGTAGCAAAAGTATATTTAACTCTTAAGAAAACATACAAAATTCAAACTAGCAATATATAATATAATAACTAAATTAGAAATTAAATGTACCTTGAGCAGAGAAGTTATGCATCGTATTATAACCAAGTCTCAAAGTTGTTAGAGCAGTTAATCCATTCAAACTTGCCAAGATGCTACTATTTAGATAGTTAGCTGAAAGGTCTAATGTCTCCAACTTTTTTAGTCTAGGAAATCCTTCAAAACAACAGCAGAGCTATCCAAAGTTTACAATTGAAAATAAATATTTCATCCAAAATAAAATATAAACAAAAAAAATATTTAAAAAATTGATATATCTGGTCTATTTGAATTTTAACTAATAACAGAGTGTTAGAAAAAAATTTATTTAAATAAAATGTTGATTACATTCCTCATAATTGTTTACTAAAATCTTGTGTGGATACAAACTGAACACATCATTTTAGTCACACCCAATTAAATATGTACACATTATAGTCAATTAGGCACGTTTTGGTTATAGTTGTGATTTGAATGGAACAAAGTATAGCCACTACTCGTTAGGGGTGTTTAAAAAAACTAAACTGCAGAATTGAATTGAACCGAATTGGTTTTCGAATTGATTTTTTAAAATTGAAATTGAATCGAACCGGTTTTCAGTTCTAAAAACCGAATCGAATCGGTTTTCAGTTTAAAAAACTAAACCGAACCGGTTTTCAGTTCAAAACTGAACCGAATCGGTTTTTGGTTAAAAAACTAGAACCAAATTTATTTTTTAGAAATAATTAAGAGTAATTATGTAAAATTTGGCTTATAGGAACAAAAAAATTAAATTAAAACCAGTTCGGTTTGGTTCAGAATAATAAACTGGTTCTTAAAACAGTTCGATTCAGTTTTTTGAAATAAAAACCAATTCGATATAATTTTCAAATTTTGTCCACCTCTATTAGTCATAATTTATATATTTTTAGATTTGTTAGTTACATTGTAGAAAAAGTAAGGACTTATCAAACATATGGCATAAGAGAATAGAAATATTAAATAATTTAAAAGTAGAAATATTTTGTTCAAATAAAATTTGTACATGTTAAAGAATTCAAAGGTAAAAATATTTTCTTCAGATAAATAAAGAATTTGAATACACAATTTTCAAAATAAAATTTTAATTTTTTTTTATCATATACCCTTAAGTCAAATGTTAGTTGTTGCCCAAAAAATAATATTTTCTATTAGACCAAACCCACATGGATGAATTAGTATAATTTTAAGAATTTAATTCAAAGTGTGACACAACAATGAAAAGTAACTCGGAATCTTAATCTGTACGAATTTGTTAAATGAGTAAGGATGTAAATAATATAATGGACTACTCCAAAACAAAATGATGGAGGTAATACCTTACCTCTTTATTTCAACTGTCCCGATAGAGAAATCAATATCATGAAAACACACAATAAAATTAAAGCTAAATTGATTTTTTTATTTCTCTAACTTATTTATTAGTTTCATTTTAGTCCTTCAACTAATTTTTGTTTTATTTTAACCTCCTAATTACATCTCCACTAGTCAATATTGTAATTTCCATCACTTTTAATTAAGAAACGTTAAGTGAAAGTTACGTGGCTTAAAAACCAAAAGACCGATTTAGCTTAAAATTAACGAGGTTTGTCCTAAATTTTTTTAAAAAGTTATTAATAATCCATAAATTTAAAAAACTCCATGACGTTAGTATCCTTAAGATAAATTTAGAAACTAAATTGTTTGATAAAAAATTAAATGTGATTGAAATTTTTTATTTAAAAAATAATTTAAAATAATTTTAATTTAAGAAGCAAAATTGTGTGATCATGACAACGATTTTTGAAGATTAAATTAGTGATTTCCTTTAAAGGCATATATAAATTGTATGATGCCTACATTTACCAATATATATATATATAATCATCTTTTGTTTGTCTTTTTTTATAAGAGTTCTTACAAGTTCTATTTTGTATTAATTATTTTTGAATTAGGCTCGGAACACACTATTTTCAATACATATACTAGTGTAATGGTGGAAATTTATATGCCTTCCATCGAACTTAAGTGGGATCAACAAAATTTAGTTAGACATATTTGAAGTTTAGTTATAAAGAGAGTGTTGGCAAAAATTATTTAAATAGAGCATTGTTATCCTTCTTCAAATTTTATCATTGAGATTTTATATATAACGATAGAGAAGATACCTTTGTTGCCAATCCAGCCTCGAAGCTCATTGCCAGACAAGTCGAGGAGGCGTAACTCTTCAAATGGATGGAACAATGAAACGTTTAACATCATATTAGAGGACGAAGAGTCTAGTAACATTTCTAAGGATAGGTCAGTTATGTGTCCAGAAGAGATATTAGAACACTTGACTTTGTTCCAAGTGCAACAATTGCTAGCTCTATCATCAACCCATGAATCCAAATAATTGAAAGGATCCCCTTTTTGTGACAATATGTAGTCCTTGATCTCTAGTAGGCCTATTCTCTCCTTCTCTAAACAGCCCTTACATCCTTGATTTTGCATTAATATTGCCACAAAATAAACAAGGGAACTAAATATAATACCCAACTTCATTTTCGAGAAATGTATAGTGTTTTAATTTTGTACCAAATTCATATAACCTTACATTATTTATATACAAAAAGATGAGATTTTTTTCCAAAGAAAAAGATAGAGATTTTTTTCCAAAGAAAAAGATAGAGATTTTTTCTATTGCAAGAAATTTCTTTGAAGCACAACAAGAAATTTCTTTGAAGCACAAGAAAGACCTAGAGTTGACTAGAGATAATGACATTTTACAAAGATGCTAGATTTGTCTTGCATGCAGTTCAATACTTCTTCGAAAATTAGTTTAGTTATTACTCTATCCGTCTCCGATCTTTGGTCCTTTAAACATTTTACTTTTGACTCAAAACTTTAGTTATTTAAAGAAAAAAAGATACCGTTAATAATCTTTTTCATTGTATATCCTTAAAACGCCAAAAACATGTATTAAATGAATTTTGCTTTTATTTAATAAATGAAGATGAAAGGTAAAAAAGACTAAACCAACCTAAATTTATTATTTCTTAATATGTATATCCAAAATTAAAAGGATCAAAGTTCAAAGACGGAGGGAGTGCTTTCAATATTGAACCATAGTCAACATCATTATTGTTTCTCTTTTTCCGTTTAAATTTTTGTCCCTTCAGTCCCCTACTGTGTAGCTAAATGATATTCTATTCGATCACTATTATAAGTATAAATAACTTCATGGTTATTAAGAAAATTAGTTAAGTACAATTAATTTTTTAGATTTCATGTAAAACATAATTTAAATTTACCAAATTGTCTATTTGAATGTTAAACATTCAACTACCGACACTAAATGATTTTTACAAAAAGTCAGGGTATATTAGGAATACTAACATTAGGCAAATTAACTTCTGTAACATAAATATCTGAGGTGGAAGTCTCACTTCCTCTTTTCTTTAACTCTTCAAGGTATTTTGTATAGTTCCTCTTCTAGTGAACATTTTGACCATAATGGAAACAAGTACCTTCCTTTGCAATTCCGCCTACTGGTTTTAGGCTATAAGCACTCGGCTTAGGTATCGCCTTGCCCTTGCCCTTGTCCATCTGTTGCTTAAACAAGGGCCTAAGAACTTTTCTTTTACCATTGCCCTTACGAGTTAGGACCATCATTATGGCCTTACCCTTTTCTTTGTTGATGTTAAGCTCGTCAGTTTTCAACATTCTATAAAGCTCTGACAATGTTGTTTTTCCTCAAAGAAGTCTAGGATTGTTAGACTATTTGAGAAGACTGACTTGGAGGGTCAGTAGCAAGGTTATAATTCAAGGTTGAATTAGTGAAATCCTTTAAGGCGAAGGGACTGGACGTAGCCTCGTTAACGGTGAACCAGTATAAAATCTGTGAGTTTTTATTTTTATTTTTATCCGCTGCTAACTCTGTTTTAATTATACATCAAGTTTTGTTTCGAAAGTATTAAAACAGGAAAAGTATTCAAGTTAATTCAAACACAATTCAACCCCCCCTTCTCGTGTTTGCACCTTCAATTGGCATCAGAGCTCGGTCTCAAGGCTGAGCACTTAACAGTGTTTGAGGAAAGGTCCAAGGGGTTCAATATGGCAGAAGAATTGGGAAACGACATCAACAGACCACCACTGTTTGATGGAGAAAGGTTTGAGTATTGGAAGGACAGAATGAGAAGCTTTGTCATATCTCAAGATCCTGAACTATGGAAGATGATAGTCAGAGGATACACTGCACCTACTGATCCAGAAGATCAAACTAAGAAACTGGATATGTTTGATATGAAACCAGATCAGATCAGATTACACAAACTTCATCACAAGTCCAGAACCATGATGGTCAGTGCAATCACATTCAAGGAATTTGATAGATGCACAAATAAAGAAACAGCAAAGAGTATATTTGATAGTCTGGTTCTGACCTATGAAGGAACCAAGTAGGTTCAACAAACAAAGGCTAACATATTGGTCAGAAAGTATGAGCTGTTCAAGATGGAAGAGGATGAAGACATTGACACAATGTTCTGCAGGTTCTAGACTTTGGCATCAGGATTGAAAGTATTAAACAAAAGCCATACCACTGAAGATCATGTCTGGAAAATTCTGAGAAGTCTTCCAAAAACGTGGAGACCAAAGGTTATTGCAATTTAGGAACCTAAGGATCTGAGTACCTTGAGGCTGGAAGATCTAATCAGCACACTTAGGTCTCATGAAATAGAACTGGAAGAAGATGAACCTAAGAAGAAGAAAAATCTGGCTCTGAAATCGAAACAGAAGAAAGCTGCAAAGGCAGAATCAAAATCAGAGGATAGTGATAGTGACTGTGATGATATGGCATACTTAACCAAAAAGATGGTTAAGATTTGGGAAAACATGAAAGAAAAGAAACTTCAGAAAGAAACATTACAGCAAGGATAAGGAAGAATCTGACAAAAAGAATATTGTTTGTTATGGGTGCAATAAACCTGGACATATCAAGTCAGAATGTCCTAATCTGGAAAAAGGCAAACATCATAAGAAAAGTTCCAGATACAGAAAGAAAGGTCTGATGGCTGCCTGGGATGTATCAGAATCAGAGGAAGAATCTTCTAATGAAGAAGAGGCAGAAACAGCAAAGATGGCTCACATCAAGTCTGCTTCTGGTCTTCATAAAAGCATGAATTCTAGAGGGAAAACAGGCAGAAGGAAGAGTGATAGAAGCAATCACTCAGGCAAGTCTGGAAGCACATTAGAGGAAACAATTCTATCTCTGATGGCTCACACAAATTCAGGTTCTGAATACTGCTCTGAAACAGAATCAGAAGATGAAGACAGTGAGGTATTTTCTGATCTTTCTAAACCTGAATTAATTGATACTTTAAAGGACTTGTTAAATGCAAATAAGAAGATATCTTTAAAACTGAAAACTCTTAGGGAAGATAAGAAAAATCTAACCAAAGAGGTCCAAGTTTCAAAGAATCGAATTTCTGAGTATGCAACTGAAATCAAAGATTTGAAAACTGAAGTTGCAAGACTCAAGTCTGAAAACCAAACTCTGATAGATAATAATTGTTCCAATTCTGAGACTGTTTGTAAATCTGATATGCATGAGCAATTTTTTCAAAACTTTATTTCAAATGGAATGGAAAGAAGTAAGTATGCATCTATGATTTATGGAAATAGCAACTCTGGAAAGAGAGGTCTTGGTTTTACAGAAACAAGTACTGAAAATAAAACTGCTTATTCTGATGTTTTATGTATTGTCTGTGCTAAGAAAGGTCACTCTGAATTATCTTGTCCAATGGTAAAATCAGAACAAGATCAGAGAGCTGTTAAGACTAACAAACCTGGACCCAATCAGTTTTGGGTACCAAAAGATCAAATTGTCTATGTTGCAGATGTTCTGAGCAACCAGAAGGAGACACCAACAATGGTGCCTGGACAATGGATGTTGGCAACGCACAAGCAGAAGAAGGTTTATGTTCCAACATCTACCAAACAGAAGCAAAGTGACTCTGGTAGAAGAAGAACTGGTCAACACAATACCTATCAGAACCAGAACCAGAATTATAGGAGGAACAGGAAATATCATTGATATCACTCGTATCATAACAAGAACTGGAACCAGAATCAGAACTGGAACTAGTATCAGAGGAACAGGAACTGGAACCAGAACCAGAACTGGAACCAGTACCAGAAGCACAGAAACTGGAACCAGTATCAGAGGTACAGGAACCAGAACCAACACTGGAACCAGAACCAGAACTTGAGGCACAGAAACTAGAACCAGAATCAACACTGGAACCAGAATCAGAATCAGAATCAATACCAGAACCAGAACCTGAACAGATATCAATATCAAAGGTTGAGGTATGATCATCAGAATTACTCTAATTATCAAAATCAGTATAATTACCAGAACCACCATAAGTTCCAGAATCACTAGAGGAATATGGTGTATGAGCCAAAACAAAAATTAAAGAATCAGAATCAAGAGAGTTCTTCAAACTCTCTAGTGAGATTCATCAAGACTACAAACCTGGAAGGGAATTCAAATTCCCTCATCCAAACTATGTAATCTCAGAACATATAGATTAGGAATCTGAAAATCAGAAGCAAGAGGATTTTCATAACTGAGGCTACATCTTGCTGTATATACTATTATTATTTTATATTTATGCTTACTGTGATAACTAGAAGCTTGATCTTAACAAATCAAAGCTAGATAAGTATTTTGCAGGTTCTCAAACTGTCAGAAGAACCAGGTGAATCACACGAATTGAACACTCAGAAGAAACAGCATTCCAGTGGTTTCAAAACAAATAGAAACGACCAGAAGCAGAATTAATGGTTTGGCTGTACTAAGTTCATTTTTAAATTAATTGATTTATATTATGGTATATGACAAATCAAAGCAAGATAAAGATAGTACAGGATCATCAGAACCAAAGGGAGCAGAAGCAGAAGCAGAACGAATGGTTTGGCTGTATTGAGTTAAATTTTAACTTATTTGATTTGCATTATGTAAAATGACAAACTGCTTGATCTTAACAAATCAAAGCAAGATAAAAATAGTGCAGGTTCACCAGAACCAAAGGGAGCAGAAGCACAAGAAACAGAAGTACCTGGAAAGAACCAGAAGTTGATTTATCAGAATCAGAAGCTGTTACAGAACCAGAAGCTGATGCGAACCAAGAAATGTTGATGAAGTTTTGGCAGAGGAAGGTTGGATACCTGCTATGCAAGAATAGCTGAATGAATTCCAAAGGAATGATGTTTGGGATCTGGTATCCAGACCAAACAAAAACATTATTGGAACCAAGTAGGTGTTTAGAAATAAACTCAATGAAAAAGGTGAAGTGGTAAGGAACAAAGCCAGAGTTGTAGCTCAAGGATACAGTCAACAGAAAGGTATGGATTACACTGAGACTTTTGTTCCAGTGGCCAGGTTAGAAGCATTTAAAATTCTCTTATCATTTGCTGCCAATCATGATATAATGCTGTATCAAATGGATATTAAGAGTGCATTCTTAAATGGCTATTTAAGTGAGGAAGTCTATGTCAAACAGCCTCCTGGTTTTGAAAATTTTGATTTTCCAGACCATGTTTTCAAACTTAAAAAGTCTTTATATGGTGTAAAACAAGCACCAAAGGCATAGTATGACAGACTTAGTAACTTTCTGCTTAAGAAAGAATTTAATAGAGGCCAGATTGATAATACACTATTTAGGAAATCCATTAAACATGATATTCTGATTATTCAAGTCTATGTTGATGATATCATATTTGGATCAACTAATGGCACCTTGTGCAATGAGTTTTCTGACCTAATGCAGAAGGAGTTCCAAATGAGCATGATGGGAGAACTTAAGTTCTTCCTGGGAATTCATATTCATCAAGGTAAAACAGGTATACTCATTCACCAATCTAAATACACCAAAGAACTTCTTAAAAAGTTCAAGATGAGTGACTGTAAGCCTATGGCCACCCCCATGCACCCAACCTGCTCACTTGAGAAAGATGAAACCAGTCAAAAGGTAGACCAGAAAACATACAGAGGTATGATTGGATCCCTTCTATATTTAACTGCTTCTAGACCTGACATTATGTTTAGTGTTTGTGTCTGTGCCCGTTTTCGAGCTGACCCTAGGGAATCCCATTTAATTGCTGTCAAACGAATTCTGAGATACCTTAAAGGAACCACCAACCTTACCTTGTTATACAAGAAAACCCCCACCTACAAACTCAGAGGTTTCTGTAATTCCAACTATGCTGGAGACAAGTTGGAAAGGAAAAGTACAAGTGGCAACTGCACTTTCTTAGCAGGATGCAGTTCACAGTTTGTGAACACTGATCATCAATGGGCTGATATCTTCACCAAGGCATTACCAGAAGATAGGTTCGAGTTCATTAAGAAGCATCTCAGCATGACCTCCATATCTGACTAGCTCAAGTAGTCATCTTAAGAGTTTTTAAAATTTCTTGCAATTTTATTTTATGTCTTTTAATTTCAGTTTTTACTTTCTGTAATTTGTAAAGAGAAAAACAAAAAATACAAAAATAGTAGGACCACTTTTTGGCTGATGACAAAAAGGGGGAGAAAGAGAGAGAGAGAAAGAAAGGAGAAATAAGTAGAAAAGGAGAGATAAAAAGAAAGAAGGAGAGAAAAAAGAAAGAGAGAAAACAGAAGGAGTTGAAAAGGAGAGGAAACAGGGAGAGAGAAAAACAAAGAAAGAAAAAGAAAGAGTGAAAAAAGAAGGAAATGTGAAGAGAGAAAAAGAAAGAGAGCAAAAAGAAGAAGTTGAAAAGGAGAGGAGAAGAGAAGAAAAGAAAGAGAGAACAAAGAAGGAGTTGAAAAGGAGAGTATCAGACTTAGGGGGAGAGATTGGTCTGAGGGGGAGTAATTCAAAGTCTTCGAGTCATAAGTTAGCAAAATAAGTTAAGGTTTGTCATCATCAAAAAGGGGGAGATTTTTGGAACCAAGTTGGTTCTAAGTACTTAGGATTTTGATGCTTACAAATGTACTCTATGCAAACTTATTTTGTACTTTAAATTATTAAGTTAAATGCCCCAGAAACTGAAGGAATCAGAAGCAGTGATCAAAGGATTCCAGAAAAATGAATTCTGGAATGACCAGAAGATACTCCAGGAATGTCAAAACATGACCAGAAGATATCTTTGATGGCCCAGATCAGAAGGAATAAAAATCAGAATGAAACATGGATCATACCATTGGAAAGCCTGCCAGAAGGAGAGTTGTTCCAGACAAACAGGAATCAAATATCAATTTTATTCCACAAGTTATTCTGACCAGAAGATGGCCTGGCAGTGAAAAATTACTTGTTCCAGACTTGACCAGAAGGTATGTTTATGAGTCCAGAACAAGAGGATAAATCCAGATTTGGCCCAGACCATAAGATAGCATGATTAAGGGCATGAAACTAAGTCAAGACAAGAAGAAATGATTTCCAGAATGATCCAGACCTGATCTAAAATCAAAGGTAAAATGCCCAGACTGAAATATTTATTGTGGAGATTTAATTTCAATTTAATCCAGACCAAAGTCCCGAATTAGTCCAGATCAGAGGGAAGATTTCCATATCAATGGTTCGGAATTAATTATTTGGTCCAGAGATGGTCCAGATCAGAAGATCAAACCATGGCCCAGTATTGGCCGAAATCAGAGGGACAGAATGTGCAGTCCAGCAAAGGCCGAGTTCAGAGGATTATAGCATATCAGGTGCGCATCCAGGATGGCCGAAATCAGAAGATCAGAGGGTCAGAAAGTGTGGTCCAGGGAAGGCCGAAATCAGAGGATCACAGCATAACAATCAGTATGGTCCAGACGTGGACTAGCGCATAAAGATCCAATGGTCCAGATTTAATCAGGAAATTTATACGGTGGAGAATTTAATTTATTTTGATCAAAGGATTATAAAGATTTATTACAAAAATAAAGTGAGGTGTTGTGGAATTCATGAGCTATGGCGGGAAGGAACCAACAGATTTAATTGGCCAGTTATTTTGAAAGGAAATATGAAGATATGTTTTTTATTTATATGCAGCCCAATTGGTCAAGTTATTTTTACAGAGAATCCAGCAAGATTCAGCTCGAATTTAAGCATTGGAAGAGGCCCAAATCTGCATCTATAAAAGGAGGCTCAAGGCAAAATACTCAAGGAATCGAAAATCACAAAAGAGTCATACACTTCCAAAGCAACCACTCTCAAATTTTCATATAAGTCAATTGTGAGTTTCAGCTTTCAAGAATCAAGTACTCGGTTATTTTCTTTCCACTGTGGCAAATCTAAGTTGTTGAAGTAGAGACTACAATCTGAGGGAGTCAGTAGAGGTAGCAGGTTACTTGACAATTAGATAGGGTTGTATCTAAGTTGTTGAAGTAGAGTCTACAAACTGAGGGATTCAGAAAGGGTAGCAAGGTACTTAGCAATTAGATTCATAGTGTTGTGAATTCTTCTACAATCTGGGGTGTCAGATTGGCTAAAGAACAGGAGTATTTTTTCCTCAAAGAAGTCTAGGATTGTTAGACTATTTGAGAAGACTGACTTGGAGGGTCAGTAGCAAGGTTGTAATTCAAGGTTGAATTAGTGAAATCCTTCAAAGCGAAGGGACTGGACGTAGCCTCGTTAACGGTGAACCAGTATAAAATCTGTGAGTTTTTATTTTTATTTTTATCCGCTGCTAACTCTGTTTTAATTATACATCAAGTTTTGTTTCGAAAGTATTAAAACAGGAAAAGTATTCAAGTTAATTCAAACACAATTCAACCCCCTTCTCGTGTTTGCACCTTCATCCTCTCCTTTTCAACTTCTTCTCTTTTTCACTCTTTCTTTTTCTCTCTACCTGATTCTTCTCCTTTTCAACTCCTTCTCTTTTCATCTCTTTCTTTTTCGCTCCTCCTTTCTTTGTATCTCTCCTTTTCTACTTATTTCTCCTTTTTCTCTCTCTCTCTCTCCCTTTTTGTCATCAGCCAAAAAGAGGTCCTACTATTTTTGTATTTTTTTGTTTTTCTCTTTACAAATTACACAAAGTAAAAACAGAAAATTAAAAAGCATAAAATAAAATTACAAGAAAATTAAAAAAAAACTGCTACGATGACTACTTGAGCTAGTCAGATATGGAGATAATGTTGAGATGCTTCTTGATGAACTCGAACCTATCTTCTGGTAATGCTTTGGTGAAGATGTCAGCCCATTGATGATTAGTGTCCACAAACTGGATGCTTAAAGTCCCTTTTTGAACATCCCTAATGAAATGGTGTTTTATTTCAATGTGTTTGGCTCTAGAGTGTAAGATAGGGTTCTTGGTTAGGTTTATGGCTGAAGTGTTATCACAGAACAAAGGGATATTGGTTTCAAAGATGTTGTAATCTTCAAGTTGATGTTTCATCCAGAGTAACTGTGAACTGCATCCTGCTGCTGATATATACTCAGCTTCAGCTGTTGACATGGCAATTGTGCTTTGTCTTTTGCTTGACCAAGAGATCAAATTATCACCTAAGAAGGTGCAGTTGCCGCTTGTACTTTTCCTTTCCAGCTTGTCTCCAGCATAGTCGGAATCACAAAAACCTTTGAGTTTGTAGGTGGGGGTTTTCTTGTATAACAAAGTAAGGTTGGTGGTTCCTTTAAGGTATCTCAAAATTCGTTTGACAGCAGTTAAATGGGATTCCCTAGGGTCAGCTTGAAAACGGGCACAGACACAAACACTCAACAAAATGTCAGGTCTAGAAGCAGTTAAATAAAGAAGGGATCAAATCATACCTCTGTATGTTTTCTGGTCTACCTTTTGACTGGTTTCATCTTTCTCAAGTGAGCAGGTTGGGTGCATGGGGGTGGCCATAGGCTTACATTCACTCATTTTGAACTTTTTAAGAAGTTCTTTAGTGTATTTAGATTGGTGAATGAGTACACCTGATTTACCTTGATGAATCTGAATTCCTAGGAAGAACTTAAGTTCTCCCATCATGCTCATTTGGAACTCTTTCTGTATTAGGTCAGAAAACTCTTTGCACAAAGTGCCATTAGTCGATCCAAATATGATATCATCAACATTAACTTGAATAATCAAAATATCATTTTTAATGGATTTCCTAAATAGAGTATTATCAATCTGGCCTCTATTAAATTCATTCTTAAGCAGAAAGTTGCTAAGTCTGTCATACCATGCCATTGGTGCTTGTTTTAAACCATATAAAGATTTCTTAAGTTTAAAAACATGGTTTGGAAAATCAGAATTTTCAAGTCCAGGGGGTTGTTTGACATAGACTTTTTCACTTATATAGCCATTTAAGAATGTACTTTTAACATCCATTTGATACAGAACTATATCATGATTAGCAGCAAATGATAAAAGAATTCTAATTGCTTCTAACCTGGCCACCGGAGCAAAAGTCTCAATGTAATCAATACCTTCCTGTTGGCTGTATCCTTGAGCTACAAGTATGGCTTTGTTCCTTACCACTTCACCTTTTTCATTGAGTTTATTCCTGAACACCCACTTGGTTCCAATAATGTTTTTGTTTGGTCTGTATATCAGATCCCAAACATCATTCCTTTGGAATTCATTCAGCTCTTCTTGCATTGCAAGTATCTAACCTTCCTCTGCCAAAGCTTCATCAACATTGGTTGGTCTGCATCAACTTCTGATTCTGGTAAATCTGTAACAGCTTCTGGTTCTGGTAAATCTGTAACAGCTTCTGATTCTGATAAATCAGCTTCTGGATCTGGTAAATCTGTAACAGCTTCTGATTCTGGTAAATATCCAGATTTCTCTTCTGACTTATCTTGGTTGTTTCTGACTTGATCAGATTTATCTTTTGAAGATTTATCATGTGTTGCTGAGTTGCTTGTATCCTCTACCTTTCCAGGTACTTCTATTTCTTATGCTCCTGCTTCTGCTCCCTTTGTTTTGTCAAGATCAAGCAGTTTGTCATATAACATAATATAGATCAAATAATTTAAAAATGAACTCAATACAGCCAAACCATTAATTCTGCTTCTGGTGGTTTCTGCTTGTTTTTGAAACCACTGGAATGTTGTTTCTGCTGAAGTGTTCAATTCGTGTGAATCACCTGATTCCTCTGACAGTTTGAAAACCTGCAGAATACTTATCTACCTTTGATTTGTTAAGATCAAGCTTCTTTTTATCACAGTAAACATAAATATCAAATAATAATAGTATTTACAGCAAGATATAACCTCTATGTCAACAGTTTCAGTTTTACTCTAAAAATCCTCTTGCTTCTGATTTTCAGATTCCTAATCCGTATGTTATGTGATTACTTGGTTTGGATGAGGGGATTTGAATTCCCTTCCAGGGTTGTAGTCTTGATGAATCTCACTGGAGTGTTTGAAGAACTCTCCTGACTCTAATACCTCTCTTTCTGCTTCGGCTGATACACCATGTTCCTCTGGTGATTCTGGAACTTATGGTGATTCTGGTGATTATACTGATTCTGGTAATTATGCTGGTTCTGGTTCGGGTTCTGGTACTGATTCAGATTATGGTTCCAGTGGGTATTGTGTTGACCAGTTCTTCTTCTACCAGAGTCACTTGGCTTCTGTTTGGTAGATTTTGGAACATAAACCTTCTTCTGCTTGTACATTGCCAACATCCATTGTCCAGGCACCATTATTGGTGTCTCCTTCTGGTTGCTTAGAATATCTGCAACATAGACAATTTGATCTTTTGGTACCCAGAATTGATTGGGTCCAGGTTTGTTAGTCTTAACAGCTCTCTGATCTTGTTCAGATTTTACCATTGGATAAGATAGTTCAGAGTGACCTTTCTTAGCACAAACAATGCATAAAACATCAGAATGAACAACTTTACTTTCAGTAATCGTTTCTGTAAAACCAAGACCTCTCTTTCAAGTGTTATTGTTTCTATAAATCATAGATGCATATTTACTTCTTTCCATTCCATTAGAAATAAAGTTTTGAAAAAATTGTTCATGCATATCAGATTCGCAAACAGTTTTGGAAGTCGAACATATATTACTTTTGAGAGTTTGGTTTTCAGATTTGAGTCTTGCAACTTCAGTTTTAAAATCTTTGTTTTCAGTTGCATACTCAGAATTTCGATTCTTTTAAACATGGACTTCTTTGGTTAGATTTTTCTTATCTTCCCTAAGAATTTTTAGTTTTAAAGACATCTTATTGTTTGCATTTAACAAGTCTTTTACAGCATCAATTAATTCAGATTTAGAGAGATCAGAAAATACCTCATTGTCTTCATCTTCTGAATCTATTTCAGAGCCTGAGCTGTATCCAGAGCTTGAGTTGTTATGAGCCATCAGAGCCAGAA
The DNA here is from genome assembly GCA_037974295.1 of Cicer cuneatum. NCBI lineage: Eukaryota > Viridiplantae > Streptophyta > Magnoliopsida > Fabales > Fabaceae > Cicer > Cicer cuneatum. The sequence continues at coordinate 33,336,355 of JBBPBO010000005.1, read as the reverse complement.
TCGCTTCCTCTGATGTGCTTCCAGACTTGCCTGGATGACTGCTTTGATCATTCTTCCTTCTGCCTGTTTTCCTTCCTAAAGTTGTGCCTTTATGAGGTCCAGAGGCAGACCTGATGTGTGCCATCATTGCTGTTTCTGCCTCTTCTTCATTAGACGATTCTTCTTCTGATTCTGATGCATCCAGGTTCATTGCATCCATAACAAACGATACTCTTCTTCTCAGATTCTTCCATTCCTTTGCTGATATGTTTCTTCTTGAAGCTTCTCCTCTTCTTGTTTTCCCAGATCTTGATCATCTATTTGGTTAAGTAAGCCATATCATCACAGTCACTGCCTCCTCTTCATCAGACGATTCATCTTCTGATTCTGATACATCCCAAGCTACCATCAGACCCTTCGTTCTGAATCTGGAACTCTGCTTGTGCTGTTTGCCTTTTTCCAGATTTGGACATTCTGACTTGATATGTCCAGGTTCATTGCATCCATAACAGATGATGTTCTTCTTGTCAGATTCTTCCTTATCTTTGCTGTTATATTTCTTCTTGGAACCTCTCCTCTTCCTGTTTTCCCAGATCTTAACCATCTTTTTGGTTAAGTAAGCCATATCATCACAGTCACTGTCACTATCCTCTGATTCTGATGCTGCCTTTGCAGCTTTCTTCTGTTTCGACTTCAGAGCCAGATTCTTCTTCTTCTTAGGTTCATCTGCATTCAGCTCTATTTCATGAGACCTGAGGGAGCTGATCAGATCTTCAAGCTTCAAGGTATTCAGATCCCTAGCTTCCTGTACTACAGCAACCTTTGGTCTCCATTTGGCTGATAAGCTTTTGAGGATGTTCTTTACATGATCTGCAGTGATGTAGCTTTTCTTTAATACTTTTAAACTTCATACCAGAATCTGAAATCTGTTGAACATTGCTTCAATTTCTTCCTCCTCTTCCATCTTGAACAGCTCATACTGTTTGACCAGTATATTAGCCCTTGCTTCTTGAACCTGCTGGCTTCCTTCATAGGTCAGAACCAGACTATCGAATATGCCCTTGGCTGTTTCTTTATCTGTGCATCTGTCAAATTCCTTGAATGTGATGGCACTGATCATGATGTTTCTGGACTTGTGATGAAGTTTGTATAATCTGCTGTGATCTGGTTTCATATCATCCATATCTAGTTCTTTAGTAGGATCTTCTGGATCAATAGGTGCAGTGTATCCTTTGACTACCATCTTCCATAATTCAGGATCTTGAGATATGAAAAAACTTCTCATTCTGTCCTTCCAATACTCAAACCTTTCTCCATCAAACAGTGGTGGTCTGTTGATGTTGCCTCCCAGTTCATCTCTGGATTCTGCCATGTTGAACCCCTTGGACCTTTCCTCAAACACTGTTTAGTGCTCAGCCTTGAGACCAAGCTCTGATGCCAATTGAAGGTGCAAACACGAGAAGGGGGGTTGAATTGTGTTTGACTAACTTGAATACTTTTCCTATTTTTACACTTTTAAAACAAAACTTGATATATGAATAAAAACAGAGGTTAGCAACGGATATAAAGTAAAAATAAAACACAGAATTTTTATACTGGTTCACCGTTAACGAGGCTATGTCCAGTCCCTTCACCTTGAAGGATTTCACTAATTCAAACCTTGAATTACAACAATACCACTGACCCTCCAAGTCAGTCTTCTCAAACAGTCTAACAATCTTAGACTCTTGAGGAATATAGCACCTTGACTTCCTAAGTCAAGTCTTCTCCTGCCAATCTGACAACCCCAGATTGTAGAAGGAATTACAACGCCTTGAATCTAATTGCCAAGTAATTTTCTACCCCTTCTGACTCCCTCAAATTGTAGACTCTACTTCAACAACTTAGATCTAACACAAGGGAAAGAAAATAACATGAGTGCTTGCTTCTGGAAAGCTGGAACTCACAATTAATCTCACTGAAAACGTGAGTGTTTGCTTTTGGAAGTGTATGACTCTTTTGTGATTTTCGATGCTAAGTATTCCGCCTTGAGCCTCCTTTTATAGATGCAGATTAGGGCCTCTTCCAAGCTTAATTTCAAGCTGAATCTTGTTGGATTCTCTTGCAAAAATATCTTGACCAATTGGGTTTCATTTAAATAAAAAACATATCTTTTTTTAAGCTTCAGATTTTCTTTCAAAAATAACTGGCCAATCATGTCTTTAGTTTCTTTCCGCCAACAGCTCCTGAATTCCACAATACTTCACTTTATTTTTGTAACAAATCTTTTTAATACTTTGATCAAAATAAATTAAAATCTCCACTGTTAATCCTCATGATTAAATCTGGACCATTTGATCTTCTGCGCTAGTCCACATCTGGACCATACTAAGTGATCTGCTGTGATCCTATGATTTCGGCCAACCCTGGACCACACTTTCTAACCTTCTGATCTTCTGATCTCGGCCATCCTGGTCTAGCAAACTGATCTGTTGTGATCCTCTAATCTCGGCCACTGCTGGACCACACATACTGACCTTCTGATTTCGGCCAACACTGGGCCAAATACTTAAATTTGAACCATTGATCTGAAAATCTTCCCTCTAATCTGGACCAATTCTGGATTTGGTCTGCATTAAACTGAAATTAAATCTGGACAAATAATATTTCAGTCTGGACATTTTACCTTCTATTTTGGATCAGTTCTGGATCAATTCTAGAGATCATTTTTTCTGGTCTGGACTTAGTTTCATACCCTGAACCATGCTATCTTCTTGTCTGGGTCAAATATGGATTAATTCCTTTGTTCTGGACCCATTAATTTACCCTCTAATTAAGTCTGGATCAAGTTTGGGCTGTTTATTATTTCACTGCCAGGCCATCTTCTGGTCATAATAACTTCTGGATTAAGTCTGACTTATGACTCCTACTGGTCTGGATCAAGTCTCCCTCTGGCAGGCTTCATTCTGGTCTGGTCCAGGTTTCTTTCTGACTTTGCTTCCTTCTTATCTGGGCCAGCAAAGATATCTTCTGGTGATGTTTTGACATCCCGGAGTATCTTCTGGTACCTTCAGGATTCTATCTCTGGAACACTTTGATCTTTTGCTTCTTATTACTTCAGCCTCTAGTGACATTTGATTTAATAATTCAAGGTTCAAAATAAGATTACATGGAGTGCTTTTGTAAACATCAAAATCCTAAGTACTTAGAACAAACTTTGTTCCAACAGAAGCAACCACACTTCCACATTCACATAGGTGAGTCTAACAAGAGTACTCTTGTAACTTGGTACTCCACTCCACATAGAGTATAGATCTCATTAAGAGTTTCAATTACCTCATCCTTTCATCACTTCAGGAATCATGCTTCTCTAATTTATAACAAATGTTCATCTCATATCACTTCACGGTTTGTTGTTACTCATTGAACCTAATTCTTTAGATCTCCAGTCTTTTAGGTCGGGTTACCATCATTAGTGACTATTTGATCTATAGGTAATAGTCACATCCTTTTGGATATATTTAGGACTTTCTCTCTAGCTCATCCTTTTGTCAAAGGATCTGCAAAATTTTCATCAGTGCGTACATGATCCACTATAAAAGCTCCTTTAGAAAGTAATTCTCGAACTATCTTGTGCTTACAACGTATCTGTCGTCTCTTACCATTGTAATAACGATTCTCAATTTTTGTAATAGTCGCGGTACTATCGCTGTGGATCAACATAGTTGACATTGGTTTTTCCCATAAAGGGATCTCAACTAGCAAGCATCTCATTCAGCTCGCTTTTTCACTAGTGGTAGCTAATGCTATCATTTCAGACTCCATAGTGGAATGAGCCAATATCATCTGTTTTTTTATTTCCAAGATACAGCTCCACCACATATGGTAAATATATAGTTATTGGTTGCTTAGGAGTCATCTGGTAAATTGTTCCAATCAGCATCGTTGTATCCTTCAAGAACAGCAGGAAATCTTTGATAATAAAATTTGAGACTCAAGGTCCTTTTAAGGTATCTCATGACTCTTTCGATAGCGTGCTAATGCTCCATACTAGATCTACTGGTAAACATGCACAATAGTCCCACGACGTAGGCAATGTCGGATCTAGTACAGTCAATGGCATACCTGAGGCTGCCAATGATGCTCGCATATTTATTTTGTCTAACACTTTCACCAGTGTTTTTGAAAAGATTCACACTTGGATCATATGGTGTGCAAGCAGGTTTACATTCAAAGTATTTGTATTTCTTTAAGATCCTTTCAACATAGTGAGACTAATCTAAAGAAATTTATTTTTCTCACCTAGTAATCTTGATTCCAAGAATTGCACTCGCTTATCCGATATCTTTCATATCAAAGTTGTTACATAACAATGATTTCACAATATTTACAGCATGAATGGGTTGAACCAAATATGAGTAGGTCATCTACACATAGACATATGATAGTGCAAATGTCATTTTCAGATTTGTAATAAATACATTCAATTCATTCACTTTAAACTCATTCGATATAATCAAGTTATCAAAATTTTCATGCCATTACTTAGGAGCTTGTTTAAGACCATACATAGATTTATTTTACTTACAGGCCTTGTTTTCTATTCCATGAATCACAAAACCTTCAAGTTGTTACATATAGATTTCTTCTTCCAAGTCACAATTTAAAAAAGCAGTTTTGACATCTATTTTGTGTACCACCAAGTTATAAATAGCAGCAAGTGAAATGAGTACCCCAATGGATGTAATTATAATAACTAGTGAAAATTGTTGAAAAATCTATATTTTTTCTTTGTCTAAAACCTTTGGCGACAAGGCGAGCCTTGTATTTATCAACAGTTCCATCGGGTTTTAGTTTCTTTTTCAATATTCATTTACAACCTATTGGTTTGCAACCAGAAGGCAAGTCTACTAAATGTCAGGTCCTGTTAGACTCTAGAGAATTTATCTCATCATTTATAGCTTCGTGCCATAAATCTGCTTCCAAAGATGACAAAGCCTCTTAAAGATTTGCAGGATCCTCTTCTAAAGTATATGTCGTATAATTGGGTCCTTAATCTTTAGCAACTATGGCTCTCTTACTTCTTTGAGGTTCTATTTTGCCTTGTTTGTTGCTTTTAGTGCTCCTCATCACAGGAATATGACTTGGTTCGCTACCACCACTATTTCTCGATTTGAAATGGATTTTATTTTCATATAAGTCAACATCATTTGACTATATGATCACTTTCGCATTTAGGTCATAAAACATATACGCTTTGTTGTTTATGTTGAGGAAAAAACCTTTTTGAAATATGTTTTAATGACAACAAGCCTTTTGAATTAAATGATTGAGTTTTATGAATGGTGATCTACTAATGAATGTTCTAACAAGACAGATCAGTCTCTAGAAATGTCCAGAATGATCAGATCAATCTCTAGAATGATCTGCTGTCCAAAATGATCTTATGTCTAGAATGATCAAACATCATCCTCCAGTATGATAACATCAGTCCAGAATGATACAATCATTCTCCAGCATACTAAACATCATTCTCCAGCCTTGTTACATCCTTCTCCAAATTGACTGCCAAGAACGTTGAACGATCTTGAAGTATATCATCAATCAGAGGATATCATCAGAGGGAAGAAACAATGACATTATCAGAGGATATTATTCATGGCCCATATCCGAAGGAAACATGGTCCAGAAGGATACTTGGTCAGACTAGAAGGAAACAGAGTTCAGAAGATAACTCAGTCCAGAACAGAAGACATGTTCCAAATTTGGTCCAGAAAAGAAGACTTGGTCCAGACCAGAAGATAGCATGGTCCAGAACATATCACATGGTTCAGATCAGAAGATCACAGGTCCAGATCAGAATATCACATAGTCCAGATCAGAAGATTACATTGTCCAGATCAAGAAGCAAAATGGTACACATCAGATCACATGGTCCATACTTGATCCAGATCAGCAGATCATATGGTCCAGATTTAAATCATGATCAAGTGAATACTTAATTAAAACTCGAAGAAGACTTGATTTTTTATAGAAATCTGATCAAAGTATGAAGGATATTTGATTCAAAAATCACGGAAGACTTGAAGGAAATTTGAATCAAAATCAGTTAAGAGAAGCAAGATCAAATCTGAAGATCCAAGAACATTATGGAGAGCATTCTGATGTCACCAGAGGATGACATCATCAGAGGATGTCACCAGAGGATGCCTCCAGAAGTCGTCACCAGAGGATACCTCCAGATGACGTCACCAGAGGATACCTCCAGAAGTCGTCACTAGAGGATACCTCCAGAAGTCGTCACCAGAGGATACCTCCAAATGACGTCACCAGAAGATACATCTAGAGGATACCTCTAGAAGTCGTCACTAGAGGATACCTCCAGATGACGTCATCAGAGGATACCAGAGGATACCTCCAGAGGATACCAGAAAATACCTCAGAGGATATCACCAGAGGATCCCTATAATTTAAAAGTTAAGAATATGCATCACTATGATCAAGACTCATTTGCAACACAAAGGAAAAACCAAGTATGCTCTTGAACATTAGAAGCAGAATGAAGAATGTTCTTGCTTTTTGACCTGCTCTCACCAAATCATTGACAAAGGACAAGCCAGCTATTCCCAACGGGCAAATGAGCTGTCAAAAGTACTTTTTGAGTGTATAAAAGAGAACTCAAGATATAGGCAACAACAAGCACTCACGAAAGCAATTTTTTCATCATTCATAATCATATTCAAGTGCTTCAAGTTCAAATCAATACATCACTTACATACACTTACATACTTGAAAGCTTCTTAATCACAAACAAAAGATTCAGTTACGTTCTTCTTCTTCATATCAGAATCATTCTACTGAATTCTTTTGTCAAAGAATCAGAACTCAAACAAGAGTTGAGCATACTCAGATTCTGTCCAAAATCAGAGATTCAAGTACTAAGCAATTCATTATTCACTTCAATCATACTTGAAGATATCTCACTCACATACATTGAGTCAGTTCTGATTTTTCCTATTCGATTCCTAGAATCATTCTCGTGTATTTCTCTGTCAAAGAATCATAACTCAAACAAATGTTGAGCCTTCTCAAATTCTGACAAAACACTTTAAATCATATCACTGTAAACTCAAGGCTATAGTCTGAAGTATACTTTTGAGTAAGCTTGTTGGAAATTCTTTTATGGTTAAAAGGTGAACCGTAAAATCCTATCTAAAGATTGATAGGTGATTTGATTGAACTCCTTTCTGGGTGGAAAGGATTTGTTTTCGTAACAGATCAAAGTTGATCTGAAACAGGGTGTGTAAAACCAAAATTGATATATGTTTTTAGCACTTAGTGAAAATCTCACTGTTGTGAGGACTGGACGTAGCCCGAGTTGGGTGAACCATGATATATCCGTGTGTGATTTCTCTTCCCTTATCTCTATTTACTTTCAGTCTTTTAATTATCAAGTTAAATAGATAAAATGAACTGTTGATTTTAACTAACCAAGAACGTTCTCTATTTTCTGGTGAAAACCAAGAACGTTCTCCGTTTTCTATTTTCACAACAAAGATCAATCTTGAGTTATTTTCTTAAGTTTTTAACAGGAATTTTAAAAGGGCGAATTTACAATTCAAACCCCCCTTTCTTGTAAAGCAACATTGCTACTTCAGTTTACTGCATACCCAATGAATACACATTCATACTCTACATGCGAGTTTAACTCGCTTGGGATTGGGGATTCTCACATAAGCTAGACAGCCCCAAGTTCGAATATAAGACAAGTTCGGTTGTCTTTTCTTCAAAATCTCAAAAGGAAATGTTTTGTTTTTAGATTTAGAAACTCTATTCAAAACATAGCAACACAGACAATAAAATTTCCCACACCAATGAGATGCAAACCAAAGTTAAGTATAATAACAACAACTAGCTTTGTAAGAGTTATATTCTTTCTTTCAGCTTTTCCATTCATTTTAGGCGAATATGGTGCAGTAGTTTCATGTATAATTCTTTGCAATTTATAAAAATCTCTAAACAAACTAGAATCATACTCGTCCCTCTATCACTATGAAACCTCTTAATCTTTCTATTAAATTGATTTTTAATTTGAGTTACAAAGATCTTTCTATTCACTTTTATTTTTCATTAGATATACAAAAGCAAACAGAACAATCGTCAATAAAAGTGATAAAATAACATTTTCCATTTCTTATTAAAGTCCCATCAAGTTCACATATATCGGAGTGTGTTAAATCTAAAGGCTTGGATTCTTTGGCAAAAAGACAGCTAAGGCCCAAACTTCAAGGAGGTTTGAACACCTATACGAGGATGGATTGTATTCCCATCCTCCTGCGCTCAAACAAGACAAAAGACAGCTGAATGGCATTTCTGTAATTAAGATTCTTGGCCTTGGATTTTTGTTTATGTCCCTAACGGTCATGAAGCATCTTAACATATGGATAGACCATCTTACAACTCTATAAAAGGAAGGGTACTCTTCTTCATTCAACACACAACTACAAAGCATACAAAGAGAAAGTCTTAGAGCTATCAAGAGCATTCTCATCCTCTCTTTATACTTTCTACAGTCTTACACTAGATCTTTGAAATATTTTTTTAGAGAGTGCTAGTAAAGAGAAACATCATTAAACAATATTGTAATTTTCAAGTGAGTTACACTTAGAAATAGTTGAAATCTATGAGAAGAATTTGTAAGCTTGGTGAGGCTTTAGAACACACAAATTGTAACTGGCCTCTGTGAGAGGTTGATCGTTTTGATTCTTAGTGAAATCTCACAAGTGTGTGAGGACTGGATGTAGCCCTTATTGGGTGAACCAATATAAAGTTGTGAGTGTCATTCTTTATCCTCTCTTTCTATCTTTTAGTAATTCGTTCATACTTATAGTTTTAAGTTTCTAACCTCTGAGTTTCATCCTCTCGAAGAGGATAAAGCTTTAAAACTCAAAAGAAATTTTAAAACTACAAATATCTCTATTCAACCCCCTTTCTAGTGATATTCTATCTACTTCAATTGGCATCAAAGCAAGGTTCTCTAAAAAACTACACCTAACAGTGTAAGAGAAAAAAGATCAAAAGAAAAAATGTCAAAAGCTAAATATATCCCTAAAGGAGGATCATCCAGCAGACCTCCCTATTTTGATGGCACAGATTACTACCATTGGAAAAGAAAGATGAGACTGTTTCTCATATCACAAGTTAACAACATGTGGTATGTGGTTGAAAATGGAAATCACGTCATTAGAATCAACAACACATTGAAAATGAAAAACCTCAAGCACAATGGACGATTGAAGAAAATGCTAAGGTACTCCTAAACTCTAAAGCTCATTTATTTGTAATGTGTGCTTTGAGTAGGGAAAAATATGACAGAGTTGAAGAATGCCAAAGTGCTAAGGAACTATGGGACACTCTTAAAATCCATCATGAAGGATCAAATCACGTTAAAGAAGCAAGAATCGACATGGGTGTCAGAGAATTCGAATTGTTCAAAATGAAGGAAGAAGAAACAATTGATGACATGTTCTCAAGGCTAACAATCATCCTAAACAACTTAAGGTCTCTGGAAAATAATACTCCGTTCAAGAGAGGACAAGGAAATTTCTAAGGAGTTTACCAAAAGAATGGAGACCAATGGTGATTGCCATTACAGAAGCAAGAAACTTGGCCACCATGAGGTTATAGGATCAGGTTGGAACTCTTAGAGCTCATGAACCATTATTGCTTGCTGATAAACCAAGCAAAAAGGGAAAAATGATTGCTTTAAAATCCAGCCAAGCTGAATGTCCATCCTCCAAGAAGACTGAAGATGTCACAAAAACAGAAAACTCAGAGTATCCTCTATCTGACGAGGAGGATGAACTCGCCCTGATTTCCAAAAGAATTCAGAGAATGATAAATAGGAGAGGACAAGACAAAAGATCTCCTCAAAAAGAAAAATCTGACAAAAGTCAGATAACTTGTTTTGGATGCAACAAAGTGGGACACTACAAAACTGAGTGTCCTCTGAACAAAAGGAACACAAGAAGATTTCACAATAAAAATAAATCTATGATGGCTACTTGGGATGAGAGCGATGGATGATCCTCCGAGCAAGAAAAGGAAGAAGAGGCTAACCTCTGTCTTATGGCAAACTCAGATACTGATGAAGTAACCATTACAGAACTATGTCCTTCTTGTGAAAAGTTAGAAATTGAATTTGACAATATTTTAAATGACTCAAACACTTTATCTCATAAATGTGGTTTTCTTAAAAATTAACTTTATGAAATAAAGAAGGTAAATTAGGAACTTCAAGCTAAAAATGATAAATATCAAAAAATCATTCTAGACTTGCAGCAATCTCATAGAAAAATGTCTGTGCAACAAAAAATTTTGAACAAAAAAAATGTCAAAATTCATCCTCCAGAAGAGGATACAGACAAGAAAGATTTGAAAATTAAGGTTTAAGAACTCAAGAAAGACGTTACCAACTTTCTTAAATCCACTGAAACCTTTCAAAAAATTATGGGATCTCAATATGAAATTTTTGACAAAGCTGGTATTGGATTTAAAAGTTCTCAAATGCAAAAATTATATGAAAATTTCTTTCTACCGAAAAATCAAGAGGATAGGCCAAAAATGCACATTTTGCAAAAAACATGGACATACTATCAAAGTTTGTCATGCTAAGAAAAAGGCTGAAAACAACAAAAGGAGATGTTCATTTTGTGATAAGCATGGGCACCATGATTCAATTTGCTATCATAAAAGGAAAATCCTTACAAGAGGACGAACTAACCACCAAGGACCCAATTCTATATGGGTACCTAAGTCACTTCTAAATTCTGACACGGGCACATCCTCTGATCAACAAAAGAAAGCCATGGTTCTTGGATAGTGGCTGCTCAAGACATATGACAGCGGATAAGCATTGTTTCATTTCACTAGAAACAAAGGATGGAGGATCAGTCCCCTTTGGAAACAATGACAAATCTCAAATAAAAGTTACAGGTATCATTGGTAAAAATAATTCTGCCAAAATTGAAAATGTTCAGTATGTAGATGGATTAAAACATAACTTGCTAAGCATTAGCCAACTGTGTGATAGTGGATTTGAAGTTATTTTTAAATCCACTCTATATGAGGTTAAACATTCATCCTCGGGTAGAGTTTTCTTCTCCGGTATTCGAAAAAAGAATTTATATGTTTTATATTTGGATGATTTGCCTACTAAATCTTATTTTATTTCTCTTGAAAAAGATAAATGGATATGACACAAACGAGCCGGTCATACAAGCTTAAACACTATTTCTAAATTATCAAAATTAGAATTAGTCAAAGGTCTTCCAAAAATTAATTTTGAGAAAGACAAAGTGTGTGAAGCTTGTGCCAAAGGAAAACAAGTTACAAATATTTTTCACTCAAAAAATATTGTTTCAACAAATCATCCTCTTGAACTCCTTCATATTGACCTCTTTGGTTCTATTAAAACTCCAAGTCTTAGTGGAAAAAGATATGGATTTGTAATAGTTGATGCATTTCAATATTTTTGAAAAAAGATTCAAAATGAAAAAGCTACTAAAATTATTTCTGTGAGAAGTGATCATGGAGGTGAGTTTGAAAATGAGTCAATCAAAATGTTTTTTGATGAAAATGGAATTTATCATAATTTTTCTTGTCCAAGAACTCCTCAACAAAATGGAGTTGTTGAAAGGAAAAATAAAACACTACAAGAAATGGCTAGAACTATTTTGAATCAAGCCAACATTGAAAAATAATTTTGAGCTGAAGCCATTAACACAACTTGTTATGTTTCAAACCGTGTATCCATCAAAAAAAATTTAAACAAAACTACATACGAACTTTGGAAAGATAGAAAACCAAATATTTCTTATTTTCATATTTTTGGTTGTTATTGCTACATACTAAATAATAAAGAAAATTTGGGAAAGTTTGATCCAAAATCCGATAAAGGAATATTTTTAGGATACTCCACATCGTCAAAAGGTTATAGAATTTATAATCGAAGGACTCAAACTGTGGAGGAATCCATGCATGTTATTTTTGATGAGTTTGATGACTTGTGTTTACAAAATATAGATAAAGTTGAAGAAGATGAATATTCATCCTCTAGGGTACACATTCCAAATGAAGAGGACAATTCTGATCCATTCTCTCAGCAGCCTCCAAGAGGATGAAAGGTGGCAACGCATCATCCTCTTGATCTAATCATTGAGAATACGACAAATGGTGTGGGGACCAGACAATCCTTTGCAAACAACATGGCCATGATATCACAAGATGAACCTAAAAATATTGATCAAGCAATATGTGACAAATCATGGGTAGAAGCCATGATGTAGGAACTGTCACAATTTGAAAGAAATAAAGTATGGGATCTTGTGCCCCATCCTCTGGACAAATTCATCATTGGAACTAAATGGATCTTTAGAAATAAACTGAATGAGGATGGAGAGATCATTAGAAATAAAGCAACACTAGTGGCTCAAGGGTACAACCAAAAAGAGGGAATAAATTATGATGAAACATTCGCTCCGGTTGCTAGACTTGAAGCAATTAGAATCCTCATAGCTTATGCCAGTCATAAAGGTATCAAACTATTTCAAATGGACGTCAAAAGTGTCTTCTTGAATGGTTTCCTAAATGAAGTGGTTTATGTTCACCAACCTCTTGGTTTTGTGAATGAAAAGAAGCCTAATCACGTGTTCAAACTTTCTGAAGCCCTTTGCAGATTAAAACAAGCTCCTCGAGCTTGGTATGAGAGGTTAAGCTCCTTTTTGAAAGAAAATGGTTTTTCAAGAGGACATATTGATACCACACTCTTCAAGAAAACTCTTAAAGAGGATCTGTTAATTGTTCAAATATATGTATAATCTTTGGACCACAAATGAAAGAATGTGTGAAGACTTCTCTAACCTCATGCAAAGCGAGTTTGAGATGAGCATGATGGGTGAACTAAAATTCTTTCTTGGTTTACAAATTAAACAAATGAAAATTGGGATTTTCATTTCCCATGAAAAATACACCAAAGATCTCCTAAAGAAATACAACATGGACTCAGCAAAAACTATGGGCACTCTTCTGCATCCATCCTCCATGTTACATAAAGATGATGAAGGAAGCTCCATATCTAAAAAAGAGTACAGAGGGATGATTGGATCCTTACTATACTTAACTGCTAGTAGGCCTGACATTGTGTTTGCTGTTGGACTTTGCGCACGATTTCAATCCTCTCCTAAAAAATCTCATCGTACAGCTGTGAAAAGAATTTTTAGATATCTGGTTGGCACCACTGATGTTGGAATACGGTATAAAAAGAGTTCAAACCTTGACCTCTTGGCATATTGTGATACAGACTATGCAGGAGATAAAGTTGAAAGAAAGAGCACAAGTGGAACTTGCCAATTCCTTGGGGAATCTCTCATAAGTTGGTCATGCAAAAAACAAAGTACAATTGCATTATCAACTATAGAGGCAGAATATGTATCAACTGCGCAATGTTGCTCACAAATACTTTGGGTAAGAAATCAACTAGAAAACTACTCACTAAGGTACGCAAACATTCCCATCCTGTGTGATAATACAAGTGCCATAAATCTTTCCAAAAATCATATACAACATTCTCGATCCAAGCATATTGAAATCAAACATCATTTCATAAGAGATCATGTTCAAAAGGGAGATATTGAGCTAATTTTTATTGAAACTGAAAAACAATTAGTAGACATTTTTACCAAACCTCTTCAAGAGGACAAATTCAAAGGCATTTTGGAGAACCTCTCCATCATAAGTCTGTCCAAAATACTTTAAAAATTCCTTTTATTTAGGTTCATTTTAAAATGTATTTTAAACATTTTCCTTCTTTTAAAATGTCACTTTGTATCTAAACTCTTGTCCAAAAAGGCATTCATCTCGTGAGGATCATTCCTAAAAAGGCAATGTCCTCCAATTAACCAAGAAAATGAGCAAACTCTTAATGATGTTTGGTCACTTTCAATTTTTATTCCTGTCAAAATCTGATTTGGGTCAAAATCTAGTATGCAAATGAATGTTGCATTTAGTCCAAACATTATGCAGATTCAAATAACCCAGAAGAGGAAAATTCCTTTTTTTGGTAAAATAAGCTCAGAGTCAACTGCCAAGCCAATGCACGCTTCCCCTCTGCTGGTAAGTTTTTCCACGGAACCTCCTTGGCTTCCACCAAGCATTAAATGCACTGACAGCTCAAGGTGATCGTTAATGTCACCCGTTTGGCCCTAGTCAAAGCGTAATCCATCATCACCTCACGTCCACAGCTACACGAAGATTGACTTTCCTGTGCCTTCTCGTTTGGTATTGGAGGCGCACAGGATTTTTGATGATACGGAGGAGCCAGCTAGAGGGGTTAAGACGAATGCCACCGTAGGAGTGGTGACTCCTAACCCAGTGATTGGTGGGGATGTATGTGATTTTGAGGCGGAAGAGAAGAACGAAGAGCCGAGGCCAGTAGCAGCTGATATTTCGGGTCCATCTAGGATGTCTGAATACTGTTATGAGATTCCGGCACCGCCGAAGCGACCTAGACTGTGCATTGATCTGACTTCGGAGGAGACTGGTCCCTCTCTGTATGATGAGGAGGAGGAGGTTACATTGAGGCGAGCGGCGGAGTCGGATGAGACTTGTTTGGGATGCGGAAGAAATCCGTGCTACTGTAGCTTTAGTGCATGATCGGTTAGATTTGATGTATAGGATTTTGGGCTGGAAAATGTAATTTGTTTTATTTTGGAAATTATTGTATTACTTTTCCACTAACTTATTCCGCACTCTGATATTTACTTTTGAGATGTTATGACCCCAATATTTTGAAATGTATTAATGTTTATTATTAATTTCCAAAGATAAGTACTTAGTGATATTTATGATGAAATTATTTAATTACGTTCATCGATAAAAATTACGACGTACCATTTTATGAGATGAATTGAAGGAAATTGTATTCCAATTCTTTTGAAGTAATAAATTGGAAAATCATTTTAATTATTTATTTTAAAAAAAAATACACTTGCGCTGTGTTTTAAACTCGGCGTGTTACAATTGTGGTACCAGAGCATTTGGTTAAAGTTTTGGGTTAAAGCTCTGATTAAAGTCATTGTTTTGAGTTATTAGCTGATTATGCATAGGAGCAAGTAGTTAAAGTGTCAAGTCTTGTGTAAGTTGTGGTGTGACTGAAGTGATGATGGTTTTGTAGGAAACAATGCCTCCATGAAGAGACGACACCACAATAGCCAATGTCAGCCGGGAAGTTAGGATGGCTGAAGCGATGAACAACATGGCTGCGTCTGTTGCTGCACAGACGGTTGCAAAGACTTAACGAGAACTGGAGAAGAGAGAAAGAGAGATTCGCACTGCTGAGTCTAGAGGACTAGAGGATTTTCGTCGCTATAATCCTCCCAAGTTCAAGGGTGATGAGGGTCCAGAAAGAGCGGATCAGTGGATTCAAGAGATGGAGAAAATCTTCGAGATGATTAATTGTCAGGCAGCGGTGAAAGTCAACTATGCCACATATCTGCTGATAGGGGATGCAGAGTATTGGTGGAGAAGCACAAGACTACTGATGGGGTCAGCTCAAGAGGAAGTGAACTGGGAGTCGTTCAAAAAGAAGTTTTTGGACAAATACTTCCCGATGAGCACTAGGACCAAGTTGGGTGACGATTTTCTGAAATTGCACCAGGGAAACATGACGGTGGGAGAATATGTGGATAAGTTTGAATCGCTGTCCAGATATTTCAGATTTTTCCGGGAAGAAGTTGACGAACAGTTTATGTGCCATCGCTTTCAAATTGGACTGAAGTATGAGATTCAAGATTCGGTCCTACCCTTGGGGATTCAACGTTTCCAAGTGTTAGTAGAGAAATGTAGAGAGGTTGAAGAGATGAAGAACAGGAGGGCCAACAGAGGAGGGAACTTTAATTCTGGAGGGCCTAGTCGGATGCACTACTAGAACAATATAGGAAAGCAAGTGGCTAAGCCGTATAACCGGCCACAAAACAACAAGAGAGGCCAGACTCGGCTGGGAAATCAGAATTTTGGACGGCAATTGGGACAAGGAGTCCGGTGTTATCGATGTGGGAAAGAAGGACATATTCCTACTGCTTGGACTGCAAGGGATCTGATGTGTTTCAATTGCCAGAAACCAGGACACGTGGCGAGGGATTGTCGGGTTTCGAAGGTAGAGCCAACTGTGAACGCGACTAGGGCTACTCGTCCTACTGCTAGAGGCCGCGTCTATCACATGGGTGCTGAAGCTGGGAATCAAGTTCCACATTTAATCCAGCAAGATTGTGAGATTGCAGGTAACACCCTAACTGCACTTTTTGATTCGGGGGCAACCCTTTCTTTCATTGCTATGGACTTTGTGAATCGTTTGAAGTTATCTGTGTCTGCTTTGCCTTTTGATTTGGTTGTATCCACACCGGCTAAGACCTTAACCATAAACTCTACATGTTTACATTGTACTATAACGATTCAGAATAGGGATTTCTTGGTTAATTTAATCTGTCTACCCCTACAATCACTCGAGATCATTCTCAGCATGGATTGGATGACGTATAATTACGTAGTCTTGGATTGCGCTCTAAAATTAGTTCTTTTCCTCGAACTTGGAGTCGTTCGGTATTTGGCTGCTAACAAACTCGAAGTATCACTGAGAGAAGGAACTCAGGAATTTCTTATCATTGGCTAACGTGGAGACCAAGATGGATGTGAACATAGAAGATGTGAAGTTAGTCAAGGAATATTCGGATGTATTTCCAACAGAAATTCCAGGATTACCCCCAGTAAGAGAGGTGGAGTTCTTCATTGATTTACACGCAGGAACTGGACCTATTTCAATTGCGCCGTACCGGATGTCGCCATTGGAATTAAGCGAGCTTAAGGGTCAAATTGAAGGTTTATTGGAGAAAGGATTTATCAGACCAAGTGTGTCGCCATGGGGAGCTCCGGTGTTGTTGGTTAAGAAGAAGGATGGAAGTTCATGCTTATGTGTGGATTATCGGCAACTTAACAAGGTAACTATCAAGAATCGTTATCCTTTACCACGCATTGATGATTTGATGGATCAATTGAGGGGAGCCACGATGTTTTCAAAGATTGACTTGAAATCAGGATATCATCAGATTCGGGTAAGAGAAGGAGATATTCAAAAGACTGCTTTCAGGACCCAATATGGACATTATGAATATCTCGTTATGCCATTTGGAGTAACGAATGCACCAGCGATTTTCATGGACTATATGAATAGGATCTTTAGCCCATTCTTGGATAAATTCGTGGTGGTATTCATCGATGATATTTTGATTTATTCAAAGGATGAAGAAGAACATGAAGGGCACCTACGCCAAGTTCTTGAAGTCTTACGCGAGAAGCAACTATATGCCAATTTGTCGAAGTGCGAGTTTTGGCTAGAGAAAGTGAACTTCTTGGGACATGTGATAACGAAAGAAGGAATCGCTGTCGATCCGACAAAGATTGAGACAATTCTTGCCTGGAAACAGCCTCAGACTATCACAGACATATGGAGTTTTGTCAGACTAGCAGGATACTATAGGAGATTTATTGAAGGATTTGCTAAGATTGTAGCTCCTTTGACACAACTCACCAGGAAGAATCAGCCGTTTGCATGGACGGAGAAGTGTGAGGAAAGTTTTCAGTTGCTTAAAGAAAAGTTGACAACCTCACCAATATTGGTCTTGCCACAACCAGAGGAACCATATGAAGTATATTGTGATGCATCTCGCCAAGGTCTGGGATGTGTTTTGATGCAACACAACAAAGTTGTAGCCTACGCCTCAAGGCAGTTGAAAACTCACGAACGAAACTATCCTACTCATGATTTAGAGCTTGCTGCAGTAGTGTTTGCATTAAAAGGTCTAGAGGCACTACTTATATGGATGCACGTTCACGGTGTTCAGTGACCACAAAAGTTTGAAGTATCTGTTCGATCAGAAAGAATTGAACATGCGTCAGAGGAGATGGATGGAGACTCTCAAGGATTTTGATTTTTCATTGCAGTACCACCATTGGAAAAGCCAATGTGGTGGCTGATGCATTGAGTCGGAAAAGTGTGTCAGTATCTTCCATGATAATGGCCAGACAACAAGAGTTGTGGGAAGCATTTAGAGACCTACACTTGGACGTAAAGTTTGCACCAGGAATTTTAAAGTGTGGAATGATATCAATTTCGAGTGGTTTACTTGAGGAGATTGCAAACTTGCAAGATGACGCATTGATCCAAGAAAAGAGGAATCTGATAGCGCAAGGACAGACAACTGAGTTCAGCGTCGGAATAGATAATATTCTGAGATGTAATGGAAGAGTTTGTATACCGGATGTTGGATAGATGAGAAGAGCGATTTTGGAAGAGGCTCATAAGAGTAAGTTGAGTATTCATCCTGGAGCGACCAAGATGTACTAGGATTTAAGACAGAATTATTGGTGGCCAGGAATAAAGAGGGACGTAGGGGAGTACGTATCGACTTGTTTAACTTGCCAGAAAGCGAAAGTGGAACATCAACAACCTGCTGGAATGTTGCAACCTTTGGATATACCGGAATGGAAGTGGGACAGCATCTCCATGGATTTTATAACAGGACTGCCCAAGACAAGGAAAAAGAACGATTCAATTTGGGTAATAGTGGATCGATTGACAAAGTCCGCACATTTCTTACCGGTAAGGACCACTTATAAGGTAGATAAGCTGACGGAGATCTACATTGCTGAGATTGTGAGATTACATGGAGTGCCATCAAGTATAGTATCGGACCGTGACCCAAAGTTCACACCTCATTTCTGGGGAGCGCTGCACGAAGTGTTGGGAACGAAACTGAAATTGAGTTCCACTTATCATCCGCAAACAGACGGACAGACTGAGAGAACAAACCAGTCCTTGGAAGATCTATTGAGAGCATGTGTGTTGGATGATAGAGGAAACTGGGACGACGTGTTGCCATCGATTGAGTTTACTTACAATAATAGCTTTCACACAAGTATTGGAACGGCACCCTATGAGGCTTTGTATGGACGCAAGTGTCAGACGCCTTTATGCTGGTATAAGGACGGAGAGAGTATGATTGATGGGCCCGAGATGGTGGAACAGACTACAGAGAAAATCAAGAAAATACAAGAGAAAATGAAGATTTCGCAAGATCGTCAGAAGAGTTATGCGGACAAGCGACGCAGACCTTTGGAATTCGAGCAGGGTGATCATGTATTTCTAAGGGTCACGCCTACATATGGTGTTGGCAGAGCTATTAAGTCAAGAAAGTTGACTCCGAAATTTATTGGACCATACCAGATTACTGCACGAATTGGACCATTGGCTTATCAGATCGCTTTACCTCCAATACTGTTCAATATTCACGACGTATTTCATGTGTCGCAGTTAAGGAAATACATTGCAAACCCGTCACATGTGATCGAACCAGATACAATTCAGCTGAAGGATAACCTGTCATTTGAAGTATTCCTTGTAAGGATTGAAGACAGGAAGATTAAACAGTTGAGGAACAAGGAAGTCCCACTAGTCAAAGTGATTTGGAATCCGACTACTGGAGACGCGACTTGGGAACTGGAGAGTAAGATGAGGGAACAATATCCTCAGTTGTTTATTGACATGTAGTTTCGAGGACGAAACTAATTTAAGGCGGGTAGTAATGTAAGACCCTTAATTTTTAAATTAAAATTATGGAATTAATATTAAGTATATTTTGGGAATATTTGTAAAATATTTAATATATGTATGTTTTGAGTAAATATATATATATATATATATATAAATATTTATTTTAGAAGATATATTAAGATTATTGGATGAAGAATAAATTAATTTAATTACGAGTAATTAAATTAACGGACAGTTAATTAAGGGATTATCAGCTAATTGCCACGAGATTAGTTAAGTGCTGAGGATCGAACAAGTGTTGGGTGAGGTGGCACCCACACAAGCCTATAAATAGGAGTGAGAAAGATGGGTGAAATCAGAACACCATTCCTCCTCCCTCACTGCCCATACTGCATGTAACAGTATCCTTTCCCTCCCATTCTGTTTTTCCATTCCCAGTTCGTTCAAAAAAAAAAAGAGGGAGTTCCTCAAAAGTGTCATTACTTGGAAATCCAAGCACCACACCAGAAAACCCCCAGTACAAAAGTTGTTCCCCTCATCATTCCGGAGCTAGAGAACCCAGTTTCGTAGCAGCAAACGCAGGCGGGAGTTTCGCCGATTTTTGACGCGTAAACGGGAACGAAAACAGCAACGAGAGAAGTAGCAGAAACGCAACAATGGTAAGGGCACCTTCCACCTTCTAGTTGCATTAGGGCTGTAAATCCATAACTATCATGACAATACTGATGTTTTCATCCTTGTTTTAAAAAGAAAACTGTTTTGCAATGACATTTTGAAAGAAATGAAGAAAATGCATTCTGTTGGTGGTTTTAATAATCTGTGATGTGTGTTGTTCTGGTTGTTGCTTCAAGGCTATTTTGTTCATGTGGGAAAGTTGAAAAATGTCTTGCATATTATTTTGAAGATGATTAAAATGCATATTTTCAAAACTGTTGTGCTGGTTGTATAAAATGCGAAAATACACTCTGTTGGTGTTTTGGTGTATGTGATGCTTGTTGTTTGGCTGAAATGTACTAATGTTGTTATGTTTGTGTGAGAAAGCTGGAAATGCTTTGCATGTTATTCTGTTTGTGTGAGAAAGCTGAAATGCTTTGCATGTTGTTCTAGTTGTGTGAGAAAGCTGGAAATGCTCTGCATGTGTTTTGAGAAATGATCATAAGGTAAATGGTTAAAAATGTCTTTTGTTATGGTTGACATTCTGTTTGAATGGTTTGAGCAAAACTGTGATGAATGATCTGGTGTTGCTGATGTTTTCAAAAGAAAATGGATTTTAAATGATGAAAGTGTTTTTCTGGAAAAGTTGCATTGATGAAAAAGTCTGAGTTTTGTGGTTTGCAAAAGAGTGGTAAAACTGTTTTGGGGTTGTTGATCTTCCAAATAAAAAAGTTTGAAAATGTGTTGAGATCTCAAGAAATTTTCACAGAATTCGAAGGTGTATTCGAATACAACCTGAGTGTATTCGAATACAGCCTGCCAAGTTTCTGTTTTACTCAAGTTTTCAAACTTGTATTCGAATACGGGCCTCTGTTTTCGAATACAGAGGAAGGATTTTTGCTTCTGACTTAGCATCTGTATTCGACTACGACCCTGTCGTATTCGAATACATAAGTGAAATTTTAACATTGTATTTGCATCTGTATTCGACTACGACAACCTCGTATTCGAATACAGGATGCTAACTTTCAAAATTTTTGCTTCTGTATTCGAATACAAGGGAGCTGTATTCGAATACAGATTCGTGTTTTTCCAGAAACTCAAGTTTTAGCTTCTGTATTCGAATACAAGGAAGCTGTATTCGAATACCGATTCGTGTTTTTTCAGAAAATCAAGTTTTAAACACTGCCATGAAAACTTTAAAGGGTTGGAAAACATTGGAAAGGATTGAAATGATTTAAAATGGAGTTTTTGAAATAGTTTTGAAGAAGAGATGATGAAGTTCTTGAAAACCTTAAATGATGTTTGGGAAATGCTGAATTTACACATGTTTTGTCTTCTATATTCGACTACAGGCATGCTGTATTCGAATACAGAGTGTTGAATTGCAGTTTTCAGTTTTTGTATTCGAATACAGATGTGTGTTTTTCCAAAAAATCAAAGTTTTAAACAATGTTTATAAACTTTAAGTGTTGGGGAGTATTTGGGAAGGTTTTGTGACAAATTAAAATGGAGTTTTGTGATAATTTGAAGTGGTAATGATGAAGCTTTTGAGACTCCTACTGATGTTGTGAAAATACTGACTTTTACACTATGACAGCCTCTGTATTCAAATACAAGAAGGTTCTATTCGAATACAGAGTGTTGATTCTGCACTAATTTGGCTTTTGTATTCGAATACAAGGAAGCTGTATTCGAATACAGATTCGTATTTTCCAGAAATCTCAGTTTTAAACACTGTTTTATGAATTTTAAGAGTTGGGGGAAAGACTTATGATAATTAAGAATGGAATTGTGTGATAATGTAAAGTGTTAACGATTACTTGAATGTTTAATCATTGATGTGTTGATAATGAAATTATTTGTGTTGAGATGCTTTGGGGGAATGCTGGAAAGGCTGAGTTTTCCTGATAATGCATATTGTTTCAGTGAAGAGAAAACACTGCATATTCATGCATTTGCATAGTCAAGTGGTACCCGCGATGGGCCACAGAGTAATGCGTAAACGTGCTGATCTGTTGAGCGATTGCACGAGTGCTGGTCTGTTGAGCGACTGCACTGGTACTAATCTGTTGAGCGATTGTACCCTGAAATGCGCAAAAATGTGCTGATCTGTTGAGCGATTGCACGAGTGCTGGTCTGTTGAGCGACTGCACTGGTACTGATCTGTTGAGCGATTGTACCAAAGTATATGTCAAACGTATTGGTCTGTTGAGCGACTGCACGAGTGCTGGTCTGTTGAGCGATTGCACAGGTGCTAATCTGTTGAGCGATTGCACCCTGGTCTTGAGGACCGTTAAAGTCAAACATATTTAAAATGTGTTGGTCTGCTGAGCGACTGCACCTTGGTAATTCCAAGAAATTGTATACATGAGCATATACATATTGCATCGGGGGATTGACCAGTGGGTCACGATTTGGTTATATGATGATGGTTGGAAATTGATGTGTGTGAGTACTTTATGAAATCTGACTTTCTGATAAATGATTGTCATTGCTGAAGTGTTGGCTGTACTTACCACATATTTTTCATAATAATATGTTGCTGTTTTGAAAAGGTATATATATGTCATGAAATTTCAAATGAGCATCCTAAATTTTCATCATTGTCATATGTTATACCATGGGTGTATCTGTTCTGTGATATAAATGTTGTGTGTATATTTGTTAATTTCGGTCGGTGACCCTTTACTATTATATGTGGAATTTGGGCTTTGCCCTCATATGCCCCCCAAACCCATAACACCCGTGGCTCCCGAGACAACGGAAACGTCGCTCGACTTCATTGATCGTTCTGTGCCTACTGCTTGGGTATACGACCCCATCTCATGCAGGGCTACGTACACGGGGAGATTGAAGAGGACCTGTAGGACCAATGGAGTGGTGTACTACGTGGAGCACAGCTATGCGAGGATTGACTTTCCTGTGCCTTCTCGTTTGGTATTGGAGGCGCACGGGATTTTTGATGATGCGGAGGAGCCAGCTAGAGGGGTTGAGACGGAGGCCACCGTAGGAGTGGTGACTCCTAACCCGGTGATTGGTGGGGATGTACGTGATTCTGAGGCGGAAGAGAAGAACAAAGAGCCGAGGCCAGTAGCAGCTGATATTCCAGGTCCATCTAGGATATCCGATGACTGTTATGAGATTCCGGCACCGCCGAAGCGACCTAGACTGTGCATTGATCTGACTTCGGAGGAGACTGATCCCTCACTGTATGATGAGGAGGAGGAGGTTACATCAAGGCGAGAGGCGGAGTCGGATGAGACTTGTTTGGGATGCGGAGGAAATCCGTGCTACTGTAGCTTTAGTGCATGATCGGTTAGATTTGATGTATATGATTTTGGGCTGGAAAATGTAATTTATTTTATTTTGGAAATTATTGTATTACTTTTCCACTAACTTATTCCGCACTCTGATATTTACTTTTGAGATGTTATGACCCCAATATTTTGAAATGTATTAATGTTTATTATTAATTTCCAAAGATAAGTACTTAGTGATATTTATGATGAAATTATTTAATTACGTTCATCGATAAAAATTACGACGTACCATTTTATGAGATGAATTAAAGGAAATTGTATTCCAATTCTTTTGAAGTAATAAATTGGAAAATTATTTTAATTATTTATTTTAAAAAAAAATACACTCGCGCTGTGTTTTAAACTCGGGGTGTTACACCTCCATTCCTCCTTATTTAAAATAAAATCGTTCCTCCTCGTCAAAAACCTTTTCATCTGTTCCTGTTCGAAGGTCCTCCAAAATCATGTCTGGGGCCATATTTTCAAAACGACCAATCACACAAGACAATACAGTCTACGTGCTTGATTCTGATGATTCCGAGAAAACAGTTTTTGCTGACTACATTCCTTAACCATCCTCAAGAAAAACCATCTCTTCAAAAAATTCTCCATCACCAAAACCCACACCCACCAAAAATCCCTGTTCCAAATCCGCACCTCAACCAAATCATCCTGCTTCCATAGCCTCTTTATGTGAAACTTCAGCTTTGGAGAAAACCTATTTCTCCAGATGGCACGATAAGTCCATAGTAAATGGCAAGTTCATTGACCTTGCTGACTTAAGAAAAGAAGGCTTCAATATTGAAGAAGCTTTTGACCAAATTTGATGGACCTCTGTCCTGAGAGTGAACGAACCACAATATCCTCGCCTTGTGCGAGCTTTTTACGCTACTGCAAATGGGTCCAACGGAGATACTGGTTCCAATATCATCCTCAAGGGAGTACACATGGAGATCAATCCTACTTCCTTGTGTTAAATTCTGGACATTCAGGACGAAGGTGCACTCTGCTTCTTTGAAAAATGGTACTCTCAGTGCCATGTCTCTAGAACTTATGTGCTTCAAAACACACTTATCCATCCTCCTAAGCCTCCAGTGGTCGTATCCTCCATAACATTTGTGTACTTTCAGTTGTACCAAGGGCTGGAAGTTTTGAGAAGGTCACTGAACTTGATCTTCTGCTCATCCATCACCTTACCATTGGCACTCCTTTACACTTGGGGTACATCATTTTAACTTCATGCTAAATGCTGCTTTTCTGGGTTGTTCCGCCCCTTATGGAATGATCCTCACAAATTTTTTAAAATTTTTTAAACTACCTCTTGAGGACAACCCTCAGTTTACTTTAATAGCACATTCTCCATGAGAAATGTAAAGCAGATGAAGCTACAACCTCTCGATATGCCTCACTCCACCAAATCCACCACCAAAACTTTTGTACCATCTAAAAAACCATCAACTGCACCACCATCCAAGAAAAAGAAAAAAAACAAAGAAAAACTTCTCACACTCCTCAATCATCTCAAAAAGAAACCATCCAACCTCCTGCAGAGGATACCACCACCCCTACCAATTAGGAACATTTTATCAGCACTGATCGAACTCCTTTTCCCCCTATGAGTTTGATATTTCATGGCCCACACAATTACCACCACTATCCATCATTCCATCTACTCATGAAGATGTTTATACTGCCAACGAGCCCCCAGAGGCTGCATCTCCTCAACTTATGGAAGATGGTGAAGAGCTCTACTATGATCTCAATTTATGCCGCCATACATTCTCTCCAAAAATCCCTACTAAAGATGAGCATGTTGATACCTCTCTGAACTTAGAGGAGACCTTTGTGATACCCCCATATCCTACAACAAGTCCATCACAACCGCCTCATGAAAGTCTACACGCTGGTACTTCTTCTGTCCTTCCTCCTACTACTGTTGTTTCACTTCCAACTGCTTCTGTTGTAGGTGAGTCTTCTCAACCTCTTTCTGAGGTTACTGGTCAGTTTAGCTCAATTAACTCCTTCTTGTCTAAGACCAGTGAGCATGTGTCTTCAGACAAAGCTGGCAGCTCGCAAAATAAAAGTGTGAGTGTCAACAATGTCCCCAAAGACAATCACACCAGCAAGAGGACGGAAAAACGTAGAAGTCAAAGAGAAATCAGGTTGTTGAAGAAAATTTGCAAAGATCAGAAGAAGTTGTTAGTGCATTTCACGAATTTTCAACACCAGATGGCTCAATTTGGCATCATCCTTGAATGGGTCACCAGGCATCTCGTTCCTACTATTGCACCAGGAGACCATCCTCCTGTACTACCAGACCAACTTCCTCTAACTGATGTTCCACATCCGTCCACGTCCTCCTCCTCAGATGACTCCTCACCGTCCTAATGACCATCCTCCCGCGTCTTGCGCTACTCTTTTTATTGCTGCCCAAATTCAGAGGGAGCAAAATTATGAAGATTTTAGTTGCAGATTTTAGTTGCAATCTTTGTTGTTTGTCCTTAAAAATGTTTTGACCCTTGTTTATTAAAAGTCTTTTTGAAATATGCCATCTGATTAGCTCATTCTAAAATTTGCATATCTCAAAATCATTTCTACAAAAATGCTTGAAAAGAAACTTTTAATTCATTACTTGTATAATTAAGGGGGAGCTTAAATACATAACTATTAAACTCTATCATAATCTAAAGAATTTTGTCATCATAAAAAGGGGGAGATTGTTGAGACAAAATCTCTTTCAAATAGTTTTAATGATAACAAAATTATTGATTGATTCTTGTTAATGACTAATTTGTGTTCTTGAGTGTATTAATACTAGAAAACAGGTTGTCCTTCAAAAGAAACAAAATATGAGTCAATCCAACAAGTTTTTCAAAACTAGAGGATAGACTAGAGGATGAACCCTCAAGAGGATTAACCAACAAATATGCAAAAAAATCTTCAAAATCACTATAACAATGATTTCTTATCAAAAGAGAAGTTAAATCAGCGTTAGAGTTTGAAAGAAAAAATAAAGTTAACTAAAGAGGACAAAGGCAGAGGATAATCAAAGAAGGATGAACTGTAAGAGGATGGACCTCCAGCTCTCTCCATCCTCATATGATGTAAATAGCTCTACCTTTTCAAAATACATAAAGGATGTACTAAACAAGACCAAAATAGAATCCAACATGTCTTGGAGAATGAAAAAGCAAAAAGACAGATAAGGCCCAAACTTCAAGGAGGTTTGAACCTCCTATACGAGGATGGACTGTATTCCCATCCTCCTACGCTCAAACAAGACAAAAGACAGCTGGATGGCATTTCTGTAATTAAGATTACTGGCCTTGGATTTTTGTTTAAGTCCTTAACGGTCATGAAGCATCTTAACATATGGATATACCATCTTACAACTCTATAAAAGGAAGGGTGTTCTTCTTCATTCAACACACAACTACAAAGCATACAAAGAGAAAGTCTTAGAGCTATCAAAAGCATTCTCATCCTCTCTTTATACTTTCTACAGTCTTACACTAGATCTTTGAAATATTTTTTAAGAGAGTGCTAGTAAAGAGAAATATCATAAACATCATCAAACAATATTGTAATTTCCAAGTGAGTTACACTTAGAAATAGTTGAAATCTGTGACAAGAGTTTGTAAGCTTGGTGAGGCTTTAGAACACATAAATTGTAACTGACCTCTGTGACAGGTTGATCGTTTTGATTCTTAGTGAAATCTCACAAGTGTGTGAGGACTAGACATAGCCCTTATTGGGTGAACCAGTATAAAGTTGTGAGTGTCATTCTCTATCCTATCTCTCTATATCTTTTAGTAATTCGTTCATACTTATAGTTTTAAATTTCCATCCTCTGATTTTCATCCTCTCGAAGAGGATAAAGCTTTAAAACTCAAAAGAAATTTTAAAACTACAAATATCTCTATTCAACCCCCCTTCTAGTGATATTCTAGCTACTTCAGTCATACCTTCAGAGAAAACTTCATGTGCTATTTTTTGAATTTCATGGGACTGAGCCTCCAATGACCTGTCATCGATCATCTGATATTTGAGGTAACAACTCACAACATACTCTTTAGCTCCAAAACCCTCGATATCATATTTCTTCTTCAGAGCATCCCAAATTTGTTTAACAGTATTGCTGGAACTATAGTAATCATAAAGATCATCAACAAGTCCATTAAGAATATAATTCTTACAGAGGTAATCATTATGTTCCCATTGGGTTAATTTAGCATCTTTCTTATCATTTTCTATTTGTTCATCTGTTTCTGGAACAATAGGAATATCATTGGCAGCAACCTTTTTCATGGTTAAGAAAAATAACATTTTTAGTTGTCATCGTTTGAAGTGACATCCCTCAAACTGAAACAGTTTATTGAAATCAGAAGTAGTAGAACCAGACCTAGTAATTTTGTTGGTAGACATGGCAAAGCGAAACGTCTTTATATTTAAAATTGTTGTTTTTGAGTTTCGAAAAAACTATTTAAAAATTATTTTCAGCCACCATAATATTACAGGGTTGAATTCAGACGTTTTGCGGCACTGTCCAAATTGTGCACCCAAGAAGTCTCTAGGATAAAACAAAATTGTGCGAGACAGACTAAAACAGCTTAATATGGTACTATGACCACTCAATTGTGAAACTGAAAGAAAATTTGAGATGAAGCAGAAAAGAGAGAAAGAGAAGAAAAAACTCATATTTTCAGAGTTTTCTTTTCTTTTGTGTGTTTTTAAACGAGAGGGATTCTTTATTTACAGGGGAGTTCTATAAGCCTGCTCTCTCTTTGACCAACCGCTATAAAAATAATGGGTTGATGAGGTGAGAAAAAGAAAAAGATCTTACTCCCATAAAAAATAATATGCACAACTCTTCTTTGACCCAGTAAAGTAAACAAATCTGACACGCAAAAATTAGGGGAGTGGAGTAAAATTAGTATAAGTTGTTGTTGACTGAGTGGAGGGAAAAAAAAACAAAATTATTATTATTTTTTGTCACTATCAACAAATAATGCCCCAAAAATTATACCTCCGCTTTATAAAAACATTACAATGTGTGATATCTCTATATTTGCTAACTCGTGGTACTTTGTAATTAAATAATTAATCTAAAGGTCCTTTTTATTACAGATTATAAAATAAATAATTTTGATATTCAATTATTTAGAGATTATTTATTAAATATTTAAATAGAAAATCGGAAGTTGGTTAGTGTTTATCTAATATAAAAAAATCCGTTATAAAAAATAGACAAAATACATTGTACAATTATTTAAGTTTGAAGAAAGTATCAATTTGATCTAAAGTCTTTTTTTGTAATAATCAAGTCATTTGAGTAATCAAATGTGTGCATGTTGCTTTTTTTAGACGTTCCATTAAAAAAATCTAACGTGGCTGTTGCAGGTTGATGGGGCAATTTTAAACAATTTTTTACTGCATAATATTTTTCAATTAAATTTTTATTATAAAAAAATTTGAAAAACCCTTTAATTCATCTTCTTCATCATCGTAATCTTTCCACCCTTCATCCTAAAACCAAAACTTCAAACACAACTAAATTCAAAACGTAAAATAAAAACTTCAAAATTGAAGAACAAAAAAGGGAAAAGTGTTGAACTTTTGGATATTGTTGTATGCCTCCATCAATTTTTTGTTCTGGACGATGATTCTATGATATTGATTGTGGTGTTTAGGTTTGAGGAAGAGATGTGTAATCAGAATTAGTGATTCTTCGAATCTCATAAAGCATCATGTAGAAAACATGTTTCCAGCAATTTGGTTTCCTGGTTGTTCATTTCCATATATGTGGCAAATATGGACTTGTTTGAAAGGATCCAGGTCCATCATTTCCTCATAGACACACTCGTTGATGAGAATGAGAATGAAAAAGAGAATGAGAGAGACTAAAAAATGACCAATTATTATCATAATTAGCTGCAAAACAAAATCCAAAACTCAAGTAAAACAAACCTCAAAATCATAGAAGAACAAAAAAGGAGAAAATGTGGAACTTTTGGGTATTGTGTTATCTACCTCTGTAGAATATTTGTGTTTTTTCTTAAATTTATGGTTTAGGATGAAGAGTGGGAAGATGACGAAGAAAATGAAGATTTTCGGATTTTTTAAGATTTTAATTTTTTAATAAAATATTGATTTAAAAATATTACTTTTTCATTAAAAATTTATTTTGAACTGCCACATCATACCTATAACGGCCAAAATATTACAACAAAAAAACTTAAAAAGATCAAACTAATACTTTCGTAAAACTTAAAAAGCTTAAAAAGATGTATTTTGTCTAAAAAAATAATTTTTCCGAGAGTTTACTCAAACACCTCATTTTAATAAGTTTTTAGACTCAGATTCGGATTTTTTTCAACAGCTGTAACAAACAGATGAAAACTCTTAACAGTGATTTTTTTTTTTTTTAAATGTAACAAACAGGCCCTAAATGTAATTCATTGGATTGTATTCCATTAAAAGTAGCATCTTACAATTTATTTTTTTTCAAAGAACTCATCATGGTCTGAGCAATCAAATAAATTCACAATTATTCTGAATTATTTGTTAGATATTCACTGAATACATAATTTTTTGCCACTAAAATTCCTTGTTTTTCTGCTAAAGCCAAATGGATCAAACCTAAAAAGGGATGTTCATACCTATATCAGTTGACACAAATCATTTAGTAAAACTTACATTAAGTTTATCTAATAAATAAATTACAGATAAAATACATTCAGGAAAAGAATATAGCATATCAGAGCACCTAGAACAAACTTGTGTCCTACAAAATTTACAGCCCCTCCTTCTGAGATATATGACAGCATTTAGCATTTTGGCTAAAGCAATTCCCAAAAATGATGGATACTTTTATTGCAGCATTTACTCTTCAAAATAAACCAGCAGGAAAAATATGGCTCAAACAATATGAATCCTATGTTCACCATCATTTTGACTATGGATGTTTCTTTAGTTTGTTGCGGTTTTCGTCAACAATTGTTTGAAACTCTTTCTCACTAGCTGCAATCAGGCGTTTGACAATGTCGTATGTGGTAAGCCTGATGCTGCAAAAATAAACTAGGAATAGATCAGGTAACTAATCAGAATCTTTTTTTTTTTTTGACGACGAACTATTCACAATCTACTTCAAAGCAAAAACAAATAATCATAATTAGGTAAATATAGTTGTGTTCAAAGTGGATTGGGAATAGCAAACTTAAACAAAAAACCAATTTCAAACAGGATTTTATCTACTTATTTTTCAGCAAACTTACTAAACATCACAATATATTATTTATGTATCAATAAAATCGGAATTTAAGGAGGCACAGTATAAAGATTAAAAAAAGAAATCGAGTAGAAATCAAATATTACAAATACCTGCTGTTTGGTAGGTTTTTTAAAGCATTGGGCACGAATCCACGGTACAAGCCAATAACTCCATCCTGTGCCACAATACCTGCATCAACCAATAAATTATTATGGCAGTTCTACATGAACACTGAAGCATTTAAGCTTCAAATATTCCCCATTAGTGTATGCTCAACTTTCATATAAATGAGCTTACAACTGATTACAATAACAGTTAAAAGGAATATTGCAATATTCTAACCAAAAAGGGAATTAATCTTAAGCAATTCTTACTAATTGAAGTTATTCAACTATAATGTGTGCACAAATACAAGTGTCCATGACTATAAAATGATGATACTGAAAAGAAAAGCTGAGCAATCCTAACAAACCTGAAATGGCATCTAATACTGTCTTATAAGGCATTCCCTTCAGTTGCATCTGTCTTCGAACTGTGTCCAGAGGATAGCATGTAACTGTGGCAAGAGATGCTGAAAGCACGGCGGTGACTATAGTTGTTTCGGTTCTCTTTTGATATTTCTCTGGCAACGATTTCTTTAGTCTATTACCCATACAAGGTTAGGATGTTTTAATTTCGACGTCCACATCCAAACACCAATGTACTTAAAAGATAAGGGATTACTGATGAACTCACAAGTCAAAAACACAAAAGTTAACTGCAATATATGGAGCTATTCCAATAAGAGAAGGCCCAAGGCCATAGTAGAAAGATGCAAAACCTTCCTCTCTTAACATGCCCAAGGCGACCTAGAAAAGCCACAATTCAGTTCATTAAAACAGGAAGATCTAAGGAAAATGCTTAATCAAGCTAATCATATACCTCTGACATTGTTCGACACCCAGGTTCAACAGCTAATCGTAATCTCAGGACATCTAATGGATAAGTTATCTACATAGATATAAACAAAGTAAGATACATTGACAATGAGGCATCAGAAAAATATACAAAAGTTACTTTACAAAAAAAGGTCAAAAGTGTTAATACAATCACAAAACCTTTCAATGAAAAAAATAACATTATGAAAGCAATGGTAAACCATAAAAGGATAGATCTTGATGAGGTATGTGTAATAAATAGAATAATTGATTGACAAATTATCTTCTTATTTTCTTCTATGTAAATATTCCCTATTCCCTTGTGTATATCTTCTGATTAATTAGTTGGATATAGGTCAGATTTATTCCATATTTCAAATGGTCTCATAATGAATAACTTACAAAAGTTGATGTCATGCCCGCAAAAGCACCTGCTGCAAGTCTTCCCACAACAGAGAGCTCATCATTTTTATCCTTAAATATTTTCTGTAAATCCAAAAGTATAACTAAGACCTGAACATGCAATCTTTGGTATACGAAACTCGTGAAAGATGGTTAGCAGCTAACCTTATAAAATTCATAAGCAAAGAGCTGGACAGCACTATAAGGTATAACCCTAATCACCTGGAAAGAAACACAAACAAATAAAATAAACTAAACATGATAAGGAGATATATACATGCAGAAATACCTAGTGGTGCAAACCTGTGGTAGGTTACCCTTCCAGTAACCTCTAATGCCTTCTTCCTTCCCTATCATCGTTATTGCCTGCAAATCTTGTCAACATAAGCTTCAATAAAATATATAGGTAATGTTCCGATAAATCAGTAGAGAGCCAAATCTATCTAATATGGCGAAAAATTATTGTCAAGGAGTTTGGGGAGGCCATTAAAATATGCATTTAGTACAAATAAATATAAGTCTTTGATCAAAGGAATTAATTAGTGACAGAAGAAAACTAAAGGCAATTTAATGGCTTTTGTTACTCTTAGAGTGCAAATTGGATTGCAAAGTGCAAATTGGATTGCAAAATGCAAAAGTAGTATAGACTTTAAAATAACTACTATTCTAAGGAAGTCATATTTCAGCAAGGTCGGTGTTTAAAAGGATCTTGCGATGGCTCACTTGGAATATTTCAGCAAGTTGAAGAGATCATAAGGGCATATTTCAAGTTTATCCTTCAGGTAATAATTGACTCAATAAATTTCATAGTCTCTTGAGTGTTTGATAATCTTAAGACACAATCAATGGATGTTAGTTTCCAAGAGAGAAGTACTAAATGCTTACACTAGACAGTTAAATTTGAGTTACTATTGTAAACAAGGGTTCAGTCGAGATATAAATAGACATGATTCTAGAAGGATGGCCATGTGCAGGATCCATCCACAATAAACTGATTTTTCAGTTGTAGAAGGGAACCATACCCTTGACAAACAGTTTATGTTCTCTTTCTTTTCCTCTTCTTAGGAATTCTCTAGCATAAGGCCTATCACAGGATCAGTGGCTGCTGAACTTGCAGAGGAATTCAAGACTTCATTTGATGGATCTTTGAAACAGGTTCCAGAGGTATTTGACAAACTCTCGGATATGATGTCAAAGATAGTAACAGAAATTGTACATGCCCAATATGATTCTTAAAATCTATTTAAGAAAATGAACAAAGGATGTATATAAAATTTGCAATTTCTGCTTTGAATAAAAATTACTTAAGATTTATATGCTCTTTGAAAATTAAAAGATGAATATATTTCTGTTGTATATCTCACATCCAACACCATGTTATATAAAAAAATGCAAGTCATGTATTGTAGACACGACATTCATATAGTTTATGTTTTTTTATTTCAACTATCCTTAGCAATTAACATGAAAAAGCAAATCGTAAATTTCATGTATGATTTGCGATTCATGATTCGTGTTCAAGATGTAATGGTAATATTTAAAAATCCCATACTATTTCCATAAATTGGAATCCAAATTACACTCCAAGGGTAAAAGAAAGCCCTGAATTGGCAGTTTCATAAAAAAATGGGACAAGTTACTAGAGCAACTAGAGCATTCACTAGTTTAGAAGCAAATAATCAAAATGAATTCCTAACATCTCTTAGATGAGGCCATTATTAATAAACCATAGGGTCAAACACTTATTAGAAAGGCTAACTAATCTTAACAACCTAAATAACTAACCTGCCAACTAATCCTAACAACCTGAACTAACTAACCTTAACTAATAATAAAGTATTTACATTGTTTTCCTTTTTTCTATAATACACTCTATTTATTCTATTCCTAGAAGGAAGAACTTCTGCATCCCTAGCAGAATTTGAGGGTCTTTAAATGTATCTAAATTACAAAAATACTCCCTCTGGTCACTATTATAAGCAAAAGTTAACTACTTTTAAATCATTTAATATTATTATTCCCAATACATTCTTTATTTAATTCAAAACATAAAAGGGACAATTTAGTAAATTTAACTTCAATTAAACATGAAATCACGAAAATTAATTGCACTTAACTATATTTCTTAATACTCGCAAAGTAGTTTTTTTCTTCTTATAATAGTGACCGGAGGGAGTATACCAAAATATATCTTTTATTAGTCATTTTGGTACTCGAATATGTGTTTAGTTAGTGAGTTTAGTCCTCGAATGTGTTTTTCATTAGACAATTTAGTCCATAAAATTACTAACAAAAGAGATATTTAGTATGTATTTGCAAATTCAGTTTATACTATAGTGACACTAAATCACACATTCAGGGAACAAACTTACTGTTTACCATTTATTTTCTAAAAAAGTTGATACATTTCTAAAAAAAAAAATCAAGGCACAATTTAAACTAATTTAAAAATAAAAATCCTATCACAGCATATTTTGAACCCTATAAGTGGCAAGATCTTCTTTATCACAACACGTTTTTTCCATTTCTCCATTGGTTTATTGTTTAGATTTAAAAGATATCCATAATAAGTTTAGACTAATTTCAAACTATCATCCATTGAAAATCTATTATTTAGCTATATCAATCCACTTTTGCAACTACATTTTAAAATTAACATACTCTCATTCAAGGTTTTAAAAAACAGTCCGCAACCAAGAAAATGGCTGCAACAAAAGGTAAAAGGTCGTTACCCTTTTTTTCCATTTTAAGGATGTGAAGAAAAATCATGGAAAATGAATGCGATGCCTGGACGAAATGCTGCTTTTATGGAAAAAAATCCGAGAATCCCGTTTTCTTCACCTTAAATGAATAAAAAATACACTTTCAGAGAATGTATCTAAACAATATCTTACCTCCTTCTCTAGTTTTAATCTTCTCAGTATTATATATTATACGAAAGTACAAATAATTTTAATAAGATTTAGGCGATGTTGTGATTAATTCACGCCGTGACGACAGCAATCTGTAACGCAGCACCCATAGTGGCTAAAATCACGAAATTTTCATTGCAACTGGGACCTCTATTTAAAACCTCACTCTCATTGAATGTTAGTGTAAAACTAATTTTCAGGACAGTGTAGGTCTATTATGCTCTTATTTTGTTTGACAACTTAATACATTTCTAAAAAAATCATTGAGCAATTTAAACTGATTAATATTTAAAACAAATATACAATATTATATTATTATAGTACCTCTATTAAACCAATAGTCTTCTTCGCAGTTTCTTGTCCAATTCGCACTCCATGAGTCTACAAAAACGCAATGTCGTTTCACAAACATCAAAACCATCAAATTTCCTAAAACATCGAAAAGCACAATGCCGTCTTGGTAAAAACGAAAGCGTAAACCACACCTGCATGAGAAGCTTGATGCGGTCGAGAGGAGCAGTGACGCTCTTAGCGGCGGCACCGGCAGCAGCTCCGGCGAAAAACAGAGCGGCATCTTTAGGAACAAGTGCGACAATGGCGAGCGGGTTGTTTAGAAGCTGAACCGCCGTGGGAATGAACTCCTTATTCGGTTTCGTTTGCGATGCGGAGACGGTGGCGAATTTAGAAGGGATGGCATTTTCGTTGGTGAAAGTGAAAACGGCGTCGTTGGAGAGGTGGTTGTTGGGTGAAACGACGTCGTTGAATGAGGTTTTGAGGTTGGGGATGTTGCGCCACGTCACGACGGTTTTGTTGTGTGTGTCTGTCATAAGGAATGGGAATTGAGGTAAGGTGGGTGGTTTCCGATTTAGAGAATTTGGATACAATGGAGAAATATGATCAATGAGATCTGAGATTAGATTTGTCACTCATTCATTAGAAAGTAACTAGCTATTTCCACCATATTTCTCTAATAATCATCCATGAAAACTCATCATCCACGTAAGCTTATTTAATCAATTTTTTAAAATAACTACCATTTTCATTTTTATTTAACATCAATGTAAACATCAGTTGGGGGTAATAGTTATGGATGAGAAAAATATATTTTTATTAAACATCAATGTAGAAATTAGATAAAACATTAATATATAAACAATTTTACATTAATAATTAATATGCATTATTGATTATTTAATTAATGGGAGTTACAATTATATATAAGATTCATGTTAATTATAAAATTGGTTTATACCGTCGTAATCCTTTTTCTCAATGTAATTTCCATGGGGTATATATTTTTTCTCTTTTTCCAATTGTTTGATTTTTTTTATCAACCAAATTTTTTGATTTTTCTTGCCACTTTATTCAAATAATTGTATTTTTTGTTCAGTTTATAAATTAATTTATTAATATTAATCTTTGTAATTATAGTGATTTTTTGTTTTAATTATTGTAAATATTTTATTTTTATTCCCCCGTTACAAATTAAAAAATTATTATTTTTAGTTTTTGATTATATGGCATAATAAATTGTTGTTAAAGATTAAAAATAATACTTTTTGAATTGGTAAAAATTAAATGGAAACAAAAATTTTAAGGAGGGTAAAACCAACATAGACTATAATTGTTAATTTATCTCCTGTTTGATGATAATCTTTCTAAAGTATCTTTTATTTGATTTAACTTTTTAAATTTTCTTTTATCTAATTTATTAATAATCAAGGATAATTTAGATAGTAAATTTATTTTTTTATTGGAATTACATAAATTTAAATATGATTAACAGATATGAGAATAGGTCATACCGACCGAAAGGGATTTGCGGCCTAACCTACCTCGGGTCAAGGCTAAATCAGACTTTTTTTTGAAACAGATAAAGCAGACTTCTAAAAAAGTCTATTTAGTTGAAAATGCTATGTTACAGGCCACATAATAAGCCTTTTAGGTCTACTTAAATAAATATAAATAATATTTTTTTACTACTATAATTATTATATTAAATTTTGATATTTTTGTTATATATTCAACTTTAAGTAATTTACGCATATTAATCTCATTTAGTTTTTGACATATTTAAATGTATTATTATAAAATAAAATTTAATTATGATGTATATAAAGTCATATTCTTCAAAATGTGATGTTAAATATTATAATAGAATTTAATTTCATTGACATATTAATTTGTTAATCTATTTAAAAATATGTTTGATTACTTATTCAAAAATGTTAAAATAAAATAGGTTTTTAAGTAGGCTAATAGGTCATACCAAATTTCTATCAAGACCAAACTCAGACTTAAAATGTAAGTCTATGACAGACTATATGTCAAACTTAGGCCTTGAATTTTTTTATAGGTCAGACTCAAGCCTATTCTCATCCCTAATAATTAACTATGTTTTTTAATATATGCACGATTAACTATATTTTTTAATATTTTATATTTTTAAAATAAGTATCTTGATTTTTATTAATGTCAATTTTATTAAACATAACCAAATCAACATGCTATTCATTAGTATAAATTTAATTTTGTGAGAAAAATTGTAAAAACTCAACCAAACTAATTATCTTTTTTATTTAGATTTTTTTCTCTCCAAACATATGAACCAAATCAATATCTTATAACCATAATTACCTATCTCTTAAAAATATACTACATTGCTCTTTTTGCAGTTGTGTTTGCAAAAAAATAATTGTATATTTAAATTACAAATTTACAACATAAAATTCTAATATATAATAAAATATTATATTTAATTTATAAATTAAAAAAAAATAAACAACCTGAAATACCGTGAATATGGATTACTGAAATGAAATGTTGTTCTTTTAGGAAAAATTGAAAAGGGCAATAGCTCGAAGAGGTTAACATCCAAAAACTTTGAAAACTACATAAAATTAAATTTTATTAGATGTTTTGTGAGTCTCAGTCACTCAAATTTTCAATATTAGAGTTCATCTCACACGTAATCATCTTATTGTTGCTTATGTTAAGGGGATATTTGGATTGACATGTATGAATATGTTGACCGAAACTTTAAAATATAATTTTTGCTAAAAAATTTTAAATTGTAATAATTTTTTATGTAAATAATATGATATAATTATCATAAAAAATTTACATATAATTTCTAATTCAAATTTAAAATATGAATTTAATTTAACAAGTATTTTGTCAATTAAGTTATTATATTTTTGTCAATTAAGTTATTATTCAAATATACGTGATTAATAATTATTATAATTGTTAAATCTCTCTTGGCAACGGCGGATCCATGGGTAGGGTTGTGTGCACAATGACATACACTTAGTTTTCAAACAAAGTTAAATCTTTAGTATTTAATACACTAAAAAATAAATAATATGATAAAGAAAAAGAATAAAAACATATCTATGTTATATATATATATATATATATATATATATATATATATATATATATATATATATATATATATATATATATATATATATATATATATATATATATTGTGCTTTCAATGTGTTTTGAAATGTAAGATGTTATAATAGTCTTAAAATATATCAAAATTATAAATAAAAAAATTAAACGTATTTTTTATTAATTATTTTTATCTTTAAATGTGTCTTTACTTTTCAAATATTTTTTTTTTAATAAACAAGACATTTGAAGTTGTATTTGTAATTGTAATAAATTTAACAATTTTTCTACTTACACACCCATTTTTGCTATCCACACCCTTAAATTATTTTATAAAAGCAAACTATGTAAAATGTTTTTGTCAATTTATAATATTTTTAACTCTTACGCGAACTGAATTCACGAAAGCATATGTGAACTCAATTTACGTAAATTCAATTTTTGTGTACCTACGTGAACTCAATTTACGTATTTCTCTCATTTATTTAAATGAGGTCACGTATACGTGAACTGAATTCACGTACGCTTACGTGAATTGAGTTCATGTATGTGTACGTGAATAGAGTTCACGTATATGTATGTGAACTGTATTCACGTATTGCTTGTGAATTCAACTCCATTGAATATGTGTACGTGAACGGAGTTCACGTAAAATCTCCTGCATTTGAAATATTTACAACTTACGTGAACTAAGTTCATGTAAAATTTTTAGATTTTGAAAAAAAAAATGAACTCAAATACAAATCAATAAACATACATTGTTGGGTGACATTAACCACAACATGAATAAGATACATATGGGATGTAAATTCTGAGTGAGTGGTGTGAGTTTTGAATGATTATGAGTTATGATGGGTGAGTTTTTAATGATTATGAGTTATGATGGGTGAGTTATGAGTGAGTTATGGGTGAGTTGTAATATCTGAATTATGAGGTTATGAATGGTGATGAAGATAGGCTTAAAAATAGACTAAATAGCACCCGTGGTCCCTTAACTTAATTTTAATTAATGTTTTAGTCATTTATCTTTTTTTTCCCGATTTGGTCTTTTATTTTAATTTTAAGTGACAATTTGATCTTTTATGTTTTAAAATGTCAATAATATTATCATTTTTTTTACAAAAATTCAAAAAACTCATCAAAATTTTCAACCAAAACCCATAAAATTAATTATATTCTTTAATATAATACAAATTTCATCAAATTCGTAACTCAAATATTCAAATAAACTCATACAAAAATTTCATCAAATTTAATTCTTTATTTGATGTTGTTAAAAATGGAAATATGAGTTTATTTGAAGATTTGAGTTTCGAATTTGATGAAATTTGTATTATATTGAAGAATATAAATAATTTTATGGATTTTTGTTGAAAATTTTGATGAATTGTTTGAATTTTTGTAAAAAAAAAAAGTCATTGTTGACATTTTAAAACATAAAATATCAAATTGTCATTTAAAATTAAAATAAATGACCAAATCGGGAAAAAAAAGAAGATAAATGACTAAAACGTTAAATGAAATTAAGTTAAGGGACCACGAGTACTATTTAACCCTTACAAATGTTATAAATACACAATAACATTTTAGGCATTTCGTTTTTATAAAAAATTTGAAGGATGTGAATACAAAATATGAGAGTGTGGATAGCAATATTGTAAATTTAAAAGGGAAAGTAACAATACAACACACATTTATCCAAAAAAAGACTTTTTACTCTTTTTTAATACTATAGATATGACAGTTGAAAGCAATATACAGTATCTCCGTTGGTCTAAAGTTTTTGGGTCCGTCCCAGTCTCTTGGCATGAGTAATATACCAAACATTAAGCAACAGAGTATTAAGCAAACACAAAACGAACAAGGAATACAACAAACAAACATAAATTATAGTTCACACAACCTCAAATTAAAAAAGAACAGTCTTCATATTCTATTTGATAATTAACTAGGCCACAATTCTCGCTTATATTACATGTAGGAGTTGAATATTTTGGACAACACAATACTTTGAAAAGGTCTATGTACACAAACACCTAACAACTATCTTTCTACAGATAACAGTAAATTAATGAACAAATAACAAATCCATAAAATCTTAATATATAAGTTTTGTTGCTGCATGCATCTACCCTTCACTTCCAAGAGATCAAAATGTGCCAAAGCCTGCAATCAAGTTCGTGCAATTAATTACATATAGGGCTATATGATGAAAGGAAAATATTATGTGTATATAAAAGATGAACTTACCTATTAAGCTTTAAAATTGGCATTAGTTGCTGAATGAAGAGTTATGTTAGCAATATGATTACCTTGGTCTGGGAAAAAAGGTGACAATTTTAGATATGAATAATAATGATATGTGTGTGTGTATAGATTTTGACTATTTATGTAAAACAGAAAGAGAATGTTGGATTTGGATTTCATGTGATTGTAATGTAAAAGAAAGTGGTTGCCACCATGGTTATAAATAAAGGTCTGCGACCGTGATCTGGGCCACCACATAACATGTTTTGATGTTGTCAAAACCGTAACTTAACCGCAATTGAGACTTCATCAGCCGCATTTAACCG
Organism: Cicer cuneatum; assembly: GCA_037974295.1. Lineage (NCBI taxonomy): Eukaryota > Viridiplantae > Streptophyta > Magnoliopsida > Fabales > Fabaceae > Cicer > Cicer cuneatum. The sequence goes on along the minus strand of JBBPBO010000005.1, from coordinate 33,295,302 downwards.
CGACTCTCCGCAATATCAAATATCGCGATGCTATAGTAACCATTATTGTAACTGTAATTTAAAACCCCGGTTGCCATGATTACAAATCAACAATGTCAGATCAAGATTGGAGGACTCGTGTTGACTTTGGCGAATATGATTCAAAATACCAATTTCAAAAATGAGTTTTCCGATCTTGATCCAACAGTATTATTTGTTGATTGAGACAAGTGAGTCCTTTCACAACCATCGGGAATCTGTATCTAAAAAAGTCATTACGTATTATGCTTACCGGAGGTTGTTCTTTGTACAAAAAAGCATGCCCCAACAACAATGTACAAGAGTAGGAGAATAAGGCCTTTCAAGTAGTGAGAAGTTCCATCCTACAAAAGAAGATTCACCAAGGAAGACTTAAACAACATTGAAAAACTAAATCAAGATATAAGAAGACTTAAATATTTCATTGAAAGACTAAATCAGGATATTGAATTGGCAAAATCACAGTGTTGAAACTTCAAAGAGTGTTGAAACTTCAAAGTGTAGTTTTTGTCACAAAATTACGGCAGCACAATGCGATTTTGCCATATTCACTGTAAATCCAAACATGCAGTTAGTATACCTGCAATGTGAAGGCTGTCGTTATAATTGCCAAAGCAAGAGAACCTGTTTCTAGGAGATTGAAATTGAGGTCCATTTTGATACCAAGAATCCAAGCAACAATCACACATAGAGGAACCTATATTGTAATTTAATTAAATTTCTTTGATGTAAGCTTTTTATTAATCCAACAATAAAGTTAAATGAAAGCATATTAATTCTTACCACAAACATGCCAATTTGAGTTGCAGAACCCAAAGCAACACCCAAAGATATGTCCTAATAAAATGTCAATAGGTTAGTTTCAAGAAACTTGAATCAAAAAAATTGGAAGTGAAAATTTCATAAAAAATTATATAGTTAAAATTCAAACCAGCTTATTCTTGAAAGCATATATGATGGCTCCTGCATGTTCTGCTGCATTGCCAACAATTGGTAGCATGATTATGCTGAGGAAGCTGACAGATAAACCCCATGAATCTGATGCATCCTGTTTCAGATTCACATTTTTTGTCACCAAGTGTTTATAGTTGTAAAAGTGGAAGCACTCATATGCCTCTTTGATAAATAAAAGAAAAATAATTTTCCATAATTTGTCCTAGAGGAAAAGAATGAATAAATATCAAATTTTGTAGTTGAAATTGTAGGCATATATCAATCTATTCCTCACATTATCAATATTATAAAATGATCCATGAAATCGCAAAATTTTAATTAAGTCTATCATTTATCTAAATCTTTTATCAAATGCATCGTTGACATTGTTCACTTAATTTCAAATTCATCCTGTTATTACCAACTTAATGTCATTTTAGTCTTTGCAAGTAACAACGGAGGGACGAATTTGATTAAAAATAATTCAATTTCAAAGGATCATTTTAGTATATTGATAATGTGAGGGACTAAATTGATACACTTTACAATTTCAACGACAAATCCGAGTATTTACTCGGAAAAGAATGATTTCATCCAAAGTTTTTTAAAAAAGTCAGCTACCGCAATTGTGCATGCAACACAAAGGTTTTTTATTTCTTCGTGGCCAAATCATAATCACAATTATGACCTCATCATTCATATTTGACAACGAATTTGACAACAATAGTTCATCTCTCAAATGATTAAAAGAAAGACAGTTACCTCGATAGTGTCGACGACATATTCAGACAAAATAGAAATGAACACAGTCATGTTAACTAGCCAAACAAACCCACTCCAAAACCCTATAATCGCTTCTTCTGAGGCATTCTCACACTCTTCATCATCTTCCTAAAATGAATTAATGAAGGTAATTATTACTAATCAAATATATCCACAAATATGTATCTCAGTGGTATCAGTTGAGACGCTGAAAAATTATTAAGAAGGATATTGAAGGTTCGATCTTTGCTGCTAACAAATTAACCATTTCAAAGTTAAAGAAATCTTACATCTTGAGCTTCAAATAATTGCCTATGAGTCCATAGTTGGAAGATAAGGTATGCAAAATATGCAATCACCATCACAATGCTAGCAGCTCTAGAAAACTGCAGAGATGAGTCTGCATTGATGGCCGCTGAAGCACCGCCATATTGGAACAACATTGGCAGTAGGTGGCACAATAATGCCACAAGAAGCATAAGCAAGTTCATATCTGCCTGTCTCTGCAAATTGAAACAGCCATGGAGAAAAATGCAAAACATTCAATTCTACCTAACCACAAAATCGATTCTAAAACTGATTAAGTGTATATTTGGTATCAAGGTGAGTTTTCCAGCATCGCGATGAGCCAATATGATTTTACAGAAGTTAAAAATTGTAGCTATAGTAAAATCACGATGGCTCGCCGTAATTCTAACAAATTTACTGTAGTACCAAACACGCACTAAAAGTGAGACATATATACATACACAAAAGCAATTCATATCCAAACTATTCAAACATATTGTTAAATATCATTTTTTCGTGAATGTATCCAAACATAAATCACTTAACACAATACATTTATCCACAATTTTTCATATATTAAAGATCGCGACATAACTACAACGGAAACCTCAATTTAGAACTGCAATTAATAGATAAAAGTTTTAAAGGGAATGCAGTGAATTACTCTATCAAATTTTTGCTCTGATCTAAGGTTTGCAATGCCACCACATAATAGAGAGGTTCCAAGAACAAGAAGAAGGTTGGAGAGGATGGAACCAAGGAGAGAATACTTGACAACATCAATTTTGTTATTGCTAAGTGCAAAAATTGCAATGATGAGTTCTGTAGCATTCCCACATGTTGCATTCAAAAGTCCTCCCACTGTGATTCATAAAATATATAAATGAAAAACTTTAGAAACATGACTGACTAGGACTTAAGCAAATTTGCAACCACAATTTGTAAGAGCTTTTATTTATTTTTAGTAGTATGAATTGATGAATCACATAAGAAAACATGACATATATTAGATGGTTAGTCTCAAATCTCAATTGCCAACTTTTACCCTATAGCATATTTCTTTCAAGAGTTTAAGAACTGATATTATATGATTTAGGGTTTTAAAAAAAGTTTGGGATTGCAATTTGGGCCGCAACTTTCATCCATGGTTTTAATTGTTGTTGTGGGGGTTACGCAACAAACTTTTATATTGTAGTAAATGACAGGCAAGTGCGGCTAGCCAAAATTGTAATTAACATGTCGTTGCAGATATCTCTAAATTCGTTATATTACAATTGTAGACCTCAATGTAAAACTATCTCATCAAAAGGCCACATCAACCAATGTTACCAAGATTCTTGACGGTATCAAAGACTGTGACGCAGGTTCAATTTAAAACTTTCATAATAGTTGACCATTTTTTTTTGTGTGTGATACACTCATGTTCGTTTTTTGTCCAAAGCGAAATTAGCTAATAAACAATTAATTTACTAACATTTGTTAAAAAAAACTTTGCGACAAATTCTAAAAAAGACAATTATGGTTTAGTTGTGGGGTTAGTACACACATACCTGTGGGACCTGTGTAAAAAGATATCTGTCTACCATATTTGAAGCATCAACAAATTTACCAAAAAATCAAAAACTAGAATCAGCACACCAAAGAATAATAATAATAATAATAATAATAATAATAATAATAATAATAATAATAATAATAATAATAATAATAATAATAATAATAATAATAATAATAAATATCATAATTTGCTTACTCTGTTAAGAAGCTGACTCGTTCAGCAAGAGGGATAAGACCAAGTAAGCTCAATGCAATAACCAATGGCTGTATGTATGCAATTAAAGAGATCATAATTCATATCATCATAACATATATAGATAGAGTTTTATAAAATTGGTAAATTTAAAAATTGATTTTAATTCTTATACAAAGTCGATATATTTTAGGCTAAATAACACTCCATGGTCCTTTAACTTAATTAAGTGACAATTTGATCTTTTATGTTTTAAAATGTCACAATGTTATCCTTTTTTTACAAAAATTAAAAAAATTTATCAAAATTTTCAGCCAAAACCCATAAAATTAATTATATTCTTCAATATAATACAAATTTTATCAAATTCAAAACTCAAATCTTCAAATAAACTCATATTTTCATTCTTTATTTGATGTTGTTAAAGATGAAAATATGAGTTTATTTGAAGATTTAAGTTACGAATTTGATAAAATTTGTATTATATTAAAGAATATAATTAATTTTATGGGTTTTGGTTGAAAATTTTGATGAATTTTTGTAAAAAAAATGATAATATTGTTGACATTTTAAAACATAAAAGATCAAATTGTCACTTAAAATTAAAATAAAGGACCAAATAGAAAAGAAAAAAAAATAAAGGACTAAAGCGTTAACTGAAATTAAGTTAAGGAACTATGAGTGTTATTTAGCCTATATTTTAAGTCTCTAGATTTAATAAAAATAGTATACTTTTAGATATCTTCTAGTCAAAGAACTAAAAAGAAGAAAACATTTATATATTAAAAACTCAAACAAATAATTATTTTATAAAAACTAAAATCAAATTTTATAAATTTTATGAGATCATAAAATATATTTAAACTAAATAATATTTACAGAAGGAGCTTTTCCTCCAAATCACAGCAAAAACTTCAATCAATTGTCAATAAAGGTTTTAGATTATGGTCACCATTGCAACCACAATTACATTGCAGTTTTTTATATTACAAAAAATTTCACACACAACTACAAATACAAATGAGGTTATAATTTTCACTAAAAAAAAAGTTACACGATTGCTAATAAAACTTTAAAAACTTTGATAAACACAACTCCATTATTGCAGTTGCAATATAGTATAATTTCTAGAGGTTTTTACAATTCTCGCAATTTGCGGTAAAATCAAGGTTTTAACCATAATAGTGAGTTGTAGTTACGTTGCAAATTTTGATATATATATTATAGCAAATGCAATTGGAATTTTGATGTTGCTGGTATCTCTAAAACCTTTATATCATGTCACTGCAATTCCTAATGCGGACTACAATTTAGAATTATAACAACCACATAAATTAATCGAAATGAAAGAATAATTTAGTGACACGCATAATTCTAAATTGCGGTATGTAAAACAATAATTATGATTTACAATTGCAATAAATTTTTTTTAAAATCTTCACAATATTAAAATCGGCAATCAAACATATTTGTCAGCATTTTCCAAAAAATATCAAAATTCACAATGTAACACCCAATGCAATTTAGAACCATGACATAAACATTCATAAAGTATAGTATAGATATACACTTACTCTTGCAAATCCATAGCATTGACCAAAAATGGCAAAAGGAATAGCCGGAAACAAAATTGAAAGCTTTGTTCCAAGAATAACCTCTTGGAAATTAACCAAAACATTCCTCAAGAATCCATGACGAACTTTGGAGACAAGAGTTATGTCAGATTTCTTACGCAATGAAGATGATGACATGTTATGTGCTGTTCTACCATGTCTCATAATTTCCTTGTTCAATGTTCCCTTTAGATTATTAATCCCTCCATTTTCTAAAAGACATGCTTCATGAGAATCCATTTTAAAATAATGAAGAACAAAATCTAGTTGTTTTGTTTATGTTACTGTTGTTGTGGTAGAATAGCACAAAAAAGAGGTATGCACTTATGTTAGTGTTGCTCTGTTGCATGTTAGAGAGATTCTTTCTTATAAATATAACAGAAACGTATGGTGTGTGTCATGTGAATTTGTGTAGTGCAACTTCTAGGAAACTTCGTACTTTCAAATTTATATATTTTTTATATAATTTAAATGGAAAAAAATAAATTATTTTATCCGTTTCTCTTTTTAACTGTAAGTTTCAAGATTTTTATTCAAACAAAAAAAGTTTAAAGTTTTTTATACAAATAAGTGAAATTAATAATCTTTCTTGTTTTTTACAAAAAAAATATTATGTTTCTTGTTTTGATGATTTATCTTCTTTTTCTTATATGTTTTACTATTCATGACCTTATTGGATTTATTTACTTTTGTAATAGATCATTAAGAATTTTATTAAAAAAATTAATGCAAACTCTTAAATTGTGAAAATAATATACAATAGGTAAATTTTTTAAAAACATACTCTCTTATTCAAAAAAAAATGTACAATAAAAAATAAATGGAAATAGTAGTAACTATGGTATAAAAATAGACTAAGGCCAAATTGGTCTACAAGAAAAAACACCAAAACTTATTCGGCACCGGAAATAACTCGGATTATTATAATATTTGTTCTTTTTAAAATAATATTTAGAAAACATAAAAAAAAATATAGGAACACCTTCGTTACAAGTATGTAGTTAATTTAGTTGGTGAACTAAAAAAAACACCGAAAAAATTTCAATAAGAAAATTGTAAATTCAAATCTAAAAAAATAAAGGTAACCATTAATTTAATTAGTAACATTTTCTATATTTTTTTTATAAAAAAATACCTTTAATAAAAGACTATTTTGACTGATATTTGAAATTTTGAGACTTGAAAGGTAATTTAATTAAGATATGAATTGAACTTTTATCTATAACTCATACCACCAAACATATAGATATTCTATGGGTTAAGGGTCTTTTTGATGGTCAGGATAAGGAGACATATATAATCCATTTATCATATTTTACTCTAATCTTTTGTTAAGAATAGCTTCCACCTATAATAATTTATGATATGTTAAATCAAAATGGATTTGGTTGGGATGAAGAGAAAAAAATGATTAATGTGGATAGTGATGAAGTGTGGAAGGAATATGTGAAGGTTAGTGTTTATTAATTTATTTCAGCTTCATATATTTTAGTGAGTTTCTTTATGACTATTTGAAAAGTTATATTTTTTATTTATGTGTAGAATCATCCAAATGCAAAAGATTATAGATATGCTCCAATTCCACTATTTGATAAGTTTGTTCGTGTTTTTGGAAAAGATCGTGCTACTGGTAAAGGAGGTGCTCCCCTTGCTGATAATGTCGAGGAGATAGGTAAAGAAGATGCATAACAAATTAATGATGAGGAGCTTGAAGTAGAAATTACCCGATCACCATCTCTTTGTCAATCACAATTTAGGAGAAAGAATGACTAAATGGAAATTCAATCAAAGAGAAGAAACAGAGGAACACATATTATTGCTAATGGTATTTCTGAGTTAGGAAATTTTTTTGGGAATTGACTTGAAAAAAGTTCAAAACGATTGGGTGAAACTGCAAATCGTCTAGGTGTTGGTAAAGATGTGTTTGATGATTCTAGAAATATTATGAATGAGTTGAAGAAAATGCAGCTAACAGAGCAAAAGCGTTTTGCAGACAAAATAGTATCTCTGCCACATCACTTGCACATATGTTGGGATTGTGATGATGTTGATTGTCTTGCATTGTTAAGTCGTTGATCTACTAGTTCTATTTTTGTACTTGATTTTACTTATCTAACTTTAATACATTTTTCTTTTGTTGGTTTATTTTGTATGATTTGATTAACATGTAAGACAACATATTGTATTTTATGATATTTTATTGCTACTATATAGTCGATAGTTTTAATTTGATACAGTGTGTTGGAAATTTTAATAATATATGTTTTTTGTAGTAGTTTAACCAATTTTTTCAAATATATAAAATTAGTTCATAAATTATTAACATTTTTTATTTATTTATAAAAAAAATATATGAATGTTATATTGAAAGAAAAAAATTAAATTGATTATAAGGACAAATTTATCATTTTATCACAATATAAATCATATCATTTGGTTATCTATTGTGTATCAAACACTAAATATAATAAACTAATTTTATCAAGTTTGTTATCATGTGCACATCAAACACATAACACGATAACTCATTTTTATGTCCATATTCTATCATGTCTCTATCACACTCATCATCTTGCCTCTATTCTATCTTGTCCATCAAACGGACCGTGATGGACATGATAGGATAGAAACAGGAGCAGGAAGCAGGATAGAGACAGACAAGATATTATATGGAAGAGTTATATGTGATGTGTCCAGTATACCAAACCTTTTAAGATTAGTGTATCATATCTAGTATTTGATACATTACAAATAATCAAATGATATAATATATATTGTGATAAAATGAAAATTTTGTGTTTGTAATCTATTTAATTTTTTTCTTTCAAAATAAGATTCATATTTTTTTTATAAATAAACAAAAAATGCTAAAAAAAATTTAAAATAATTTATGAAATAATTTTATATATTTGAAAAAAAATCTATGCTACTAAAAAAATATTATTAATGAGTAAAAAACATATATTATTAATGATCTGTATTAATGAACAAAAAACATATATTATTTATGAGTAAAAAACATATATTGTGACCAAAAATTTCAAAATATAAAATAAATCTGAAAATCATTCACTCCAATATAGTTAACTTAGCAAATAATATCAATAATAAATAATAAACAATTTTAGATACAGTTGTCTATGTATATCCATATAAGATCATGATGATTTGTAAGGAGATAGTTTCAATTCAACCAATTGTCCAAATCCATATAAGATGATTTGTAATTTTGTAAAGAGATAGTTTCAATTCAAGCAGCTGTAATTTTATTATTGAAATATAATGTTTAAAATATTGAAATAACTTATAAAAAAAATTTCTTTCAACTTCACTTAAAAATATTATTATTGTCACTTCCAATTTATTTTTTTTCTCACGTGAATGTTAAATTCCTTTCCGAATCTAATGCATAATCTTGACCCTTGTCTTATGATGTTTTCAATGGCATAACCTTGACCCTTCATTATTTTGCCGATGCGTTCACATGCATAGATAAATTTGTTTCAGAATTGCGCTGCTGCATAATCCTAACTACCATTTATCTTTTTGATGCATGGAAAGAAGAAAACATGTACGCCATTGCATGTGCTGATGCACAATCATACGGTCACGTAACGCAATGCATGTACAGTCACGTAACGCAATGCATGTGTGCTGTCACCATCAAATATAGTCAAATTTTAATATTATTGACCTCTACCTCTCTACCTCTTTAGAGGGAAAGAGTATTTGGCATAAAATTTAAAATTTTAATTTATATATTTTATTAATATAAAAAGTTTATATACTGTTAATTAATTATAATTATTAAATAATTAATAATAATATTTAATTTTTATAATAATTAGTTATAAAATCACTCACATAATTAATTGTTTATGTAAAATATTTTACATGCAATCAAATTAAATTAAAACTTAACCAAATAAATATGATCTAAATCTAAAGAATTCGAAAGAAACATTTAAATTTAATAAATGACAGATGCAATTTTAATAAAATTAAATATAAATTTAAATTAAATATATGTTTGTCTCAACCACATAATCATCCATTAATGGTCAAGATTCATAGTTACTTAAAAAAGTCACATGATTTTTTCTTCTAATTTTAATCGTTCATGTATAGTTGTGGTCAAGATTTAATCATATTCCTCTCTTATTATAAAAGTACTCTCATTTGATATGTTCTATGTATATACACACACAATGTCAAAGTCTAAACATGAAACTACAAACAAATAAAACAAATAGAAACTCCTGTAATATTATCAAAAGTAACATAGCGACCCGAGTTGGAGGACTATGATGTCTCCTTAGCTTTGTTATAGTGTTTTGATGTATGTCAAACTGAAGTTTAACGTGTGTGTTATTGTAGTTTTGTTAATCTCAATATCTACTAAACTTGAAAATAACAAAAAACTTGTAACAAAGGACTTATTAATCAAATTATTAGTTAAAATAGTCTAATTGGTATTTTAGTTATATTAAGATCCGTTCCGAGTGGTTGAGTTTCTGTTTTTGGTTTTTAAAGTCAATTTCAAAATCAAAACATATTCAGATAAAATAGGACTGAGGTTTTTTACTTACTTTCAAAATAATTTTTTCTGAAAACTCAAAATTAAGAAAAGTAGATTTTATAATTTTTGTTTTTGGTTTAAAATTAACAAGTCAGTGTCCATAGACATAAATATCACTCTAATTAACAACCATCGACCACCACCTCCGACCACCTTCATCATCAACGGCCATCCACCTCTGGACACCACCATCTCCGATCACTGCCATCACCACCTACCACCATCTACAACCACTGCTAGGGTTGTACATGAGTCGGTTTGCGACAAGTTTGGTCAAAATCAGTCCCCAAACTGTGTATCCCGATTTGAGTCTAAAAAATAAACCGCCATTTACATCATTGGATCAGTTTGGGTCAAACCACTTATTTTCGATTTGGATTGGGTCAGGTTGGGTCCTGGTTTATCCAAATTCTTTTTGTTTATAAATCCTTTTTAAAATCATATTCTTAGCAACAACAAAAAAAACTAACTTACCATATTTTTTCATAAAACATAATATATCCTATTGTCACTATTGTTTAGCATCAAATATTCACACACACACAATAAATATCAAAGTTATAAATTTCGTCATAAAATACATGCACGCATGAAAATAACCAAATTTGTGGTTGCTTAAAATAATATAAAATATTTACAAACATCAAAATAATCAAAGTGTAATATCCTAAAATAAAGAAAAAATAGGTGTTTTATGGACAAGCTTTCTAAAATCTAAGGTTTAGAAAAAAAGTAAAAATTACAAAAAAAATTGAGAAACTAGGTCGTTCGATTTTACCTAGGCCGGGTCCGATTATACCCAATTTAAGTAACTGATTTTCTTATTTTGAAACCAAGTTCACTCATTCACCCAACCCAAACTGTTTTTCTAGATCAATTCAGTTTTGTTTTACAGGTTTAGTCGGATTCACCCAACTCATGGATGCTCCTAACCACTGCCACAACCACTTCCCACCATCGACCTCCAACCACCATTTTCGACTACCGTTACCACTGCCGATTACCATCTTTGACCACCTCCATCATCATCACCCACCCACCTCTAACATACATCACCACCATCTTTAACCACCCACCTCCAACCACCATCTCCCATCAATAGTCATTGTCGGCCACGCTCCATGTAACACCCCAGTTTTTAACAGCGCGAGTGCATTTTTTTTTAAAAACCACTTACTAAAATAATATGTCGTAACACAAAACGACAATAGTAATAAATAATTACGTCATATATACAAACAAGCTAAAATAGTTTTTGGGACAATAATCTAAAATTTACAAATAGAAAATACACCGGGCTATGAGACCTATCAGACATCGCTCATACCCCTGGGGTATTCTAAGCAGACACCTGCACAGAAGTACTGCTCTAAGAATGCTATCTCCCCATGGTCACATAAAAAAAATGGAACATGGACCACCAACAAAAGTCAACTGTCAAAGAACGTCATAGGTATAGTCTGTTGGAACCAAGTTGTTTCTAAGTACTTAGGATTTTGATGTTTACAAAAGCACTCCATGTAATCTTATTTTGAACCTTGAATTATTACATTAAATGCCACCAGAAAATGAAGTTTCCAGAGGCAGAAGATGAAGACACCAGAAAATGCATCCAGAAGGTACCAGAGGATGCATCCTGGAATTACTAGAGGATATCTTTGCTGGCCCAGATCAGAAGGAAGCAAAGTCAGAAGGAGACCTGGACAAGACCAGAAGGAAGCCTGCCAGAGGGAGACTTGATCCAGACCAGAAGGAATCATAAGTCAGACTTAGTCCAGAAGTTATTCTGACTAGAAGATGGCCTGGCAGTGAAACGATAAACAACCCATACTTGATCCAGACTTAATCAGAGGATAAGTTAATGGGTCCAGAACAAGATAATCAATCCAGATTTGACCCAGACCAGAAGATAGCATGGTTCAGGGTATGAAACTAAGTCCAGACTAGAAGAAATGATCTCTAGATTTGATCTAGAACTGATCCAAATCAGAAGGTAAAATGTCCAAACTGAAATATTATTTGTCTAGAATTAATTTCAGTTCAATCCAGACCAAGTCTAGAATTGGTCCAGATCAGAGGGAAGATATTCAGATCAATGGTTCAGATTTAAGTATATGGCCCAGTGTTGGCCAAGATCAGAAGATCAGACCATGGCCTAGTGTTGGCTGAAATCAGAAGTTCAGAATGTGTGGTCCAACATTGGCTGAGATTAGACGATCACAGTAGATCAGTTTGCTAGACCAGGTTGGTCGAGATCACTTAGTAGATCACTTAGTATGGTCCAAATGTGGACTAGCGCAGAAGATCAAACGGTCCAGATTTAATCATGAGGGTTAACGGTGGAGATTTAATTAAATTTGATCAAAGAATTAAAAGGATTTGTTACAAAAATAAGTTGAAGTCGTATGGGAGTTCTGAAGCTGTTGGCGAGAAGAAACTAAAGACATGATTGGCCAGTTATTTTTGAAAGCAAATCTGAAGCTTAAAAAAGATATGTTTTTTATTTAAGTGAAGCCCGATTGGTCAAGATATTTTTGCAAGAGAATCCAGCAAGATACAGCTCGAAATTAAGCTTGGAAGAGGCCCTAATCTGCATCTATAAAAGGAGGCTTAAGGCAGAATACTGAGTATCGAAAATCACAAAAGAGTCATACACTTCCAAAAGCAAACACTCAAGTTTTCAGTGAGGTTAATTGTGAGTTCCAGCTTTCTAGAAGCACGCGCTCGTGTTATTTTCTTTCCCTTGTGTTAGATCTAAGTTGTTGAAGTAGAGTTTACAGTTTGAGGGAGTCAGAAGGGGTAGCAGATTACTTGGCAATTAGATTCAAGGCGTTGTAATTCCTTCTACAATCTGGGGTTGTCAGATTGGTAGGAGAAGACTTGACTTAAGAAGTCAAGGTGCTGTATTCCTCAAAAGTCTAGGATTGTTAGACTGTTTGAGAAGACTGACTTGGAGAGTTAGTGGTACTGTTGTAATTCAAGGTTTGAATTAGTGAAACCTTCAAGGTTAAGGGACTTGACGTAGCCTCGTTAACGGTGAACCAGTATAAAATTTTGTGTTTTTATTTTTACTTTATATCCGCTGCTAACTCTGTTTTATTCATACATAAAGTTTTGTTTTAAAACTGCAAAAACAGAAAAAGTATTCAAGTTAGTCAAACACAATTCAACCCCCCCTTCTCGTGTTTGCACCTTCATAGTCATCCTAAAACAAAATAAGTACAACCACAAAAAGACACTAAGGCCCTATACAACAAAAAAACTAATCTGATCATCCACTAAAAACTACAGTAACAAGGGTGACCTCCACACTTTGCACAAGTCCCATCTAACTCAGTATCTCTCCTCGAAGTAGCTTCCTCCTCCTCATCGGCTATAAAAGGATCAGTATCCTTAGAAGTCAGATCCACCCATGATATAGGTGGCTTCGGCAGTGCTGAAATCTCAAAACAGTCGTCTACTTCAGTGACAATTGGTAGGGGATCGTTCACCAGGAGTGAAAGCTAGGACTTAATTCGCTGTGACACCAACCAAGTCACTAGTGGTTCATCAACAAAACCTTGTCCCTGACCCGTCTAGACGGACCTAGAATTTCTTCCCCCACTGGCATTGGCCCCTTACCCTTCTCACCCGTTCTTGGTCCAAGCACCACATCCCCTGCTACTACAGTAGGAGTCACCACACCTACGGTGGCTTCCGTCTCACCTCACACTACATGATTCTATGCATTTGTATATATCTCATTCGCCTCGAGTACTAATCCTGAAGTTACAGGAAAATGGATCCGCCCGTGAGTATATTCCACATGGGACCCTGCCCCAGCACTCCTACTTGTTCTCATCACCCTCCCCGTATATGTAGCCCTGCTTGAGATGGGGTCGTATACTCAAGAAGTCGAGAATGTCGATCAGGGAAGTCTAACGACGTCTCCGTCGTCAGGGTAACCGTCGGTGGGACGAACTCGGGTATCATCTAAGGGCAAAGCCCAATGTTCTACAATAATGTAAAGGGTCACCAACCGAAAATTAACAGTTAACAATTAACAATTATGTCAAAACACAACAATAAATACTTAGCAGCTCCAGCAAGATAACAAACAGTGACATAATAAGTATATACACATATTGAAATGTATAAAATCTATGTTTTTGATGAAAACAAAAGACTAAGAATGCAAATCAAGTTGCAAGCTCAAAGTATAATCAACACTCAACACAACTATTAGGAAACTTAGAATTTAAGGTACTTGCACATATCATTTTCACATATCAGATCACAATAAACATGACTCACATGCCAAACACCCTAATGCAATGCTTATAAGCCAGTGCACATGGTTCTGGAATTCCCAAAACAAAACCCTTCTCGAAGGGTGTAAATCATAATTGTACCGCCTATCACATGCCTTAGTACTAATTACTGTGGTGCAGTCGCTCACAGACTAGCACGATTTACTTAGAGTGTAGCCTATCACATGCCTTACACATCAGTTAAATCCTCGTAATGATAAGTTGGACCAACTATCACATGGAACCACCCCGTAGCCCATCACGGTCACCACTTAACTTCGCATCCTATCACGGTCACCACTTAACTCCGCGGCCCATCGCGGTCACCACTGACACTATGGCCCATCGTGGTCACCACTGACGCCGTGGCCCATCGCGGTCACCACAAGCTATGAAATGCATGAGCGTACTCTGACTCTTTTCACTGCAATCATTAAATAAATGCAGCTATGAAGCCCGGATAATTTAGAACTAGGAAAGTTTGGTGTCCGACATGTATAGATGCCCTGATACGTGTCTGATATTACCACCAATACTTCTTAGATATTATTTGATACTTCTTAACAACTAAAGAAACAACTGTCATCCAAAACTGGATATTTTTTTGTGTGACACATTCATAGCAAAAAGAATATAATCTGATATAAGTGGGGGTAAGGAACTATGCTTACTTGTTATGATCACAAATACATTTTATAAATTGTGTGATCAACATATATTTGACTACTGATAGGTTTATGTACTAAGCAATTAACATATTGAATTTTTCTTACAAACATTGAAATCAACATATCTTGGCCTTGCCGTATCTTTATTTCTAAAAATTCCCCATATATTAATGTCATATCGTACTATGTATTAAAGCTTCTTGAAGTTTTTGAACCATGGTAAATTTTAGATGTCTCACACCGTCACTGAACCATGTTGAACCGCTTTATGAAAAAGAAATTTGAAAGCTTTCCCTGTAATCTTAGTAAACAATAATGTAGTGGACTTTTTAGTCTATTTATAAAATAAAAGGTTTTGTATTGACTTAACATCAAATTTAGAATCTTACCATAATAGTCGTTATTCTCTAGGTCTTCAAAGTAGTTGTGTTAACTGTTAAAGCATATTCTTATTTCATATGCTAAAGTCTATGGAACACATGGTTAATCCTTTAAATATTTAAATAATTAAAAACTGAATTTATTCGTCGGCTAAGGTTCAAATCAAATCAGAGAAAATTTTAGATTTTTCATCTCAATTTCACTTCAGTCAATAACCTATGGATAACCAAAACAATCAACGTAATCAACTAATTATAATCAGAATGCTATACTTAGTTTTTAAACTCTAAACAAATGCAAAATTCAAAATAAGGCATGTACGCCGATTATTTAGAGATGTGCAAATACAAATACAAACTCTAAACATATTAATTTTAATTTTAACTCTTTGCTCAAAATTCTTTAACTTAGTTAAAATTTAAACTTTTTTACAACTTTAAGAACTCTAATTTTTTCTTGTTAAATTTGAATTTGATCTCAAACTCATTTATTTGATAATAACTCATTACATAACTCAAACACAACAAAAATCAATTTCTTAATTCTAACCATTACTAACAACATCGATAACGACAACAACACAACAATAACAACCACAACAACAACAACAACAACAACACAACAACAATGGGTTGGTTAGGAACTCCAAATTGTCACTCAAAATGTATATATATATTCATGTCGAAATTTATTATCACGCAATCACACATTAATCGTCTATCAATCACACATATAGAGTTCCTATATGCAAACTAAAAATTTGGAAGGAGCCCTTACCTTCTTTAACGCTTTTTCAACCGTTTTCCGCGACCGCGATCAAATACGGCGAAACTCTCGCTCGCGTCGATGCCTCAAAAGTTAGCTCACAAGCACCGTAGTGTGGAGAGGAGTAACTTTCTCTCTTGCCACTTCTCAAATAAAAGCTTAAATCTAGAAGATAAATGAGGATTTGTGTTTGCGGTTTTTTTTTCTACCAACGCTTAGTGTTTTCGGAAACAGGAAAAAAGAATAAGAAGTTCGCGGGCAAGGAAGATCTTTGCTTTTTTTTTGTTGGTTTTTTTGTTGCTATCTTCCTTCTCATATATATATATATTATAATTAAAATCAACCCACAGATATCTATATACCCTTACACACATCACTTTACTCACATTTCAAACTATTTTCATAAAATATCTACTCTCGTCGCAACTCTATTGACAAATAAATTTTTTGATAAATTGCCCGGTACTAAATTTTTCGTAATATTATTAAATTATTTTTTGACAATAATTTTAGTCGGGTCTCAATATATATATTATATATATATATATATAAATATATACATATATTAAACATATCACAAACATCTCAAAATATATTCTTGGTACTTAATCCATAAAATAATTTAAAATTGGCTAAAAGTCCAACTAGTTTTAACACAAAATACCCTAAAATTGCATAAATTAAAATTTAAAATTAAGGGTCTTACATTACTACCCCCTAAAATTAGTTTTGTCCTCGAAACTACGCGTCGATAAACAAATCAGGATGTTGTTCGCTAATCTTACTCTCTAGTTCCCAAGTTGTGTCTCCCGTTGTTGGATTCCAAATCACTTTGACCAGTGAAACTTCCTTGTTCCTTAAGTGTTTAATCTTCTTGTCCTCAATTCTTACAGGTAGTACTTCAAATGACAGGTTATCCTTTAGTTGAATTGTGTCTGGTTCGATCACATGTGACGGATTCGAAATGTATTTCCTTAATTGCGACACGTGAAATACGTCGTGGATATTGGACAATATTGGAGGCAAAGCAATTCGATAAGCCACTGGTCCAATTCGTGCAGTAATTTGGTATGGTCCAATAAATTTCGGAGTTAATTTTCTTGATTTAATGGCTCTACCAACTCCAGTTTTAGGTGTGACTCTTACAAACACATGATCACCCTGCTCGAATTCCAAAGGTCTGCTACGCTTGTCCGCATAACTCCTCTGACGGTCCTGTGAGATCTTCATTTTCTCTTTTATCCTCTTGACTTTCTCCGTAGTCTGTTGCACCATATCAGGTCCTACAAGCATACTCTCTCCGTCCTTATACCAGCATAAAGGCGCCTGACACTTGCGTCCATACAAAGCTTCATATGGTGCCATTCCAATACTTGTGTGGAAACTATTGTTGTAGGTAAACTCAATCAACGTCAATACATCATCCCAACTCCCTCTATCATCTAATACACATGCTCTCAATAAATCTTCCAAGGACTAATTCGTTCTCTCGGTCTGTCCGTCTATTTGCGGATGGTATGCTGAACTCAATCTCAGTTTCATTCCCAACGCTTCATGCAACGCTCCCCAAAAGTGAGACGTGTATTTTGGGTCACTGTCCGATACGATACTCGATGGTACTCCATGTAATCTCACAATTTTAGCAATGTAGATCTTGTCAGCTTATCTACCTTATAGATGGTCTTTACTGGTAAAAAATGTGCGGATTTAGTTAATCGATCCATTATCACCCAAATAGAATTATTCTTTCTCCTTGTCTTCGGCAATCCAATTATAAAGTCCATGGAAATGTTGTCCCACTTCCATTCAGGTATATCTAAAGGTTGTAACATTCCAACAGGTCGCTGATGTTCCACTTTCACTTTCTAGGAAATTTAACAAGTTGATACATACTCCGCTACATGCCTTTTCATTCCTGGCCACCAAATTTTTTGCCTCAAGTCCTGATATATCTTTGTCGCTCCGGGATGGATACTCAATTTGCTCTTATGAGCCTCTTCTAAAATTGTTCTCCTTAGATCTG
Source organism: Cicer cuneatum (assembly GCA_037974295.1). Lineage (NCBI taxonomy): Eukaryota > Viridiplantae > Streptophyta > Magnoliopsida > Fabales > Fabaceae > Cicer > Cicer cuneatum. The sequence continues at coordinate 33,277,233 of JBBPBO010000005.1, read as the reverse complement.
CAACTGTCGGTACACAAATCCTCCCATTACATCTCAAAATTTATCTGGTCTAATCTTGAACTCAGTCGTCTTTCCTTGCACTATTAGGTTCCTCAAGTAGACCACTCAAAATTTTTATCATCCCACATTTTAAAATTCTCGGTGCAAACTCTACGTCCAAGTGTAGATCTCTAAATGCTTCCCAAAAGTCTTGTTGTCTAGCCATTATTGTTGAAAATAGTGACACACTCATTCTACTCAACGCATTAGCCACCACATTGGCTTTTCCAGGGTGGTACTGCAACGTCAAATCAAAATCTTTGAGAGTCTCCATCCATCTCCTCTGGCGCATGTTCAATTCTTTCTGATCAAACAAATATTTCAAACTCTTATGGTCACTGAACATTGTGAACGTGCATCCATATAAGTAGTGCTTCTATATCTTTAATGCAAAAACTACAACAGCAAGCTCTAAATCATGAGTAGGATAGTTTCGTTCATGAGTTTTCAATTGTCTTGAGGCGTAGGCTACAACCTTCTTGTGTTGCATTAGAACACATACTAAAACTTGGTGAGACGTATCATAGTAAACTTCGTATGGTTCGTCTAGTTGTGGTAAGACCAATACTGGTGAGGTTGTCAGCTTTTCCTTAAGTATCTAAAAATTTTCCTCACACTTCTATGTTCATGCAAACGGCTGATTCTTTCTAGTGAGTTGTGTCAATGGAGCTACAATCTTAGCAAATCCTTCAATAAATTTCCTGTAGTATCCTGCCAGTCCGACAAAACTTTGTATGTCTGTGATAGTCTAGGGCTGTTTCCAAGTGTGGACTGTCTCAATCTTTGCCGGATCCACAACGATTCCTTCTTTTGTTATCACATGTCCTAAGAAGTTCACTTTTTCTAGCCAAAACTCGCACTTCGATAGATTGGCATACAATTACTTCTCGCGTAAAACTTCAAGAACTTGACGTAAATGCTCTCCATGTTCTTCCTCATCCCTTGAATAAATCAATATATCATCGATGAACACCGCAACGAATTTATCCAGAAATGGGCGAAAGATTGTATTCATGTAATCCATAAAAATTGCTGGTGCATTTGTAACTCCAAATGGCCTAACAAGATATTCAAAATGTCCGTAACGGGTTTTGAAAGCAGTTTTCTGAATATCTCGTTCTCTTACCCGAATATGATGGTAATCTGACTTCAAATCAATCTTTGAAAACATCGCGACTCCTTTCAACTGATCCATCAAATCATCGATACATGGTAAAGGATAACGATTCTTAATAGTTGCCTTGTTAAGGTGCCTATAATCCACACATAAACGTGGGCTGCCGTCCTTCTTCTTAACTAACAATATCGGAGCTTTCCATGGTGACACACTTGGTCTGATAAATCCTTTCTCTAACAAATCTTCAATTTGGCCATTGAGCTCGTTCAATTCCAATGGCGACATCCGATACGGCACAATCGAAATAGATCCGGTTCCTGGGTGTAGATCAATGAAGAACTCCACCTCTCTTACTGGGGGTAATCTGGAATTTCTGTTGGAAATATGTTTGGGTACTCTTTGACAAGCACCATGTCTTCTATGCTCACATCTTTGCCTCCACGTTAGCCAATGATAAAAACTCTTAAGTTCATTCTCTCAGCGACACTCCAAGTTTGTTAGCAGCTAAATACCGAACGACTCCAGGCTCGGGGAATAGAACTAATTTGCGAGCACAATCCAAGATTACATAATGATACGACATCCAATCCATGCCAAGTATGATCTCGAGTGATTGTAGGGGTAAACAAATCAAATTAATCAAGAAGTATATATTCTGAATAGTTACACGACAGTGTAAACATGTAGTATTTACGGTCAAAGTCTTAGCAGGTGTGGAAACAACCAAATCAAAAGGCAGAGAAGACATAGATAGCTTCAAACGATTCACACATTTCTTAGCAATGAAGGAATGGGTTGCCCCCGAATCAAAAAGTGCAGTTAGTGTGTTACCTGCAATCTCACAGTCTCGTTGGATCAAATTGTGAGATTGATTTCCAGCTTTAGCACCCATGCAATAAACGCGTCCCTTAGCAGTAGGACGAGTAGCCCTAGTTGCATTCACTGTTGGTTCCACCTTCGGAGCCTTGCAATCCCTTGCAAAGTGCCCTAGCTTTTGGCAATTGTAGCATGGAAGACTCTTAGTGGTATAAGCATTAGCATAATGTCCCTCTTCCCCCCATCAGAAACATCAAATCACTTGTCCCAGTTGTCTTCCAAAGTTCTGGATCCCTGGGCGATTCTGACCCCTATTGTTGTTCTGTGGTCGGTTATATGGCTTAACAACTTGCTTTCCTTTGTTGTTCTGATGGTTCTCCCGACTAGGCCCCCCTGAACTAAAGTTCCCTCCTCGGTTGGCCCTCTTATTCTTCATGTCCTTAACCTCTCTACATTTCTCCACTAAGGCTTGGAACTGTTGAATTCCCAATGGCAAGACAAAGTCTTGAATCTCGTACTTCAGTCCATTTTGGAAACAGTGACACATAAATTGTTCATCAACCTATTCACGGAAAAACCTAAAATGCCTTGACAATGACTCAAACTTAGCAGCATATTCACCCACCGTCATATTTCCCTGGTACAATTTCAGAAAATCATCACCCAACTTAGTCCTGGTACTCATCGGAAAGTATTTGTCTAAAAACATTCTTTTGAACGACTCCCAATTCACCTCCTCATGAGTTGATCCCATAAGAAGCCTTGTACTTCTCCACCAATATTCAGCGTCCCCTAGTAGCAGATACGTAGCATAGTTGACCTTCACCATTGCCTGACAATTAATCATTTCGAAAATCTTTTCCACTTCCTGAATCCACTGGTCGGCTTTTTCTGGACTCTCATCAGCCTTGAACTTTGGAGGATTGTGATGACAAAAATCCTCTAATCCCCTTGATTCAGCAGCACGAATCTTTCTTTCCCTCCTCTCTAGATCTCGTAAAGTCTTTGTAGCCGTCTGTGCAGCAACAACAGCAGTCATGTTATTCATTGCTTCAGCCATCCGATCATCCCGGTTGACGTTGACTCTTGCAGTGTCGTCCTTTCTTGGAGGCATTGTTCCCTACAAAACCATCATCAAGTAGAAATCTCACACCACTTAGAATAATTCCAAAATATAACTTTAACAACATCATCACTTCAGCACACCACAACTACACAAGACTTGACACTCTAACAACTTACCTCGACGCATGATCAGATAACGACTCCCAACCTACAATCTAACCAAAGCTCTGATACCACACTGTAACACCCCGATTTTTAACAGCGCGAGTGCATTTTTTTTAAAACCACTTACTAAAATAATATGTCATAACACAAAACAACAAGTGTAATAAATAATTACATCATATATACAAACAAGCTAAAATAGTTTTTGGGACAATAATCCAAAATATACAAATAGAAAATAAACCGGGGCTATGAGACCTATCAGACATCGCTCATACCCCTGTGGTATTCTCGGCAGACACCTGCACAGAAGTACTGCTCCAAGAATGCTATCCCCCATGGTCACGTAAAAAAAATGGAGCATGGACCCACCAACAAAAGTCAACTGTCAAAGAACGTCGTAGGTACAGTCATTCCAAAACAAAATAAGTACAACCACAAAAAGACACTAAGGCCCTATACAACAAAAAAACTAACCTTATCATCCACTAACAACTATAGTAACAAGGGTGACCTCCACACTCTACACAAATCCCATCTGACGCAATATCTCGAAGTAACTTCCTCCTCCTCATCAGCCATAAAAAGATCAGTCTCCTCAGAAGTCAAATCCACCCACGATATAGGTGGTTTCGGCAGTGCTGGAATCTCAAACGAGTCCTATACTTTAGTGACATTTGGTAGGGGATCGTTCACCGGGAGTGGGAGCTCAGACTCAATCGGAGGTGACACCAACCAAGGCACCGGTGGTACATCAACAAAACCCTAGTCCCCGACCAGCCTAGACAGACCTCGAATGTCTTCCCCCACTAGCATCGACCCCTTACGCTTCTCACTCGTTCCTGGTCCAAGCACCACATCCTCTGCTACTACAGTAAGAATCACCACACCTTCGGTGGCTTCCGTCTCACCTCCAACTACAGGACTCTCTGCATTTGTATATACCCCATTCTCCTCGAGTACTAATCCTGAAGGTACAAGAAAGTGGATCCGCCCGTGAGTATATTCCACATAAGACGCCCCAACACTCCTACTTGTTCTCATCACCCTTACCGTATGTGTAGCCCTGCTTGAGATGGGGTCGTATACCTAAGCAGTCGGTGAATGTCGATCAGGGAAGTCTAAGGACGTCTCAGTCGTCAGTGTAACCGTCGGTGGGATGAACTCGGGTATCATCTAAGGGCAAAGCCCAATTTTCCACAATAAAGTAAAGGGTCACCAACCGAAAATTAACATTTAACAATTAACAAATATGTCCAAAGACAACAATAAATACTTAGCAGCTCCAGCAAGATAACAAATAGTGACGAAATAAGTATACACACATATTGAAATGTATAAAATCTATGTTTTTGATGAAAACAAAAGACTAAGAATGCAGATCAATTTGCAAGCTCAAAGTATAATCAACACTCAAAACAACTATTAGGAAACTTAGAATTTAAGGTACTTGGACATATCATTTTCACATATCAGATCACAATAAACATGACTCACATGTCAAGCACCCTAATGCAATGCTTATAAGCCAGTGCACATGGTTCTGGAATTCCCAAAACAAAACCCTCCTCGAGGGGCGTAAATCATAATTGTATCGCTTATCACATGCCTTAGTACTAATTACAATGGTGCAGTCACTCAGAGACTAGTACAATTTACTTAGAGTGTAGTCTATCATAGGCCTTACACATCAGTTAAATCCTCGTAAGGATAAGATGGACCAACTATCACATGGAACCACCCCATAGCCCATCACGGTCACCACTTAACTTTGCGGCCCATCATAGTCACCACTTAACTCCGTGGCCCATGACGATCACCATTGACATTGTGGCCCATCACGGTCACCACTAACACTGTGGCTCATCGCGGTCACCACAAGCTATGAAATGCATGAGCGTACTTTGACTCTTTTCACTGCAATCATTAAGTAAATGCAGCTATGAAGCCCGAATACTTCAAAATTAGGAAAATTTGGTGTCCGACGCATATAGATGTCGTGATACGTGTCTGATATTACCACCAATACTTCTTAGATATTCTTTGATACTTCTTAACAACTAAAGAAACAACTGTCATCCAAAACTGGATATTTTTTTTTGTGACACATTCATAGCAGAAAAAATATAATCTGATATAAGTGGGGGTAAGGAACTATGCCTACTTGTTATGATCACAAGTACATTTTATAAATTATTTGATCAACATATATTTGACTTCTGATAGGTTTATGTACTAAGCAATTAGCATACTGAATTTTTCTTACAAACATTGAAATCAGCATATCTTGGCCTTGTCGTATCTTTATTTCTAAAAATTTCCCATATATTAATGTCATATCGTACTATGTATTAAAGCTTCTTGAAGTTTTTGAACTATGGTCAGTTTTAGATGTCTCACCCCATCACTGAACCATGTGAAACTACTTTTTGAAAATGAAAGTTGAAAGCTTTCCCTGTAATCTTAGTAAACAATAATGTGGTGGACTCTTTAGAGTTTTGATAGAATAAAAGGTTTTGCATTGACTTAATATCAAATTTAGAATCTTACCATAATAGTCATTATTCTCTAGGTCTTGAAAGTAGTTGTGTTAACTGTTAAAGCATATTTTTATTTCATATGCTAAAGTGTATGGAACACATGGTTAATCCTTTAAATATTTAAATAATTAGAAAGTCAATTTATTTGTCGGCTAAGGTTCAAATCACAACAGATAAAATTTTAGATTTTTCATCTCAATTTCACTTCAGTCAATAACCTACGGATCCAATACAATCAACATAATTAACTAATTATAATCAGAATGCTACACTTAGTTTTTAAACTCTAAACAAATGCAATATTCAGAATAAGGTATGTACGCTGATTATTTATATATTGTGCAAATACAAATACAAACTCTAAACATATTAATTTTATACTTTAACTCTTTGCTCAAACTCTTTAACTTAGTTAAAATTTAAACTTTTTCACAACTTTAAGAACTCTAATTTTTCTTGTAAAATTTCAATTTCATCTTAAACTCATTTAGTTGATAATAACTCATTACATAACTCAAACACAACAAAATTCAATTTCATAATTCTAACCATTACTAACAACATCGATAACGACAACAACACAACAATAACAACCACAACAACAACAACACAACAACAATGGGTTGGTTAAGAATTCCAAAATGTCACTCAAAATGTATATATATTCATGTCGAAATTTATTATCACGCAATCACACATTAATCGTCTATCAATCACACATATAGAGTTCCTATATGCAAACTAAAAATTTGGAAGGAGCCCTTACCTTCTTTAACGCTTTCTCTACCGTTTTCCGCTACCGCGATCAAATACAGCGAAATTCTCGCTCGCGTCGACGACTCAAAAGTTAGCTCACAAGCACTGTAGTGTGGAGATGAGTAACTTTCCCTCTTTCCAGTTCTCGAATGGAAGCTTAGATCTAGAAGATAAATGAGGATTTGTGTTTGCGGGTTTTTTTTCTACCAACACTTAGTGTTTTCGGAAACAGAAAAGAAGAAGAAGAAGTTCGCGGACAGAGAAGATCTTTTCCTTTTTTTTTTTGTTTTTTTTTCTCCCTTCCTTCTCATATATATATATATATACACACACACACACTTCTTACCACCAACTATATATATATATATTATAATTAAAACCAACCCACAAATATCTAAATAGCCTTACACAACTCACATCTCAAACTATTTTGATAAAATATCTACTCTCGCACAACTCTATTGACAGATAAGTTTTTTTGATAAACTGTCCGGTATTAAATTTTTCGTAATATAATTAAATTATTCTTCGACAAATAATTTTAGTCGGGTCTCAACATATATATATAAATATATACATATATTAAACATATTACAAACATCTCAAAATATATTCTTGGTACTTAATCCATATAATAATTTAAAATTGGCTAAAAGTTCAAGTAGTTTTAACACAAAATACCCTAAAATTGCATAAATTAAAATTTAAAATGAAGGGTCTTACACTCCAACCAACACCTCCAACTATCAACAGTCCCTTTTGACAATTGTAGTTGCCTTCAACGGCCGATCACAACAATGATAGTTATCTTCCACAACTACGACATTTAACCACTATTAATAAAATTATTATAATTCAGTAATTTATAATCTTATAATATCTGAATTATTTTAAAATAATTAAAATTTAATATTATTTTTATTTTTTCATTTGAAATTATTTTTACGTGTTAATATTTTTTTTTATTTGGTAGATTTATAATGAGATAAGGTAAAGAGAGTGAATCAATTCAAATAAAATAAAAATTGAAACTCAACTAAGAATTGAAAATACAAAACTAAAACTAATTTTAATTTTTGCAAATTTTAGAACAGAAAACCAAATACTACCCCAAATAGGGCCTTAGTAGTTACTTTATATTACTATGTTTTCTAGAATGTTCTTAGGGTCGTGTAGATTATGACACAACTATGGTTATGATTTGTTTGGAATAGTATATATATGTGTAATCCTTTCTTGCAGTAATCAATCAATCAAGAATAAAAATGATTTTTAATTTTGTTAGTTAGTTTTTCTCATTTATTTCCCTTTCTTAGCTTAGAACCTTTAGCTTTTGTAGTGTTGGTAGGAAAACATCCTATCAACTTGTTAAGAAAATCAATCTTAATTATGCATGACATTAGGTGCATCTTTAAATTGCTTTTGAAATTCATGGAAATATATTGAAGTAATCTGGAAGTCAATTTTACATTCATAAATTCATTCATCATTGCCCTAAACTTGTTTTAAGAAATTTGGTGCACACGAATTGATTCACCTGTTGTATGAATCAATTCATAAAACTCTTTTTATCTTGAGATGGATCGATTCACACATGACATAAATCGATTCATGACAATTCATGATTATTCTTGGTGTTTTAGAATGCGTATGAATCGATTTATACATAAACTTGAATCAATTCAGACGAACACAAATTTAATTTTGCAATGCATTAAGTTGTGTTTTCCCATTTGACCATTTACCAATAAATATCATTCATCTCATAAATTTCATTTCAACGTACATTATTCATCTCTTTCATTCCAAATCTCAATCTAGATAACACAAGTTTTCTTATTCACTTTCTTGGTGTGAGAATATTTTTTTTATCATTTTCTTGATGAGTCTTCATACTATGAGAGTTTGTGAGGTATCAAGTTCTACGGTTTAAGACAGAAAAAGTGTGTTATCTTTTTCTTTTGATGAGTGGTCATAGTGTCATTGTCTACCAAATCACAAATGTATCCTTAATGGAAAATTTATAATGGCTCCGATTAGCATCAGTTACTACAAACTGCAAATTAAACTACTTAATCTAACTATGACCATGAACAACATTTGTTAATAAACCAAGCTTCCAATTTTCAACTCATTCTCCTCGCGGGAAAACCATGAACACTGTCTTCTTTCATCAAGTGTTTGTGTGAATGTGATTTCTCATTTCCAATGGGACTAATGCAATATACACGTGATTCAATATGCTTCACTTCTAGACCATCTTTCTCATAACCATTGAACAAAATCTCTTGCAAGGCAACACTACATCTCTTGCAAGCACAAGACTTTGTAAAAGCTATAAAACACTAACACATACACGAGCATTTGACACGACCTAGACATTGACACTGATAAAACCCATAATTCCAAGAATGTAAACTGTATATTATTGAAAGAGAAATGGTGAGCTTAAAGTTCTTACAGTTCAGAAGATAAATAAGAGATATAAGAGCTCCTAAACCAGAGAGAAATCTCTCCTAACAGATTTCTACTTATAACATAATCTATATCAGTATCCCATACAATAAGGGAATACAATAACTAAATCTTATTCTCTAAACAATCTATCTATTGGGCTAAGGCCCAATACTCTGTGTCCTATCAGAAATAGACATCGATAATAATTCGAGAAAATAGGAGTAGTTGTATGTAATTACAAGTGTCAATGTCGTATCAATATCGACTACTGATTCATGTCAGATACTTAGACATACCTTTCAATATAAATTGTTGGTGCTACATAGAGTAAAAGTAAAATCTCGAGATACTAAAAAATCAAGATGGTTAAAAGGATCTATAGCAAGATACCAGGATTATCATCACTGTGCTCGTAACTTTTTAAAATAAAAGAAATAGTCTGTATCAAAATTTGCATATTGTATCACATCTATAAACATTTAAATTTGAGAGAGAAATTAGTTAAGAACAGCTTCCACCTATAATAAATTTTCGAAAGGAAAGAGGAAATGAATCCCAAAGGGAAGCTATCAGAAACTCAAATGAAAAAACAATTCAAAGAAACAATGATCAAAATACTTGTTAGATAACCATCAAGTGCAAAAGTGTCAAGGCAAAGAAAACTCCTTGAAAACGTAGTTTCTTCAATGTGCATATTTGGATTGGCAATGAATTTGACTAAATTGCAATAGATTTGGCAAAAACTATACTTTAGAATGTTAACAGAATCATGGTGCACCAGTGATTTTGTTAATCTCACCGTCATTCTAAACACCACTAAAATTTTTAGAAAGAATTTTCATTTAGGTTATGGTAAATAGTAACAACCTAGTGATAGCTCCAGATAGATTGAACATTGCATCTAAAGTTACAAATAATAGTCTCAAGAATTAGGGTAAAATATGTTATTGAATTGAAATATGTCGACAATACATCAGATATATATATATATATATATTAGATTACTATACAACGAAATCCCTACAAGTACTCCTATACAACCAAATCTCTATACTTGAGGGATATTTTTAGTAATAAAATAGAAATAGATTTTGAGAGTCCCCCTGAAGTTGGCGAATAGGTGTTCTCCATTCCCATCTTGGATACAATTACTTCATTGTTGTTGTTTAGCCCTTTAGTTAGAAGATATGCAAGGTTGCCTTAGGAGGAGACATATGAAGTGCAAATTAGGCCATTATCGACTTTTTCTTTGATGAAATATCTCTCGACTTCAATATGCTTGGTTCTATCATGTTGCACTAGATTATTTGATATGTTAATAGTAGATTTATTATCAGAATAGAGTTCCATTGGTTCATCCCACTTTATCTTTAGGTCCTCCAAAATGATCTTTAACCATAGTTACTCGCATATCCCTTGTGCCATTGCCGTTAATTCTGCTTCAACAGTAGATCTAGATACCACATTTTGGTTCTTACTCTTCCAAGTCACAAGATTCCCACATAGGAAAGTGCAGTATCTTGTGGTTGACCTTCTATCTACAATTGACCCTGCATAGTCGACATAAGTGTATGCTTCAAGATCCACATTTTCATTATGTCTGAATAAACTTCCTCTTCTTGGAGTTCCTTTCAAATATTGCACGATTATGAGTGCAACTTGCAAGTGTACCTCATTTGGTTGCTGCATGAATTGACTAACTAGGCTTACAACGAAGAAAACATCAGGTCTAGTATGTGACAAATATATGAATCTTCCAACTAATATTTGGTATATTTCTTTTTCAATTGTAATGTCTTCTTCTGCATTTCTCAACTTGAAATTCAATCGATTGGTGTACTTGTGGGCTTGCATGTTCTCTTGCTCGTTTCTTGCAGAAGATCAGTTATGTCTTTTTGTTGGGATATGAATATCCCTTTCTTAGAGTGACCCACTTCAATTCCCAATAAATACTTCAATTTTTCCAAGGTTTTAATATCAAATCTTTTGCTAAGTGTTCTTCTAACAGTTGTTGCTTCTTTTCATCATCACTGGTCACTATAATTTCGTCCATATATACTAATAACACTATTACTCCCCGTGACATAGTGTTTGACAAAGAGGGTATGATCTCCTTGGCTTTTTTGAAGCTTAGACCCACCATGAATCTAGCAAACCTCCCAAACCACACTTGTAGCGATTGTTTAAGCCAATATAGAGCCTTTTTTAGCTTACAAACGGTGTTGGGCAATATGCTCACTGTATCCAGGGGTAAATCCATATAAATCTCTTATTCTAGATCTCCATGAAGGAAGACATTTATTACATCAAATTGGTGCAAGTTCCAACTTTAATTAACTGCTAGAGATGATATCACCCTAACGATATTCTTTTTTGCAACCAGAGCAAATATTTCCAAGTAATCCACTATATACATTTGAGCAAATCCTTTAGCTACCAACCTTGCCTTATACCTCTAAATAGACCCATTATCCTTGTACTTTACATTATATACCCACTTGCATCATACAAGTTTCTTTCTATTTGGTAGAGGGACCAAATCCCAAGTACCATTCTTGTCCAGTGCGTCCATTTCCAAGTTCATGGCTTGTTTCCATTTCCTGTAAGACAATGCTTCAAATAGAGAGGTAGCTATAGTGGTAGTGTTCAGGCTTGTGAGAAAGGCTTTATGGGTAGGTGAAAATTGTTCAAAGCATAGGTAGTTGGATAAAGGTAGAGTGGTTTATTGGTACATGTCCTAGTATTCTATCTAAAGGCAATTGGGATATGAAGGTCATCATAAGTTGGTGGTGTGTTGAATTCTAATTCCATTGTATATAAAGATTCATATATTGGATCACTAGAGTTTGAAGCATCAAGGGAAATTACCTCATGTAAGGTCAAATTGGAGTCATGGATGTGAATAGATTCCAGAATGACCTTTGATCTTCTTGTATATACTAGATTCTTCCCATATATTACATTAATGTCATCATTTCCATCTTCCTCAGAATCCATTTCAGTCTCAAAATTTTCATTTGCTTCATTTACATCTTTTTCAAAATCAATTTCAGTATCAATTTTTAGTTCAAGAGCCAACTCAGGAAGTAGAAAAGACTCATCTTCCTTCCTTGTATTCTCCCCATGAAGATGAATTTGATCAAATAAACTTTCTTGTTCATGGAAGGTGACATCTTGGGAGACAAAAACAATTTGGGTGAAAAAGTACCTAATCAAGACATTTTAAGGCTCTAGGATCAAGTTTCCCTCTACAATCACTATGGATATGGACAAACGACGCACATCCAAATATTATGGGAGTAAGATTACTACAGGTGCACACATTAGGGTAGAACGAGGACAAGGCCTCCATGGAAGTTTTGAAGGCAAGGATAGTAGAAGGTACTTAGATTTTGAAATATGATGCAGTTAAAACTCCCCCTCCCCTAAACTTCTAGGGAACTTTATTTTGAAATAACACCGCTCGAGTTTGATCTAACAAGTTCCCATTTTTCCTCTTAGCAATGCCATTTTATTGGGGTGTTTTAACACATGAGGACTCATGAATAATGCCTTCCTTTTGATATAATGAATTAAGTCCATGATTATAGTAATCTTTGGCATTATCATATCTAATCCTCTTAACACTCACTCCAATTTGGTTTTTTATCATAGAGAAGAATTGTACAAACACAATACTGACTACAGAATTTTTGTTTTAGCAAGTAAACCGAAGTACAGTCATCAATAAAGGTTACAAACCAACGAACTCTTGATATATTTGGAACATTAGAGGGACCCCATACATCAGTAATAACTAAACAAAATGGAGAAGTACTCATTTGGTTACTAATTGGAAAAGGCACACGTTTGTGTTTAGCAAGCTCACACACCTCAAAGTGAAGACTTTCTACCTCTAATTTTTTGAAGAGGGAAGGAAACAATTGTTTTATGACTCTAAATAAAGGATGACCCAAACGTTAGTGGTATAAAATGATCTTGTCCATGTTGGTCTCTATTGATTTAGAAAAAAGAGTTGGTATTGTTGAGTAGATTTGGAGGAAGATTTTGATTATCCAAGTAATAAAGACCATTTCATTCTCTAGCATTACCAATTGGCCTTCTTGAATGCTTGTCCTGATATACACAAGATTTGTGATATAAAACATTACATGATAGGTCTTGTGTTAGTTTTTGTGTGGAAAATAAGCTAGTGGACAATTTAGGAAAATGAAGGACATTTCATAGAGTTATTAATAGTTTATCTAGACATCTCCTTGACCTGCTGTAGTTAGAAGTGTACCATCTGCTGTGGATATTTTCTTGTTGCTAAGGCAAGGTGAATAAGTGGAGAAATGTGTAAGTAAGGGTGTCATGTGGTTAGCGGCTCCAGAATCCAGTAACTAATATTGGTTATAGGTTGTATCTGAAAGCATTAAGTCCAAAACAAAATTGAAACTTACCAAGAGGAAGTGTACTTTGTATATACAAGAGAACTAGTACTTGTTGGTTTCTCCAACTTAGTAAGAAATGATCTAATCTTCTCTACTTCATCTTCATTGAGTTGGGCCAATCCACTTGCTTTCTTTAACTGTCATATCTGTAAAATCAGCAGACAAACGATATTAGAGACAAAAGATTGATCTAACAAACAAAACAAACTTTCAAACATAAAAAAATATCCACAAATTGTAAGTGTACTATAATGCCGCAATAGAAAAGTACGAGCAAAATTCATGTGAGCTTCAAATGACCCACAAACAAAAGTGCTCCGGTCAAAAAGTGAACCCCCAAAACAAAACAAGAAATGACCGATCTATAATCTTATTGAAAACAACAATGAACAGAGAAGCCTAGAAGGCGACGCGTGGGCACCACTCGCCGAAGATGACGTCGCTAATGAGTGTCACGTACTGAACTAAAAGAGGCGTGGAAATAGGCCATTTACAACAAGGCTTTGGGTTTCGGCCGATCTAATGGAGGGGAGTCTTGTAGTGTGGGTGGTGGCGTGAAGTAGGTGGTCAAACGAACGTGAACAGTAACAAAGTGAACATTGAACACATTATGGAAGTGAACAGGCCAAAAAGACATCTCAAGTTGCTACAATGAAGGCAACAATAAGGGCCACAATTAAGGTGGCTAAGATTTCAGGAAAAAATAAACCGCAATGAAAGCGACAGGTTTATGCGAAAACGAGACTCCCAAAAACCGAGAGCTCTTATACCATCTCAACAATTAGGGTAAAAATATATTTTATTGAATTGAAATATGTTGATAATACATCAAATATATATGAAGGTGCAAACACGAGAAGGAGGGGTTGAATTGTGTTTGTCAAACTTGAATTCTTTTTGTTGTTTTGTTGAATGTTGATGCGAATTATTTGATGAATAAATAATCAAACTTAGCAGCGGATAATAACAACATAAGAACACAACAATTTATCCTGGTTCACCATTAACTTGGCTACATCCAGTCCCTTCACTCCGAAGGCTTTAATCCACAAATTCAAAACACTTTGAATTACAACATCTGACCCTCCAAGTCAGTCTTCCCAAACAGTCTGACAACCCCAAACTTTTGAGGGATGATAATAACACCTTGACCCTACAGGTCAAGTCTTCTCCTACCAATCTGACAACCCCATAATGAAGAAGGAATATACACCTCTAACGGGTTTGATTACAACGGTTTGGAACTTTGCAAAGTTGCTTCTGGAAAGCTGATTGTTGCAATGGCTTTCAAACTCTTTTGTTGCTTCTGGAAAGGTGATTGCTACACTGAATTTCACTCTCGAAAAATCACTTAGAGAATATTTCTTTTGCACTCAGGTGTTTCTCTCTTTTGAACTCTCAGATGACTTTGAATTGAAGCTTGAGTTCTTGTGTTTTTCGATGCCTAATGCTGCTTCCTGAAGCCTCCTTTTATAGCTGCAATTAGGACTTTGTCCAAGCTTAAATTCGAGATAAATCCTGCTCAGATTTCCTTTGAAAATTCTGTTGGCCAATCCTATTTCTCTTAATTTCAAAGCGTATTTTTTTAGCTTCAGATTTCATTTGAAAATTTTGTTGGCCAATCCTGTTTCTCTTAATTTCATATCGTATCTTTTAGCTTCAGATTTCATTCGAATTTCCTTCAAGTCTTCAGTGATTTTTGAATAAAATCCCCTTAATACTTTGATCAAATTTCTATCAAAATTCAATCAAGTCTTCTTCGAATTTTAAATCAAGTCTTCACTGATCTGCATTATGATTTAAATTCTAGACCGTATGATCTGCTCATCTGGACCAAGTCTGGACCATGTGATATGATCTGTTTCATTCTGTCTCATGATCTGGACTGTGTGATCTTCTGATCTGGACCATTCATCTTATGATCTGGACCATTGATCTTCTGATCTGGACCAAGTTTGTGTTGGAACCAAGTTGGTTCTATACTTAGAATTTTGAGGTTTACAAAAGTACTTTTATGTAATCTTATTTTTGACTTAGAATAATAATTTAAAATGCCACCAGAAGATGACGTCACCAGAGGTAGAAGATGACATCACCAGAAGATAAAATCAGAAGCAGAAGATGAGGACACCAGCGGATAAAATCATAGAATGACACCAGAGGATACACCTCCAGAAGATATCAGAGGATGTCATCAAAGGCAAAACACCAAAGGACAAATAACATCATCAGAGGATATTTTTCTTGGTCCAGATCAGAAGGAAGCAGAGTCCAAAAGGAGACCTGGTCCAGACCAGAAGGAAGCTTGTCAGAGGGAGACTTGGTCTAGACCAGAAGGAAACATAAGTCAAACTTGGTCCAGACTTAATCCTGACCAAAAGATAGCTTGGTCGTGAATATAAGATTTAATCCAGATTTAATCCAGACTTGAACCAGATCAGAGGATAAATGTCTAGATTAAAAGATCAATGGTCCAGATTAACGTATCATGATCCAGTGTTGGCCGAGATTAGAGGATCACATAATTGGCGCAGATCAAATTACATAGTCCAGAGTTGGTCGAGATCAGAGGATCATACGGTCCAGATTTTAATCATGATGAAAATAAGTGAAGACTTGATTAAAATTCAAAAAAGACTTGATTAAATTTTGATATAAATTTGATCAAAGTATTAAGGGGATTTGATACAAAAATAAATTGAAGTCTTGGAGGGAATTTAAAAGCAATTGGAGGGAAGAAAGATACGGTCCAAAATTAAACAAGAACAGGATTGGCCAAAGTTATTTTCAGAACAAATGTGAAGCAAAAAGGTTCGGATCAAGCATAAAGCTCAAACCTGATTGGCCAAGTTATTTTTGCAAGAGAATCTGGACAGATACAGCTTGAATTTGCCAGGAAGAAACCCTAATTTTCATCTATAAAAGGAGGCTCAAGTAGAAGACTTAGTGATCGAAAATCAGTAAAAGAGTCATAAACTTCCAGAAGCAAACACTCGAGTTTTCAGTGGGGTTAATTGTGAGTATCAACTTTCCAGAAGCAAGCACTCTTGTTTTCGTTCCCCTTGTGTTAAATCTATATTGTTGAAGTAAAGTCTACAATCTAAAAAGTCAGAAGAAGTAGTAGGTGACTTAGCAGTTAGATTCAAGGTGTTGTAATTCCTTCTGCAATCTGGGTTGTCAGATTGGTAGGAGAAGACTTGACTTGAGAAGTCAAGGTGTTGTGTTCCTCAAAAGTCTAGGATTGTTAGACTGTTTGGGAATACTGACTTGGAGGGTCAGTAGTACTGTTGTAATTAAAAGGTTTTGAATTAGTGGAAAAATCCTTGAAGTTGAAGGGACTGGATGTAGCCTAGTTAATGGTGAACCAGGATAAATCCTTGTGTTGTTTATTTTACTTTATCCGCTGCTAACTCTACTTGATTATATTTCAGATTTCAAATAATCATCAAAAACAAAAAAGAATTCAAGTAGTACAAACACAATTCAACCCCACTTCTCGTGTTTGCACCTTCAATTGGAATTAGAGCCCGGTCTCAAGGCTGAGCACTTAACAGTGTTTGAGGAAAGGTCCAAGGGGGTTCAACATTTCATAATCCAAAGAAGAATTTGGAGGCAACATCAACAGGCCACCAATTTTTGATGGAGATCACTTTGAATACTGGAAGGATAGAATGAGAAGCGTCTTCATCTCCCAAGATCCTAATCTCTGGACCTTGGTAGTCAAAGGCTAAACTGCACCCACTACACTAGGAGATGAAACTGGTCAAGAACTGGATGTAGAAGATATGAATCCCAACCAGAAGAAGTTCTACAAGCTGCATCACAAGTCCTGAACCATCATGATCAATGCTATCACATTTAAAGAATTTGACAGATGCACCAACAAGGAAATAGCAAAAAGCATCTATGACAGTCTGATTCTAACCTATGAAGGAAGTCAACAGGTTCAAAAGGCAAAGGCAAACATACTGGTCAAACAGTATAAGCTGTTCAAGATGGAAGAGGATGAAGACATTGAAGTAATGTTTTGCATATTCCAGATTCTGGTATCAGGTTTAAAAGTATTGAAGAAAATCTACACCACTGCAGATCATGTAAAGAAGATCCTCAGAAGCTTACTAGCCAAATAGAGACCAAAGGTTACTGCAGTACAGGAAGCTAGAGATCTGAATACCTTGAGGCTTGAAGATCTGATCAACTCCCTCAGGTCTCATGAAATAGAGCTGGATGCAGATGAACCAAAGAAGAAGAAGACTTTAGCCCTTAAGTCAAAACAAAAGAAAGCTACAAAGGTTGTATCAGAATCAGAGGATAGTGATTGTGAAGATGATGATCTTCCTTACATAACCAAGCAGATTGCAAAGATGTGGCAAAACAGAAAGAAGAAAGCTCCCAGGAAAAATGGCAAATACTCCAACAGAGGAAAAGAAGAAGCTGACAAGAAAAGCATCATCTGCTATGGATGCAATGAACCTGGACATATCAAGTCAGAATGTCCAAACACAGAGAAAGGAAAACATCACAAGAAAGGTTCCAGATTCAAGAAGAAGGGTCTGATGGCAGCATGGGATGCATCTGACTCAGAAGAGGAATCATCTGATGATGAAGAGGCAGAAACAGCTATGATGGCTCACATCAAGTTTGCCTCTGGACTCCATAAAGGTACTAGCTCTAGAAGAAAAGCAGAAGGTAAGAAGAATGGACAAATCATTCATTCCGGCAAGTCTGGAAGCACATCAGAGGAAGCAGTATTGGCTCTGATGGCACATACCAAATCAAGTTCTGGATCCAGCATAGACTCTGGAACTGATTCAGAAGATGAAAACAAAGAGGTATTCTCTGATCCTACTAGATCTTAATTAATTACTGCTCTTAAAGACTTTCTAAATGTCAACAACAAGATGTCTTGAAAACTGAAAACTCTTAGGGAAGAAAAGAAAATTCTAACCAAAGAAGTACAAATTTTAAAGAATCAGAATGCTGAGTTTGCAACTGAAAACACTAATTTTAAAACTGAAATTGCCAGACTCAATTCTGAAAATCTAACTCTCAAAAGTAATATTTGCTCTACTTCCAATACTGTTTGTGAATCTGATATGCATGAACAAGCTTTTCAAAACATTATTGCAAATGGTTTGGAAACAAGTAAGTATGCTTCCATGATTTATGGAATCAGTAACAATGGTAAGAGAGGAATAGGTTTTACTGAATCTGTTGTTGAAATTAAATCTGCTTATTCTAATGTTTTGTGTATTATTTGTGCTAAAGAGGGTCATTCTAAATTGTCTTGTCCTATGATAAAATCTGGGAAAGACAAGAGACCTGTTATGTCTAACAAACCTGGACCCAACCAGTTTTGGGTACCAAAGAACAAAATTGTTTATGTTGCAGATATTCTGAGCAACCAGAAGGAAACACCAATCATGGTGCCTGGTCAATGGATGCTGGCAATGCACAAACAGAAAAAGGTGTATGTTCCAGTTTCCACCAGACAGAAGCAAAATGAGTCTGATGAAAGAAGGTCTGGTCAGTACAATTTGTTGGAACCAAGTTGGTTCTTGCAATTAATGTTTTGATGTTAACAAATGTATTTTATGAAAATAACATATTTGACTTAGAAGAAGAATGAAAAATGTCACTAGAAGAATAGATCAGAGGATGACGTTACCAGAAGCAGAAATCAGAGGATGATGTCACCATAGAATGTTATCAGAAGATGACGTCACCAGAAGCAAAAATCAGAGGATGACGTCACCAGAGGATGATCATCAGAGGAATCTGTCAAAGGAATATGTTAGAGAAAATGCTCAAAACAAAATTGGAGCAAAAGACTCGATAAACAGAATCTAGCTAAAAATATGCTCAAAACAGAATTGGAGCAAAAGACTCGAGAAACAGAATCTAGCTAAAAGCATGCTCAAAACAGAAGCGGAGCAAAATGCTCAAAACAGATTAATTGAAATATACTCCAGAAGAAAAGCATCAGTGAACAAAAGACTCAAAACAGAATCTAAGCAAACTACTCCAGAATATTCTCAAAATAGATTAATCGAAATACACTCCTGAAGTAAAGCATCAATGAAGCCTTAAAGTTCAACTATAAATAGAGGCTTAATGGTGAAGAATAAAGCATCGAAAAATAGAAGAACTCAAGCAAAAATTCATAAGTATTCAGAGAGTTCAAATGAGAGAAACACATGCTTAAAAGATAAATATTTTCTAAGTGTTATTTCCTTAGAGTGTGAAGCTGATCGTCATCATAAATTATTCAGAAGTAAACACTCTAGAGCATATTGTGAGGTTCAACTTTCCAGAAGTAATTACTCAGTTCTGATTTCGATCTCTTATATTAAATCCTATAGTGTTGAAGTTTCTTCTTAAATCTGGGGTTGTCAGGTTGTTAGAAAAAGACTTAGCTTGTAGGTTTAAGGTTGTGAAGTTCCTCAAAAGTCTGGGATTGCCAGACTGTTTGAGAAGACTTAGCTGGTTTAGTTAAGGTGTTGTTGTTCCTCAAAAGTCTGGGGTTATCAGGCTGTTTGAGAAAACTTAGCTGGTTTAGTTAAGGTGTTGTTGTTCCTGAAAAGTCTAGAGTTGTGAGGCTATTTGAGAAGACTTGGCTGGTATAGTCAAGGTGTTGTTGTTCCTCAAAAGTATGGGGTTGTCAGGCTGTTTGGGAAGACTGGCTTGTAGGGTCAGTGGTGTTGTAATTCAAAGGAGTTTGAATTAGTGAAAAGGCCTTCTGGAGGAAGGGACTGGACGTAGCCTAGTTAACGGTGAAACAATATAAATTGCTGTGTTATTATGTTATTATTATTCGCTGCTGAATCTGATTAGTTATATATCGAATAATTCATATTAACATTCAACAAAACAACAAAAGAAATCAAGTTTGACAAACACAATTCAACCCCCCTTCTCGTGTTTGCACCTTCAATTGGTATCAGAGCTCGGTCTCAAGGCTGAGAACTTTACAGTGTTTGAGGAAAAATCCAAGGGATCAACATGTCTGGATTCAATGAAGAAGCTACTGGAGGAAATAACAACAGACCACCTCTGTTTGATGGAGAACGATTTGAATACTGGAAGGACAGGCTAAGAAGTTTTTTTGTTTCACAAGATCCTGAACTTTGGGACTTGGTGGAAGATGGCTATACTGCTCCAGAAGATGTTGATGGTGTTAAAATTTCCAGGAGAGATATGGATACTGACCAGAAGAAGATGTTCAAGTTGCATCACAAATCCAGAAAGTTTATGATCAATGCAATCACGTTCAAGGAGTTTGACAAATGCACTAACAGAGAAACAACGAAAAGCATCTATGATAGTCTAATTCTAACTTATGAAGGCAGTAAGCAAGTCCAAGAAGCAAAGGCTAACATTCTAGTCAAGAAGTACGAGTTATTCAAGATGGAAGAAGATGAAGACATTGAAACTATGTTTTCCAGATTCCAGACTCTAGTATCAGGATTAAGGGTACTAGAAAAGAGTTACACTAAGAAGAAAGATTTTAGAACTAAGAAGAAAAGCATGATGGCTACATGGGATGATTCTGATGAATCTTATGAAGATGAACAAGCAGATTTGGCTATGATGGCTCACACCAACTCTAGATCCAACATAGAATCTGATTCTGGAAGAGAATCAGAAGATGAAGAAATTAAGGTATATTCTGAATTCACTCGATCTGATTTGATTATTGCTCTGAATGATTTTTTAAACAGTAATTACAAATGATCTTTAAAACTGAAAACTCTTAAGAAAGAAAATACAAATCTAACGGAAGAAGTTAATGTTTTAAAGAATCAGATTGCAGAATTTAAAACAGAAAGTGTCATTCTTGAAACTGATATTGCAGAATTGAAATAGAGGTATAGGATTTGAAGAAACTATAACTGAACCTAAACCTGTGCTTAAACCTGTTCCCTCTGATATTGTGTGTGCTGTTTGTTACAAGAAAGGTCATTCCAAAGTGTCTTGTACTATGCTAAATACAAGGAAAAACAAGAAACTTTTCAAGACTAACAAACCTGGACCCAACTTGATTTGGGTACCAAAAGATAAAATTGTTTGTGTTGCAGATGTTCTGAGCAACCAAAGTGAAACACCAGTCATGGTGCCTGGTTAATGGATGCTGGCAACATATGAAGGGAAAAAGGTCTATGTTCCAACATCTACCAAACAGAAGCCAATTGACTCTGATAGAAGAAGAACTGGTCAACACAATACCTATCAGAACCAGAACAAGAATCATAGGAGGAATAGGAAATATCAAAGAAATCACACATATCACACAAATCAGAACAGACAGAGAAATCACTCATATCAACAAACTTGGAACTACCAGAAGAATCAGAATTACCATCAGTTCCAGAACCAGAAGAATCTTAATTATCATCAATTCCAGAATTATCAGAGGAACCTGATATATCAGTAGAAATAAAAGAATCAGAATCAGGAGAGTTCTTCAAACACTCCAGTAAAATTCATCAATACTACAAACGAGGAAGGGAATTCAAATCCCTTCATCCAAACCATCTAATCACAGAACATATAGAGTTAGAATCTGAAAATCAGAAACAAGAGAATTTTCAGAGTAAAACTGAAACTGTTGACAAAGAGGTTACATCTTGCTGTAAATACTATTGTTGTTTGAAATTTATGTTTACTGTGATAACAAGAAGCTTGATCTTAAAAATCAAAGCCAGATAAGTATTCTGCAGGTTTTCAAACTGTCAAAGGAACCAAGTGATCCACGTGATGTGAAAACTTCAACAGAAACAGTATTTCAGTCGTTTCAAAAATAAGCAGAAATCACCAGAAGCAGAATTAATGGTTTGGCTGTATTGAGTTTATTTTTAAATTAATTGATTTGTATTATGTTATATGACAAATAGCTTGACTTAAAAAGTCAAAGCAAGATGAAGCTGATGCAGGTTAACCAGAACCAAAGGAAACCGAAGCTGGTTCACCAGAACCAGAGGAAACTGATGCAGATCTACCAGAACCAGAAGCTGATGCATGCAAAAGAACTTTATAAAGCAGAAGATACCAGCAAGCATTCGACAAGTGTTCAGAGGATAAATCTGAAGATAAGTTAAAAGAAAGAATAGATCACTCCAAAACATGGCTGGAACTATGTTAAATGATTTAAATGTTGCAAAACAATTTTGAGCTGAAGCAATCAACACTGCATGTTACATTCAGAATAGAGTCTATATTAGATTTACAAGAACCAAAGAAAGTAGAAGCAGATAAACCAGCAGAACATGGAGAAGTGGAAGATACATGCAAGTCAGAAGCATGTGACACATTTTCAAAGGATGAATCTGATCAAATCAGAACTAGTCATGAGAAATCAGAAGAGAAATCTGGATGGAAATATCAATCATCTCATCCTGAAAATCTGATCATTTGAAGTGGAAGTGATTCTTTAAAAACCAGATCATCACTAAAAGACATCAGATTGTTTGGCTTACTCTCATCGATTGAGCCTACCTCTGTTAGTGAAGCATTGGCAGATGATGGATGGATTATTGCAATGCAAGAAGAGTTAAATGAATTTAAGGGGAATGATGTTTGGGATCTAGTTCCAAGACCAGAAAAGAACATTGTTGGAACCAAGTGGGTCTTTAGGAATAAGCTAAATGAAAAAGGTGAAGTTGTCATAAACAAGGCAAGACTTGTGGCACAAGGTTACAGTCAGCAAGGAGATATTGACTACACTGAGACTTTTGCTTCAGTGGCCAGAATTTTTTGAATTAATGCAACACGAATTTCAAATAAGTATGATGGGAGAACTTAAGTACTTCCTAGGAATACAAATTCAGCAAAGTCAAAAAGGTATATACATTCATCAATCAAAATATACGAAAAGAGCTTCTCAAGAAGTTTAAGATGAGTGATTGCAAACCTATGGCTACTCCAATGCAACCTACCTGCTCACTTGAAAAGGATGACTTAGGACAAAAAGTTGATTAAAAATCCTACAGAGGAATGATAGGATCTCTACTCTATCTCACTGTTTCGAGACCTGATATCATGTTTAGTGTATGTGTATGTGCTAGATTTCAGTCTGACCTTAGGAAATCCCATTTAACTGCCGTTAAGAGAATCCTTAGATACCTAAAAGGCACTACCAACCTCACCTTGTTCTACAAGAAAAATCCTACATACAAACTGAGTGGATACTGTGACTCTGATTATGCTGGAGATAAACTAGAAAGAAATAGTACAAGTGAAAACTGCACATTCTTAGGAGAAAATTTAATATCCTAGACAAGCAAGAGACAAAGCACCATTGTCATCAACTTGAAGACTACAAAATATTAGAATCCAACATACCCATCTATTGTGATAACACCTCTGCAATTTGCCTAACCAAAAACCCTATCCTGCATTCTAGAGCCAAACACATAGAGATCAAACACCACTTCATCAAAGACTGTTCAAAAAAGGGTACTTAACATTCAATTTGTAGACACTGATCATCAATGGGCTGACATATTCACTAAACCACTACCTGAAGATAGGTTTGAATTCATCAAAAAAAACCTTAATCTTATCTTCATCCCTAACCTAATAGCTTAGTTTAATTTTTTGTATGTTATTTTATTTTTCGTGTACTTTTAAAATTAAAAAAAATCAAAAAAAAAAAGAAAAAATCAGAAGAAAAAAAAATTAAAAAACAGAGGATCTCTTTTCTTCATTTAATCCTTTTTGTCTGATGACAAAGGGGGAGAAGATGTAATATTTGATAAAATATCCGAGGGAAAAGATGATGTATTTGAAAGAAGGAGAAGATGATGTATGATGCATTTGATATGATATCTGGGCGGAAAAGATGATGTATTTGAAAGGAGGATAAGATGATGTATGATGTATTTGATATGATATCTGGGCATTCGACTTAGGGGGAGAAAATATAAAATGAAGCTTAGTCTTAGGGGGAGTCAAAGTCAAAAGAAAGAAAAAGTATTATAAAAAATACATTGTTTGTCATCATCAAAAAGGGGGAGATTGTTGGAACCAAGTTGATTCTTGCAATTAAAGTTTTGATGTTAACAAATGTATTTTATGAAAATAACATATTTGACTTAGAAGAAGAATGAAAAATGTCACCAGAAGAATAGATCAGAGGATGACGTTACCAGAAGCAGAAATCAGAAGATGACGTCACCAGAAGCAGAAATCAGAGGATGATGTCACCATAGAATGTTATCAGAAGATGACGTCACCAGAAGCAAAAATCAGAGGATGACGTCACCAGAGGATGATCATCAGAGGAATCTGTCAGAGGAATATGTTAGAGAAAATGCTCAAAACAAAATTGGAGCAAAAGACTCGATAAACAGAATCTAGCTAAAAATATGCTCAAAACAGAATTGGAGCAAAAGACTCGAGAAACAGAATCTAGCTAAAAGCATGCTCAAAACAGAAGCGGAGCAAAATGCTCAAAACAGATTAATTGAAATATACTCTAGAAGAAAAGCATCAGTGAACAAAAGACTCAAAACAGAATTTAAGCAAACTACTCCAGAATATTCTCAAAAAATCGAAATACACTCCTGAAGTAAAGCATCAATGAAGCCTTCAAGTTCAACTATAAATAGAGGCTTAATGGTGAAGAATAAAGCATCGAAAAATAGAAGAACTCAAGCAAAAATTCATAAGTATTCAGAGAGTTCAAAGGAGAAAAACACATGCTTAAAAGATAAATATTTTCTAAGTGTTCTTTTCTTAGAGTGTGAAGCTGATCGTCATCATAAATTATTCAGAAGTAAACACTCTAGAGCATATTGTGAGTATCAACTTTCCAGAAGTAATTACTCAGTTCTTATTTCGATCCCTTATATTAAATCCAATAGTGTTGAAGTTTTTTCTAAAAGCTGAGGTTGTCAGGTTGTTAGAAAAAGACTTAGCTTGTAGGTTTAAGGTTGTGAAGTTCCTTAAAAGTCTGGGATTGTCAAACTATTTGAGAAGACTTAGCTGGTTTAGTTAAGGTGTTGTTGTTCCTCAAAAGTCTGGGGTTGTCAGGTTGTTTGAGAAGACTTAGCTGGTTTAGTTAAGGTGTTGTTGTTCCTCAAAAGTCTGGAGTTGTTAGGCTGTTTAAGAAGACTTGGCTAGTATAGTCAAGGTGTTGTTGTTCCTCAAAAGTCTGAGGTTGTCAGGCTATTTGGGAAGACTCGCTTGTAGGGTCAGTGGTGTTGTAATTCAAAGGAGTTTGAATTAGTGAAAAGGCCTTCTGGAGGAAGGGACTGGACGTAGCCTAGTTAACGGTGAACCAGTATAAATTGTTGTGTTATTATATTATTATTATCCGCTGCTGAATCTGATTAGTTATATATCGAATAATTCATATTAACATTCAACAAAACAGCATAATCACACACATCAACTTTAGTATTACCAGAAGAAGCAGAATTGCCAGAATCACCATAAGTTCCAGAATCACTAGAAGAACATGGTGTATCAGCTGAAGCAGAATCAAGGGAACAGTTCAACCTGTCTGAACAAGCCAGAAACAGAATTGGCTCTGATGGCTCGTACAGAATCTGATTACAGCACTGAGTCTGACTCTGACGGTGAAGTATTAGAAGAAGAAAGGTCTGATCTGCAACACAAAGCATGGTATCTGAACAGTGGATGCTCCAAGCATATGACTGGAGACATATCAATGTTCTAGAAGCTGACTCTGAAGAAAGGAGGCAAGGTTGCCTTTGGAGGAAACCAGAAAGGTCAGATCATTGGTACAAGCACAGTTGGTAATAGTTCTTCTTCCTTATCTATTGAAAATGTTTTATTATTTAAAGGTCTGAATCACAATCTGTTAAGCATTAGTCAGCTAAGTGACTGCAAGTATGATGTTGTGTTTAATCAGAAAACCTGCAAGGCTATTAGTAAAAAAATGGATCTTTTTTGTTCACTGGTGTTAGGCAGAATAATGTCTATAAGATAGATCTGTTTAGCCTAGTTAAGCAGAAAGTTAAGTGTCTTTTATCTGTTAGGGAGGAAAATCTGATTTGGCACAAACGGTTAGGCCATGCAAACCCTAGGCTGGTTTCTGAGTTAAGTAAACTTCAGCTAGTGAGAGGTCTTCTGAAACTAAGTACCAAATTTGAGATTCTGTGTGAAGCATGTCAAAAAGATAAACAGACCAAAAGCTCTTTTAAACCTAAAAACTGTATTTCTACTTCACAACCTCTTGAACTGCTTCATTTAGATTTGTTTGGTCCTGTTCAAACTGCATCCCTTAGTGGTAAAAAGTATGGGTTTGTCATAGTTGATGATTACTCAAGGTGGACTTGGGTAAAGTTTCTGAGAAACAAAGATGAATCCCATAAGGTATTTATTTCCTTCTGCAAGCAAGTTATGAACGAAAAAGGTTTTAAAATCATAACTATTAGAAGTGATCATGGAGGTGAATTTGAGAACAGGTACTTTGAAGAATTTTGTGATGAGAATGGTATCTCTCACAACTTCTCATCTC
Organism: Cicer cuneatum; assembly: GCA_037974295.1. NCBI lineage: Eukaryota > Viridiplantae > Streptophyta > Magnoliopsida > Fabales > Fabaceae > Cicer > Cicer cuneatum. The sequence continues at coordinate 33,250,359 of JBBPBO010000005.1, read as the reverse complement.
CCAGAACACCTCAACAGAATGGAGTTGTTGAAAGGAAGAACGGGTCATTGCAGGAGATGGCCAGAACCATGTTGAATGACATGAATGTTGCTACATACCTATAGGCAGAAGCTGTTAACACTGCATGCTACATCCAGAACAGAGTTTACATCAGGTCTATTCTAAACAAAACTCCGTATGAACTGTGGAAAGGTAAGAAACCTACTATTTCCTATTTCAAATAGTTTGGCTGCATTTGTTATATGTTAAACACTAAGGATAATCTTGCAAAATTTGATTCCAGATCTCAAAAGTGTACCTTCATTGGTTACTCTGAGATATCAAAATCTTATAGAGTGTTTAATAAAGAAACTAACATTGTGGAGGAGTCCATACACATTAAGTTTGATGACAAACAGCTTGACTCTGAAAAGTCAAAGCAATATGAGGAAATTGCAGGTTTACAAGAAGCACAGGAAGCACGGGCAGATCAAACAACAGAACCAGAGAAAGAAAAGGATGAAAGCAAATTCGAAGATAATGTTGAACCTGAAGACAAGTCAAAAGGAAAGAATGGGTGGAAGTACAAGTCTTCACATCCAGAAACACTGATTATTGGAAGCGCATCTGAACCATTGAAAACCAGATCATCACTTAAAGAAAAAAGTCTATTTGGTTTACTTTCTACCATTGAACCAACTACTGTTGATGAAGCACTGGCAGAAGAAGGATGGATTCTTGCAATGCAAGAAGAGCTGAATGAGTTTGAAAGGAATGATGTTTGGGATCTAGTGTCCAGACCACACAAAAATATCATTAGAACCAAGTGGGTGTTCAGGAACAAACTCAATGAAAAAGGTGAAGTAGTCAGGAATAAAGCTAGGCTCGTGGCACAAGGATACAGTCAGCAAGAAGGCATTGATTACATTGAGACTTTTGCTCCAGTAGCCAGGTTAGAAGCAATTCGTATCCTACTCTCTTTTGCTGCAAATCATGATATTACTTTGTATCAAATGGATGTCAAAAGTGCTTTCTTAAATGGTTATATAAGTGAGGAAGGTGCAAACACGAGAAGGGGGGGTTGAATTGTGTTTGTCAAACTTAATTTCTTTTGCTGTTTTATTAAATATTGATTTGAATTATTCGATAAATAATTAATCAGATTCAGCAGCGGATAATAATAACATAATAACACAACAATTTATACTGGTTCACCGTTAACTAGGCTACGTCAAGTCCCTTCCTCCAGAAGGCCTTTTACTAATTCAAACTCCTTTGAATTGCAACACCACTAACCCTTGAAGTCAGTCTTCCCAAACAGCCTGACAACCCCAGGTTTTTGAGGAACAACAACACCTTGACTATACCTACCAAGTCTTCTCAAACAGCCTGACAACCCCAGACTTTTGAGGAATAACAACACCTTAACTAAACCAGCTAAGTCTTCTCCTACCAATCTGACAACCACAGATTGAAGAAGGAATCTACACCACTATAATAAAGGTTTAAAACTTTGCAACGTTGCTTCTGGAAAGCTGTTTGTTGCACTGTATTTCTCTCTCGAAAACACTTAGAAAATATTGCTCTTGTTCATTTGTGTTTCTCTCTTTTGAACTCTCAGATATCTTTGAATTGAAGCTTGAGTTCTTGTGTTTTTCAATTCTTTATTCTTCAGCATTAAGTCTCTACTTATAGTTGAACTTTAGAACTTCACTGATGCTTTACTTCTGCAGTATATTTAGATTAATCTGTTTTGAGAATATTCTGGAGTAATTTGCTCAGATTTTCTGTTTTGAGCCTTTTGCTCAGATTTTCTGTTTTGAGCCTTTTTCTCTAATTCTGTTTTGAACGTTTTTCTCAGATTCTTTAATCCTCATGATCAAATCTGCACCCTTGGATCTTCATGCGATATTCCACAACTAGACCAGCCGAATTGATATGCTGTAATCCTCTGATTTCGGCCTTTGCTGGACTGCACAGTCTGTCCCTCTGATTTCGGCCACCACTGGGCCATGGTTTGATTTTCTGATCTGGACCATCACTGGACCAAATAATTATTTCTGAACCATTGATCTGGAAGTTTTTACTCTAATCTGGACAGATTCTGGACTTTGGTCTGGAACAAACTGAAATTAACTTGAACAAAAAATATTTCAGTCTGGACATTTTACCTTTAATTTTGGACCAGCTCTAGATTGATTCTGGAACTCATTTCTTTTGGTCTGCACTTAGTTCCATGTCCTGAATCATGCTATCTTATGGTCTTGGCCAAATTTGGATTGATCCTCTTGTTCTGGACTCATAAACATACCTTCTGGTCAAGTCTGGAACAAGTCTGGACTGTGTAATTTTTCACTGCCAGGCCATCTTCTGGTCAGAATAACTTCTGGAATAAAATTGATATTCGACTCCTGTTTGTCTGGAACAACTCTCCTTCTGACAGGCTTTCCAATGGTATGATCCATGTTTCATTATGATTTTTATTCCTTCTGTTCTGGGCCACCAAACATATCCTCTGGTAATGTTTTTACATCCTGGAACATCTTCTGGCAATTCCAGAATTCATTTTCCTTTGATCTCTGCTTCTGTTTCCTTCAGTTTCTGGGGCATTTAACTTAATAATTCAAAGTACAAAATAAGTTTACATTGAGTACATTTGTAAGCATCAAAATCCTAAGTACTTAGAACCAACTTGGTTCCAACAGTCTATGTCAAACAGCCCTTAGGTTTTGAAAGTTCTGATTTTCCAAACCATGTTTTTAAACTTAAAAAATCTTTATATGGTTTAAAACAAGCACCTAGGGCATGGTATGACAGACTTAGCAATTTCTTACTTAAAAATCAGTTTGATAGAGGCCAAATAGATAACACTTTGTTTAGAAAATCCATTAAAGATGATATTCTGATCATTCAAGTTTATGTTGATGATATTATCTTTGAATCCACTAATGGCACTCTCTGCCAAGAGTTTTCTGATTTGATGCAGCAAGAGTTTCAGATGAGCATGATGGGAGAACTTAACTTCTTTCTAGGAATTCAGATTCAGCAAGGCAAAAAAGTACACTCATTCACCAATCTAAGTACACTAAAGAACTTCTCAAAAAGTTCAAGATGAGTGATTGTAAGCCTATGGCCACCCCCATGCACCCCACCTGCTCACTTGAAAAAGATGAATCCGGCCAAAAGGTAGACCAGAAAACATACAAAGGTATGATTGGATCCCTTCTTTACCTAAGTGCTTCTAGACCTGACATTTTGTTTAGTGTTTGTGTGTGTGCTCGTTTTCAAGCTGACCCTAAGGAATCCCACTTAACTGCTGTCAAAAGAATCCTTAGATACCTTAAAGGAACCACACATCTTACCTTGCTCTACAAGAAAACCCCATCTTACAAACTGAGTGGATATTGTGATTCTGATTATGCTAGAGACAAAATAGAGAGAAAAAGCACAAGTGGCAATTGTACGTTTCTAGGTGATAATCTGATTTCTTGGTCAAGCAAGAGACAAAGCACCATTGCCACGTCAACAGCAGAAGCTAAATACATATCAGAAGCAGGATGCAGTTCACAGTTAATCTAGATGAAACATCAGTTGGAAGACTACAACATCTTTGAAACCAACATCCCTTTGTTCTGTGACAATACTTCAACCATAAACCTAACAAAAAACCCTATCCTACATTCTAAAGCCAAGCACATAGAAATTAAACACCACTTCATAAGAGATTATGTTCAAAAGGGAACAATAAGCATCTAGTTTGTAGACACAGATCATCAATGGGCTGATATCTTCACCAAACCATTGCCTGAAGATCGATTTGAGTTCATCAAGAAGCATCTCAACATAATCTCCATATCTGACTAGATCAAGTAGTCTTTTTATAGGAGTATTTTTTAAATTTTTATTTTTTGTCTTTTATTTTCTGTTATTTATTTATTTTTTTGTTTTGTACTCTATAAAAAAAACCTCTTTTTGGCTGATGACAAAAAGGAGGAGAGAAAAAGTTGAAAAGGAAATGAGAAAAGAAGAGAGAAAAGAAAGAGTGACATAAAGAAGGAGTTGAAAAGGAGAGGTAACAAGGAGAGTGAAAAAGAAAGAGTGAAATAAAAAAGGAGTTGAAAAGGAGAGGAGAAAAGAAGAGAGAAAAGAAAGAGTGAAATAAAGAAGGAGTTGAAAAGGAGAAGTGATAAGAAGAAAAGAAAGAGTAACAAAAGAAGGAGTTGAAAAGGAGAGGAAAAGTATGGGGCATTAGACTTAGAGGGAGAAGCTTGATCTGAAGGGGAGCCTAACAAAATACGTTATAAAAAATACAAGGTTTTGTCATCATCAAAAAGGGGGAGATTGTTGGAACCAGTTGGTTCTATACTTAGAATTTTGATGTTTACAAAAGTACTTTTATGTAATCTTATTTTTGACTTAGAATAATAATGAAAAATGCCACAAGATGATGACGTCACCAAAAGATAAAATCAGAAGCAGAAGATGAGGACACCAGAGGATAAAATCAGAGAATGACACCAGAGGATACACCTCCAGAAGATATCAGGGGATGTCATCAAAGGAAAAACACCAAAGGATAAATAACATCATCAGAGGATATCTTTCTTGGTCCAGATCAGAAGGAAGCAGAGTCTAGAAGGAGACCTGGTCCAGACCAGAAGGAAGCTTGTCAGAGGGAGACTTCATCCAGACCAAAAGGAAACATAAGTCAAACTTGGTCCAGACTTAATCTTGACCAGAAGATAGCTTGGTCGTGAATATAAGATTTAATCCAGACTTAGTTCAGACTTGATCCAGATTTAATCCAGACTTGATCCAGATCAGAGGATAAATGTCTAGATTAAAAGATCAATGATCCAGATTAAAGTATCATGATCCAGTGTTGGCCGAGATCAAAGGATCACAGAATTGGCGTAGATCAGATTACATAGTCCAGAGTTGGTCGAGATCAGAGGATCATACGGTCCAGATTTTAATCATGATGTAAATTAGTGAAGACTTGATTAAAATTCGAAAAACACTTGATTAAATTTTATAGAAATTTGATCAAAGTATTAAGGGGATTTGATACAAAAATAAATTGAAGTCTTGGAGGGAATTTAAAAGCAATTGGAGGGAAGAAAGATACGGTCCAGAATTAAACAAGAACATGATTGGCCAAAGTTATTTTCAGAACAAATCTGATGCAAAAAGGTTTGGATCAAGCATAAAGCTCAAACCCGATTGGCCAAGTTATTTTTGCAAGAGAATCTGGACAGATACAGCTCGAATTTGCCAGGAAGAAACCCTAATTTTCATCTATAAAAGGAGGCTCAGGCAGAAGACTTAGTGATCGAAAATCAGTAAAAGAGTCATAAACTTCCAAAAGCAAACACTCGAGTTTTCAGTGAAGTTAATTGTGAGTATCAACTTTCCAGAAGCAAGCACTCTTGTTTTCGTTCCCCTTGTGTTAAATCTATATTGTTGAAGTAAAGTCTACAATCTAAAAAGTCAGAAGAAGTAGTAGGTGACTTAGCAATTAGATTCAAGGTGTTGTAATTCCTTCTGCAATCTGGGTTGTCAGATTGGTAGGAGAAGACTTGACTTGAGAAGTCAAGGTGCTGTGTTCCTCAAAAGTCTAGGATTGTTAGACTGTTTGGGAAGACTGACTTGGAGGGTCAGTAGTACTGTTGTAATTCAAAGGTTTTGAATTAGTCGAAAAATCCTTCAAGTTGAAAGGACTAGATGTAGCCTAGTTAATGGTGAACCAAGATAAATCCTTGTGTTGTTTATTTTACTTTATCCGCTGCTAACTCTACTTGATTATATTTCAGATTTCAAATAATCATCAAAAACAAAAAAGAATTCAAGTAGTACAAACACAATTCAACCCCCCCTTCTCGTGTTTGCACCTTCAGTTTGGACCAAGTCTGGACAATGTTTCCTTTTAGTGTGGACCAAATCTCCTTCTGGACATGCTTCCTTCTGGTCTGGACCAAGTCTTCTTCTGGACTCTGCTTCCTTCTGATCTGGGCCAAGAATAATATCCTCTGATGATGTCATTGTTTCTTCCCTCTGATGATATCCTCTGATGTTTGCCTTTGATGACATCCTCTGATTCTTGCTTTTGATGGGATCCTCTGGTGATATCCTCTGGAGGTATCCTCTGGCCGTATCTTCTGGTGGCGTCATCCTCTGATGACATCTTCTACTTCTGATTTGTATCTTCTTGAGGTATCTTCTGGTTGTACCTTTTGGAGGTATCTTCTACTGACGTCATCCTCTAGTGTATCCTCTGGTGATGTCATCCTTTGTTTTTTCATACTTCTTCTAAATCAAAAAATGATTTTCATAAAATACTTTTGTTAACATCAAAACTTTAATTGAAAGAACCAACTTGGTTCCAACAATATATACTAAATTACTATACAACCAAATCCCTATTAATACTCATATATAACTAACTCCCTACTAGTACTCCTATACAACTGAATCCCTATACTTGGTGGATATTTTTAATAATAAAATAGAAACAATTTTGATAAATAAAAAAGATACTAACCATTAAATACCATATACACCACTTCTATTTTTTAAACAAACATTCACCACCCTTATTGTTGGAGAAATGACACTCTCCTTGCCTTAGGTTTGCCTTAGGTTTATAAAGGTGAGTGTAACTGACGGGATGAAAACGTCTTTTACAAAACAGAGGTATGTGTCATTTATACATATCTCAGGGAATTAGTGCAATTTTCCCAAGGAGTTAGCCGATGAAGCAGTAGTTTTATTGGTTTAAGACCAATAATGACTTAGGTTATTAATTAATTAATGGATTAATTGCATTAGCTATAATATAATTAACTAATATTTATTTAAGAAGGAAAATGGGTAGCCAGTCCAAGACACTAAATACGAAGATAATAATCTTACACAATAAGATGTCACTTGCAATGATCAAGTCCCAATCAGGGTCAGAATTTGGAAACTTGTCTCCCGACGTGTCTAAAAACACAAGCTCATTTAGTAGTTTGTTCTAAAGGAGAAAGTAATATGAGAATAAATAGTAAACCAAAGATTACATTAGATGATATAGTTATTGCCGGATCAAAAAAGTCCTAAACAAGTAAGTACTTATATTTCGTACCATGTTAATTCTAAAAGTAATCATCTCCTATATTAGAGCTAATCATGTTGATCAACCTACAACTCAATAACATCTTGGGGCCTATTTCGATTTGCTTGTTTCAGTTTATTTATTAATATAAACACTTGTGAGTCTGTTAGAGAAAACTTATAAAAATAGCGTATGATATTTTTATAAACTGTTTTTAACTTATTTTCATAAAGTTTCCAAGATAGCTTATGAAAACAGTTTATAACTTACATAAAATCAGTTTAACTTTATTTTATCATGTTATAGAAATAGTTTATACTAAGCAATTATATGATAAGTGTTTATATTATAACCGCTTAATTAAATTGATTATCCAAACATGGTCCAAATACTAAATATTATACATGTTTTTATTTCAAACAGATTATTATACATGTGCTTAATTATAGCAATCCCTCTTTAGAGTTATATGTTATATATATGAATTACGAAGCCTATTAAAGCGAAGTCAATGCAAGTCCCTCTAAGGAGTAAATAAACATCATAAAGCAGGTCGTTGGAGTTAACAAACGTGTAGTAATCTTACCTGAAAGATCCTTTTGTCATAAAAAACGATAGTAAGCATTTCTATGTTTGAGCAACAAACGATGATTAGAGAATTTGAAAGAATACTCATGTTTTATATGAGGAATGACAGGTAAATCATTTGCACGACAATTGTGAGCTATATTCTCTTGTATTTCTTGATCATCATAGTCTAAAGTTATAATATTTGAGATTATATAATTTTCGAAGAAATATGGCCAAAACACCTATGTTGAGGTAAAAATATTTTTGATATATGTTTTAATGACAACAAACTTTATGAAATAAATCATTAAGTTTTATGAATAGTGATCTACTAATAATTGCACTTGAGTTTTATTTAAGAAACATGAATTGCTTAAGTGTACAAGCAAGATGCCATCAACAAGTGCATAAGTACATTCTCAATTGTTTTGAAATAATCTTCTCATGATGAACAAGTTAATTGTTTTCATAAATAGTGATATCAATTCGGCAAAATGACAAGAATCAACTTTGAAGAATAAATCATTTGATGATTGAGTCATTTATTAAGTCATTTGTTAAAAGAATGATGGAAGAACATTCACTAGAATGTTCTGGTCATTCGATTAAAGAACAATTGACAAAAGTGATATTTTTAGAAGAGCAACATGTAGTAAATCAGTTGGCATTTCACACCATGGTCTGCCCAACATTTAATGAGCAATTAAAAGTCAAAATTTGAAGGCCTACTTGCAAAAACAAACATGCAGATTGATCTCAAAATTGATGATAGATTGATAAGAAGAACATTCTAGTTTATAAAAAGATCATTCTGGTTTATTACAAGATCATACTGAAAGAAACAAGATCATTCTAGTGAAAACAAGATGATTCTGGTTCATAATAAAAGTAGTCTGGACAAACCAAGATCGTTCTTGTTTTTTACAGCATTCAGGCCAGTCAAACCAAGATTATTCTGGTTTGCGAAAGTATCAACCTTCTTTATGCAAGATCATTCTAGACTATTGGTTTTAAAGAAAAAAATGAAATGAATCAATTTCATATCTTAAGTGAATTAAAAAGGAAACTTAGAACCATGGTTACGTACAAAAGTTTTAAACAAAGCAAAACAACATCAAGAACCATAAACAAGATCAATCTCTAGATTTTGGCCTATGAAACAAAGTACAACTAGGACATCAAGGATAAGACATTGATACTGCATCTCTGCAGAAAGGTATCATGCATACAAAGCAGAAAAATACTAACATCAAACAGCTGTCAAAAAATCTCCCAATCCAGCACTAACTCAAAATAGAAATGAAGAACGTTCTGGTTTTACAAAAGAACATTTTGGTTATTCTCTTTTAAAGGCATAATTAAAACATATAATTTTCCACAGTCCAAACCACAAGGTAAAAAATATCAAGATTGCTCAAATGAATGGTGAAGCCCAGAACTCGAGCTGAATGCCCAAAGGAGGAAAACAACCTCCAGATTGACGACAAGATTAATCTCCAAATTGATGAGTTGTGAGCAAGGATGCAAGTACATTGTACTTACATTATTATGCAGAAATCTATGCATAATTCTGATTTGAAACAATATCAACTAACTTTTCACAGCCCATTCACCCACTCATTCACGTTTTCCATCAGACTCAAAAGTAAAAACATTCTTCGTTTGTCAAGAATGTTCGGGACAACAATATAAACATGTATTTAATTGTTTCAAAATAGATCTGACACTTGGGAAATGTGTTCAACGACTATATTCATTTTAAAATGAATATTCAAAGCCTTTTATCATCTATAAATTGATGATCAATTGAAAGATTAAGGCAAAAGTTCATTTGACAAATCTACCAACACTTGTTCAAGTAATAACAAGTCAAAAACTCTTCAAGATAACTCCAACCCTCTTCACTATATTTGTGGATCATCATTTATTGAGTTTGTCTTTATTTATCTCAAACATGTTTTGAGAAGTTTCAAGATCCCAAACACTTTTATCATACACGTCATTTGTAACTCAAATCTATTTTTTATGTTAAATTGAGTGTGTTTGTAAATATCCTTTCAAGGTTGAAAGGTGACTGTAAATATCCTTTCTAGGTTGAAAGGTGAAGATTGTAATTGATCAAAGTGTGATCAAGAGAAAAGGTCTGAAAGAGAACATTCTGGTTCATAAACACATAGTGAAAATCTCACGGTTGTGAGTACTGGACTAGCCCGAGTTGGGTGAACCAGTATACATTTTGTGTGAGATCTTTCTATCCCTTATCTTTAATTATTTGCACACACAAATCACACTTCACTATAAACTAATATGTTTTATTTACTTCTAACATATCCAGAACATTCTGGACATTCTGTTTCAATCAAGATTGATCTTGACTTAATTTAAATTAAGCACATGAATCAAAATTTTAAAAGGGTCACAGTTCAAACACCCATTTCTTGCGATTGACATTATAGGAACTATGAAGCCTATTAAAGAGAAGTCAATGCAAGTCCCTCTAAAGAGTAAATAAACATCAGAAAGTAGGTCGGTGGAGTTAACAAACATGTAGTAATCTTACTTGAAGGATCATTTTCTCATAAAAAAACGATAGTTAGCATCTCTATGTTTAAGCAACAAAAGATGACTAGAGAATTTGAAATAATACTCATGTTTTATATGAGGAATGATAGGTAAATCATTTACACGACCGTTGTGAGCTATTTTCTTCTGTATTTCTTGATCATCATAGTCTAAAGTTGTAATATCGAGATTATATAATTTTTGAAGAAATATGGCCAAAGCACCTATGCCACTGAAAATGGATGTAGCAAGAGCAAGACAATACATGAAATCAAAACATGTTAACATTTAACACATTTCTATACGAGATGGAAGTTAAGAGAAAACATGAAATCAAAACATGTTAACACGTTATGTTTATATCTGATGAATGTATATACCTTTTTGACTTTGCTGAATTTGTATCCCTAAGAAGAACTTAAGGTCTCCCATCGTACTCATTTGAAATTCATGCTACATTAATTTAGAAAATTCTTGGCAAAGAGTGCCATTAGTAGATCCAAAAATAATGTCATCAACATAAATTTGAATAATAAGAATGTCATATCCAATTGATTTTCTAAAAGGTTTATTATCTACTTGTTCTCTTTTAAAGTTATTTTTAAGCAAAAATTTATTAAGTCTATCATACCATGCCATAAGTGCTTGTTTTAGACCATACTTTGGAAATTCAGAACTTTCATAACTTGGGGGTTGTTTAACATAGAATTCTTCACTTATATAACCATTTAGAAAGGCACTTTTAACATCCATTTTAAATAATGTAACGTTATTATTTGTAGTAAAAGAAAGTAGGATATGAATAACTTTAACTTGGCCACTGGAGCAAATGTTTCCATGTAATCAACGCCCTCTTGCAGACTGTAGCGTTGTGCGACAAGTCTTGCCTTGTTTCTGACCACTTCACCTTTTTTATTTAGCTTGTTTCTGAAAACCCACTTGGTTCCAATAATGTTCTTCTTTGGTCTAGGTACTAGATCGCAAACATCATTCCTCTTAAATTCATTTAACTCTTCTTGCATTGCAAGACTCCATCCATCACCTGCCAATGCTTCATCGATATAGGTAGGCTCAATTGATGAGAGTAAGCCAAACAAAGTGGTATATTTTAGTGATGATCTGGTCTTCAAATGATTACTTGACTTCCAATGATTAGAGTTTCAAGATGATATGACTTGTACTTCCATCTAGATCTTCCTTCTGACTTATCTTGACTGTTTCTAACTTGATCAGATTCATCTTTTTCTGATTTGCTTGTATCCTCTAATTTTTTAGGTTCTTCTTGTTTGTCTGCATATGCTTCTTCTGGTTTCGGTAAACCTGCAGTATCCTCAACTTGCTTTGACTTTTTAAGGTCAAGTTGTTTGTTATATAACATAATATAAATCAGATGATTGTAGAATGGAATCAATACAGCCAATGAAGGTGCAAACACGAGAAGGGTGGGTTGAATTGTGTTTGTAATACTTGAATTCTTTTTCTGTTTTTGATGATTATTTAAAATATGATATATAAGCAAGCAGAATTAGCAGCGGATAAAGTAAAATAATCAACACAAATATTTATCATGGTTCACCATTAACTAGGCTACATCCAGTCCCTTCACCTTGAAGGATTTTTCCACTAATTACAAACCTCTGAATTACAACAGCACTACTTACCCTCCAAGTCATTCTTTCCAAACAATCTAACAATCCTAGACTTTTGAGGAACACAACACCTTGACTTCACAAGTCAAGTCTTCTCCTACCAATCTGACAACCCCAGATTGCAGAGGGGATTTCAACACCTTGAATCTAATTGCTAAGTCACCTGCTACTTCTTCTGACTCTTCAGATTGTAGACTCTACTTCAACAATATATATCTGACACAAGGGAACGAAAAACAAGAGTACTTGCTTCTGGAAAGCTGATACTCACAATTAACCTCACTAAAAACTCGAGTGTTTGCCTCTGGAAGTTTATGACTCTTTTACTGATTTTCGATTACAAAGTCTTCTGCCTTGAGCCTCCTTTTATAGATGAAAGTTAGGGTTTCTTCCATGATCAAATTCAAGTTGTATCTGTCCAGATTCTCTTGCAAAAATAACTTGGCCAATTCTGTTTCACTTAAATAAAAATCGTATCTTTTTAGCTTCAGATTGCATTTGAAAATTCTGTTGACCAATCTTGTTTCTTTTAATTTCAAACCGTATCTTTCTTCTCTCCAATTGCTTTCAAATTCCTTCAAAGACTTCAATTTATTTTTGTATCAAATCCCCTTAATAATTTGACCAAATTTCTATCAAAGTTTAATCAAGTCTTTTTCGAATTTTAATCAAGTTATCACTGATTTTCATCATGATTAAAATCTGGACCGTATGATCTTCTGATCTCGACCAACTCTGGACTTATGTAATCTGTTATGCCCAATTCTGTGATCCTCTGATCTCAGCCAACACTGGACCATATGATCTGATCTTCTGATCTCAACCAACACTGGGCCATATGATCTGATCTTCTGATCTCTGCCAACACTGGCCCATGATACTTAAATCTGGACCATTGATCTGAACATTTTCCCTCTGATCTGGACCAAGTCTGGACTTAGTCTGGATTGAATCTGAATTAAATCTGGACTTATGATATTTTAATCTGGACATTTATCCTCTGATCTGGATCAAGTCTGGATTAAATCTAGACAACATTTCTTCTAATATGGACTGAGTTTTATGTTTTGGACCATGCTATCTTCTGCTCTAGACCAAGTCTGGACCAAGTCATTTGTTCTGGACCAGTTATCTTCTGCTCTGGATCAAGTCTGGACTGATTCATATATTCACGACCAAGCTTTCTTTTGGTCAGGATTAAGTCTGGACCAAGTTTAACTTATGTTTCCTTCTAGTCTGGACCAAGTCTCCCTCTGACAGGCTTCTTTCTGGTCTGGACCAAGTTTCCTTCTGGATTCTGCTTCCTTCTGATCTAGGCCAAGAAAGATATCCTTTGATGATGTTATTTGACCTTTGATGACATCCTCTGATATCCTCTTGGTGTGTATCCTCTGGTGTCTACTGGATGCATTATCTGGCCTAACCTTCTGGTGACATTTCTATCTTCTGGTTGCTTCATCTGGATGTATCTTCTGGTGGTGTCATCCTTTGATTTTGCACAGCTTCTGATTTGTTCTTCTAAGTCAACATACTATTTACATAAAATACTTTTTTTAACATAAAAAATAAGTATAGAACCTACTTGGTTCCAACAAATGGTGTTTTGTCTCTTGCTTGACCAAGAAATCAGATTATCACCTAGAAACGTACAGTTGCCACTTGTGCTTTTTCTCTCTAATTTGTCCCCAGCATAATCAGAATCACAAAAACCACTTAGTTTGTAAGATGGGGTTTTCTTGTAGAGCAAGGTAAGATATGTGGTTCCTTTAAGGTATTTAAGGATTCTTTTGACAGCAGTTAAGTGGGATTCCCTAGGGTCAGCTTGAAAACAAGCACAGACACAAACACTAAACAAAATGTCAGGTCTAGAAGTAGTTAGGTAAAGAAGGGATCCAATCATACCTCTGTATGTTTTCTGGTCTACCTTTTGGCTGGATTTATCTTTTTCAAGTGAGCAGGTGAGGTGCATGGGGGTGGCCATAGGCTTACAATCACTCATCTTGAACTTTTTGATAAGTTCTTTAGTGTACTTAGATTGGTGAATGAGTATACTTGTTTTGCCTTGCTGAATCTGAATTCCTAGGAAGAACTTAAGTTCTCCCATCATGCTCATCTTAAACTCTTGCTGCATCAAATCAGAAAACTCTTGGCAGAGAGTGCCATTAGTGGATCCAAAGATAATATCATCAACATAAACTTGAATGATCAGAATATCATCTTTAATGGATTTTCTAAACAAAGTGTTATCTATTTGGCTTCTATCAAACTGATTTTTAAGTAAGAAATTGCTAAGTCTGTCATACCATGCCCTAGGTGCTTGTTTTAAACCATATAAAGATTTTTTAAGTTTAAAAACATGGTTAGAAAAATCAGAACTTTCAAAACCTAGGGGCTGTTTGACATAGACTTCCTCACTTATATAACCATTTAAGAAAGCACTTTTGACATCCATTTGATACAAAGTAATATCATGATTTGCAGCAAAAAAGAGTAGGATACGAATTGCTTCTAACCTGGCCACTGGAGCAAAAGTCTCCTAATTCCTCTAAATTTTTGAGAACCTGCAAAATACTTATCTAGCTTTGATTTTTAAGATCAATCTTCTTGTTATCACAATAAATATAATATTAGACAGTAATTAAATTTAAAGAAAGATATAACCTATATGTCAACAATTTCAGTTTCACTCTGAAAACCCTCTTAGTTTTTCTTTTCTTGTTTTCAGATTCTGAATTTGCATATTCTTTGATTAGAGGGTTTGGATGAAGGGATTTGAATTCCCATCTAGGTTTGTAGTTTTGATGAATTTGATTAGATTGTTCTCCTGATTCTAATTGTTCATCTGACACTTCGGTTTTTGCTAATGTATCAGGCTCCTTTGGTAATTTTGGTTCTGTTGATCCTTCAGATTCATCATATGGTTCTGATTTTTCTGATAGTTCTGGTTCATCATATGGTTCTTCTTTTTGAGATAGTCCTAGTTCTGATAAGTACTATGTTGACCAATTCTTCTTCCACCAGAGTCAAGTCTTGGAACATAGACCTTTTTCCCCTCATAAGATGCTAGCATCCACCTACCCGATGCCATGATTGGTATTTCAACTTGGTTGCTTAGAACATCTGCAACATAAACAATTTTGTCTTTTGGTACCCAAATATGATTGGGTCTTGGTTTGCTAGTCTTGAAAAGTTTCTTGCCTTTCCTTGTTTTATGGGAAAAGATAATTTAGGGTGGCCTTTCTTAGAACAAATAGTACACAAAACATCAGAGTGAATAGGTTTAGGTTTAGTTATTGTTTCTTCGAATCCTTGACCTTTTTTACCATTTCTACTAACATCATAAGTCATAGATGCATATTTGCTTCTCTCCATACCATTAGCTAGAAAATCATGGAATATTTTTTCATGCTTATCAGAATTACATATGTATTTCCAACATGGATATCTTCCAAGGTTTTATCTTTAAGTTCAGCAATATCAGTTTTCAAATTTTCATTTTCTGTTTTAAGTTTATAGAAGTAATTAAATCAAATCGAGTTAAGTCAGAAAAGACCATAACTTCTTCATCTATTGATTCACTTCTAGAGTTAGAATCTGTGTTGGATCTAGAGGTAGAGTTGAATGAGCCATCAGAGCCAAATCTGCTTGCTCTTCATCAGAGGAACATTCAACAGAATCATCCCATGTAGCCACCAGACTCTTCTTCTTGGGTCTAGAATCTTTCCTTTGATGTTTCCCTTTCTCCATATTTGGACATTCTTACTTGATATGTCCAGGTTCATTGCATCCATAGCAGATAATGCTTTTCTTGTCAAATTTGTCATCTCTTCCTCTACTGGACTGCATGGAATCTTTCTGAGGTAAAGATTTCCTCTTGTTGTGCCATATCCTTTGAATTCTTCTAGATATGAAGGAAATCTCCTCTTCCTCTAAGATCAAATTTTGATCGTCTACATCACTATCCTCTGATTATGATGTTTCCTTTAGAACCTTTTTCTGCTTGGATTTCAAGGCCAGAGTCTTGTTCTTCTTCTTGTGCTCATCTTCATCAAGCTCAATTTCATGTGATCTGAGAGAGCTGATTAATTTTTCCAGCTTAAGAGTATTTAGATCCTTTACTTCCTGAATGACATTGATCTTAGGTCTCCAGTTGCTTGTCAGACTCCTAAGGATTTTCTTCACATGATCAACAGTAGTATAACTCTTTTCAAGTACCTTTAATCCTCATACTAGAGTCTAGAATCTAGAAAACATTGCTTCGATGTCTTCATCTTCTTCCATCTTGAACAACTCATACTTTTTGACTAGGAGGTTGACTTTTGCTTCTTGAACTTGCTTGCTTCCTTCATAGGTCAGAATCATACTATCGTAAATACTCTTTGTTGTCTCCTTGTTGGTGCACTTGTCAAACTCCTTAAAGGTGATTGCATTTATGATGTTTTGGACTTATGATGCATATCATACATCTTTTGATCAACATCCATATCCTTTCTTGGAATTTCAATACCATCAGTATTCTTTGGAGTAGTATAAGTATCTTCCACCAAGTCCCAAAGTTCAAGATCTTGTGAAATAAAGAAACTTCTCAGCCTGTCTTTCTAGTACTCAAAACGTTCTCCATGAAACAGATGAGGTATTTTGATGTTTCCTCCAACAGATTTTTCACTGAATCCAGGCATGTTGAACACTTGGATCTTTCCTCAAACGTTGTAAAGTGCTTAACCTTGAGACCGAGCTCTGATGCCAATTGAAGGTGCAAACACGAGAAGGGGGTTGAATTGTGTTTGACAAAGTTTGATGACTTTTTGATAATTTATTAAAAAAAACTAGTTAAGTTTTGGTGACTTGCTTGGAGTAGAAACAATCGGGTTCAGAGGCAACAAACAATGAAAGTATAAATAACTGGAAACATAGATTTATTTGGTTCAACACTAACTTGGCTACATCCAGTTCTCTTATTCAAAAGGCTTTAATATACTAATTCAAATATCTAGAATTACAAAGCACCTGATCGTCCAAGTCAGTCTTTCGAAACAGCCTTACAACCACATACTTTTGAGGAATTAACCACCTTGACCCTACAAGCAAATCTTCTCCTAACAACCTGAAAACCCCAGATTGAAGAAGAAACTAAACCACTATCGGGTTGTATACAAAATATTGGAACTTTAAGTATTTGTTTCTCACAAAGTTGATAATAATAATAACTCTCACACTCTACAAAAAACACTTAGAAAGTATTTATAACTTGAACAAGTGTTTCTCTCTTTGAATTCTAAGATGAATTTGAAATTTTGAGCTTATAAGTTCTTGTACTCTTTTATGTTTTCTGATAATCTTCTTCTTCAGCCTTGAATATATATTTATAGATAAAATTAGGTCTTTCATTTAGTCCTTGTTTAATTATGAATTGTATCTTCACTCTTAGCTTGGTCAACAATGATCTTATTCAAAAATAATTCTGAACAAGATGCTTTTTGATAATATGTTTTTTAGCTAATTCTTTATTTATGAACCCAATCTAAGTAGTTCTTCTAGATTGATTTTGTTCGTATCTTGTTCATGTTGAGTTTGTAAATTATTCAAATTGATTCTGTTTGTATTTTGTTTAGATTGAGTTTATAAATTCTTCAGATTCATTCTGTTCATATTTTGTTCAGATAGAGTTTGTAAATTCTTTCGATTGATTCTATTCATATTTTGTTGTAGATAAATCTTGATCAAATATTCTTTTCAACTTGGTCAAATATTTTCTTCAATTATAAATCTGAATCAAATCTTATTTTAGATTTTATTCAAAAACACGAATCCTTTTTTAATACTTTGTGAAGTCAAATATATTGTTCTCATAAAAACTTTTGTTATCATCAAAACTCTAAATATAGAACCAACTTGGTTCCAACAGTACTGATTGAGCAACCACATTTTGTTTTGTTAGTACCTACCATCTTTACCCTATTTAATTGTTTATCAATTTTTTGAAACATTTCATTGATATAAAATGACGCAATCGATAATGGTTTTCTGAAAAGACGATTTGATGCTACACATTTGGTTCTGCAACATCATATTCTTAGCATCCCAACTTTTACACAAGTCTCCATTACTAGTTTGCAACATGTTTTTCAATCTCCAATGAACAAACTCAACTCTACAAATAAATTAAATAACACAAATTAAAACAAATCACATAAATTACTCAATCATATTTCTAAAACAAATCATAATTTAAAAGTACTTGTTGGTCGTTGTATTCCCTAAATGCATCACTCTATTGGTCCAATCCCGGACAAATCTTTCTTTGTAAGGTGTGAATCATGAATCTTTAACAGAATCAACACTAGTCGAAAATACAATTTTTTTTTCATAAATCCATTACCTTATCTTGTATATCCTTTTTCACATATTGTTTGCATTTTTCCTCAACATTTTTTCAATATGAAAACGACATAACAAATTAATTGAAGTAGGAAATACAATATCAATAGCATTCATCATGGCAAGATCTCTATCGGACACAATATATAACTTTAGAAATTAAATTCTCAGAGACGAACAATTGTCTCACTTTTTCAAATGTCCAGATGAAGTTATTTTGTTTCTTTTGTTCCAAGTAAGCAAATGCAACAAAAAATATCAACCCAGTAGATGTTACTGCAACAATTTCAAGCAATGGTAGCCGATATCTATTTGTTTTGTATGTGCTATCACATATCAAAACAAAATGAAACATGTTCAATAACTTTATACAATCACGATGTGTCCAAAATATGGCTCTCAGAACATCTTAATCCTCCTGTCTTCTTGTCCAATGCACATAATTTACATTTTGTATTAACGTCAACAGATGCTGCACTTCTGTGTACGAACCTCTCAAAGATGATCAATAAGTACTCTTTGCTTTATATATTTGAGTGGAAACTGTGAGATTCTTTTTATTTATCTCTTTAAAAACATTCAAAATGAATATTGGTGCAAGCTTATACTTTGTCATGTCATTAGCAAATTTTCTCTCATCTTCATTTAAACGTCCCAAATATGAATGGTCATCTAAAGTATCCAATAAATCGTGATTGTGTATTTCATATCGAACACTAATTTTCTATCCTTCACTGATACTTAACGGTATACATCTAGTTTGAATGGACAGTTTTCCTTGTTAGAACAAGTTACTGTTGATTTTGATTTATATCTTCCACCTGTTTCGCATCCCAAAATTAATGTCTTTTCTTCCTCTTTTTCCAGTAGCATTAGATCTAATGGTAACAATTATTATTCCATTTTGTCTTCCAATAGTTTTGCTCATTCAAATACAGCTTCTCGAGAGGAAAATATCTACAAAATATATTTCAAATAAAACATCAATATATATGTATATATTAAAAACTGAAACTTCTAATATCAATTATCATTAAGATTATCTAATCAGTCGTGAATTTATCTATAGAACTTATCGTCAGTGTAGCAGGAACTTCACCCTCAACTCTACTCATACCTTATTTGAAAAAATATACTAAATTTAATTAGTACTTATATTATAAAAACAATATTTAAAACAAAAATTTAATTATTTTTAAATAAAATTATATTACATTTCAAAACTTTTAAAAAAAATAAAACTTTCAGAACTTTCGAAATTTTTCAAATTTTCTAAATGTATAATCTTTATTTCAAAAATTTGATTTTTAAAAAATTTAAAAATTTGAAACTTTCCAAAAATACTTATTTCAAAAATTTAAAACTTTCAAAAATATCAATTACGAAATTTTTTTAAATGTGAAAGGTTGGGAAACGTTTTACAAAAAAGCTTAATAATCTTTCATCCAGTCCCCTCCTAATTTTGACCAAACACACCGTTAGGATGGTTGGGTGTGGGTGGATAGAGCGAGAGGGTATGAGCTTCTGTGCAAAGAGACTACAGTGAGATCTGTACGTCTTACTTGATCTAATGGTCATGAAAAATGGTCCAGGATAACTACTTATTATACGGTCCATCCTAGAATCACCTTCCTTCTTGTTGTTACAACAAAAAAACCCTTGTTCCTTTGCCCCATTGATTACAATTTACAAGTGACAAGTGTTTTTGTTAAAAGAAGTGGGTCCTTCAAGTTCAACCAAGCCCTCCACGTTCACAAAGCAATAAGAAAAAAACAGACACAAACCGCAAGACACAGCAAATTCGTCGTCGTTTTGATCTCTCCGTTGCCGTCATTTCCATTATCATGCTTCCGGCGGATGTGGCTAATCGTCATGCTTGTCGACACGCGATTGATAATGGCGCGTGTAATCTCACACTCCCTATGAAAGATCTTTGGCTCGCTATTTATATCGTTGATGCTATTCTTGTCTTTTTCGTTATTCCGTTTACTATGTTTTACTATGAAGGTGACCAAGATAAGTAAGTGCATTCAATCTTTCAATTAATTAACTAATTTTTAAAAATATTGTTATTTTATTTTTAATTATTTGTCCAAAATCAAGTTGAAACAATCATGGCATTAGTATATAGTGCACTTTTGTTTATGTTTAGATTATTATTATTTCTATTTTTCATTATTTGTCCAAAATTAAGTGGAGACAATTATGCAGTGTACTTTTGTTTTGTTAACATTTGCATTCAGCTTAACTTTAACACTACAAAACCGACTTATAAGGTAACCCACTTATAAACACATTATTAGCATATTGTCTATTTAATGTGATAAGGATATTGGATAGACTTCGATAAATTCTTAAAATTTGAGTTACTTTTTAACGTTTTATTTTTTGTTAACTTTCTTAATGATTTTGTGTGCAGGAGTATTTTGAAAGCGGATTAAGAGTGCGTTGTTCTGGATGGTGACAACTGCTATTGTGTGTGCTCTGGTTTTGGCTATTTTGTATGGTAAGTATGTATGCTCTTGTTGGTTTATTTCTTTGGTCTGCTCTGTGTTTGTGTGAGGTAGTGGTAAGTTGGTAATTTGAGTGTTGTTTTTAAGTTTTAACTTTGTTATGAGAATGGTTATGTCTATTTTGGGATTTGGTTGGTATGATAGGCATTACATTAGAATGCAATGGTCTGATGTTATTTTTCGACAATGATTAGTGTGATTGACACAAAGGATCATTCGTTTGTTTCTTGCCGGTGACCGCTCGTTGATTCATAATTGGTAGGCAGAGACATCCATTGATTATGATGCTCCTTGTCTTGGTTGTGAAGCTATCTATCCATCTTCTGAACATTCTCCAGCCAATTATAGACAAGGAAAAGAAAGAAGTTGGGTTTAGACTTTAGTATTTATTATCAAAGGTATCACTTTATTAAGTTTCAGTGTTACATAAAGCAATGTATCACTTGGCCGAGTTTCGTTGTTTTATAAAACAATGTTTAAGCATCAGTGGTTTAAGAAAAAAAAAATGGTTTGAATTGGATTAGTTGTAGCATAAATGTTGGGATTTAAATAAGTTATGTTGGGTTGTTATTTTGTGGTAATATTAGTGCATTTGTTTCATAGTTTATGTGGGTAATGTATTGCAAATTTTTGTGGTTCGGTGGTTCCTAAATTACAATTCCAGATATGGTTCGAAGAAAGTCTTAAGTTCAGTGTAAGATAGAAAACAACAACCAAATTTTGTGTCAAGTATAAAATTCTATTATTTCCCATAAGACGTTCTTGATGTGCTGTAATGTGGGTTTAAACCAGTATCTTGACTGTGCTTTTTATTATGAGTGGTATATCAACGTTTATTGGGAAGGTGGATTTTACTGTGAGGCATCTTTATTCTTCCACAAGCTCATTTCCAAGCTCATGGGAATTCAATAGTGGTTAACAGTGTATTGGAACTGGCTCCCTCAGGTCCTTTTTTTTCACTTGTCCAATTTTTGCTGCTTTTAAAGGTATGATTTTGCTGTTTCTCATTCTTATTTTTCCCCTTTTTCCAAAAAAAAGTGCTACCTTTCCAGAATATGTTGTTGCTCTTGCTACTATTATTGGATCTGTGCTTTTTGCTGTAAGTTAATTCTACTTATCCAATTCATGGCTTTATCCATGTTTTGATAACTTTTAATTTTTGCAAAAATAGTACCTTATTTCAATTATGTTATTTGTTTTTGCTGAAAGTCTGTGAATTAGGATATAATGATTTGTTTTACTCCCTAAAAAATATGGACCAATACCACGGATAGTGGAAAAATGACTTAAATAAAGCCTTCCATCCCAGATCAAATTTACAGATATTTTTTGTACTTATGATATAAACAGTGTTTTTCACCATTCAATCCAGATATTTGGTGGTGTTGGTATTGCTTGTCTTCCATTGGGACTTATATTTTCATTTATTCGGCGTCCAAAGGCTGTTATCATTCGCTCACAATATATCAAGGTGCTTTTTACTTTTATTATAGCAGATGTTATATTAAATGTTGATAGTATATTTTTTTTTTATGATATGCTGTACTATATTTATTGTGTACGTGGGTGGTTGGTTGCTGTTGTAGGAAGCAACTGAACTGGGTAAAAAAGCAAAAGAACTAAAGAAAGCAGTTGAGTCACTTCATCAAGAAGAAAGAGGTGGTTCGAAGGGTAGGAAATTTCGTAAAAATGTGAAAGCGGTGGAAAAGGTAACAGTTACGGTGATTTAATAGTACTATCCGATCGACACTAAGCCTTCTTTTTTAAGTATTTTTTGTGCACTCTTGTTGGCTTATGGGATTTGCATATCATAGTTGATGTGTTTGCTATCCTAGTTTGTGACTGAAAGTTGTCTACAGTTTAAGAAATGTTCTTGTTACAGTTTGAATGTTTCTGGTTTTATACTTATTAATTAGTCTTGTTTGATATGCCAGGAGTTGTTTCAATTAGAAGATGTAAAGCTTCTTGAGGAGGTGTATCCACAAGGGGAACAGGTAAATACGTAACTTTTAGCTTCTTGATTTCTAGGAATAAACAATGTTCAACATTTTCCACTAACTGATGATCCTGTATGAATGCAGGCTGAGACAACATGGGCACTAACAGTTCTTGGGTATCTGGCAAATTTTGTTTTAGGAGTTTTAGGGTAAGCAATGACATATAATAATTTAAGTTGCTTGGAATGGATGATGCTAGATGAGTAAATGAGACCCCTTGTACATGGTATTACAAAGCTATTTCTCAATGTTGATTCAGGGAAGTAATGGTTAGTACTCCACGTTTTTAGGGAAACAAATTTTCAATTATCACTCACCATTATAATATTAATCTATTTCTATCATGAATTCATGGTATCAAACTGATCCTCTCTGTTGTGAAGTTAACAAGAGTTCAACTATACAGCATGTACATTTATCATGCAATCTCCCTAACTCCCTGCTTTACTTTTTATTATGTATTTTTCTTGACATTTTGATTGTTGAATCATAACAATAATTACGATTTGCAATAATTATAATGCATTGGGTTTATTTAATGCTTTTATGAAAACTCGGTTGATGTTATAAATGGGGAAGAATTTGATGTATGATCAGCATTAAAATTGGTAAAAGTTTATAAAAAAGTTACGAGTGATAGTAGAGAATTAGTTCAACTAAGAAAGTGGATACTGTGGTAATTTAGAGAAACTAAACAAAGATGAATTGGAGTGGCAATATACGTCCCTTAATTATATAAGGAAGTGAATATCGACCTGCAGCTATCACTGTGAAATTATTCTTTTATTTCACTGTGAAGAAGATTTCTTATTTTGTAACTACTGCTACATTTCGCATGTATTATCTGACCTAAGTTTTTGAAAACTTTGCCAGATTTATTGTTTCTGTGGCGTGGGTTGCTGATATCATTATCTGTCTATTAATTGATCCTCCTCTTTCTCCTTTTCTAGATGAAGTTTTCATCAAGTTGGATGATACATGGTATGTTGGAAATTTTTGCCTTTCTTCTCATTCCATAAGTTATATATTTTTAATTTCATTTTGTTATTCGTCATATTTTATATATGCTGCTTTGATCAGGTCTTTTGGGTACTGCCGCATTTGCATTTTTCTGCTTCTACCTTCTCCTTGCAAGAGTATGTGAAAATGACAATAGGAAACACAGAAACGAAATCGAGTCCTTAAAATGTTAGAAATATATATGGGGTTCGATGAAAGATAGAGTTTGATGGAACAAAATGTAAAGTTAGTTCAAACCTGAATCTACATTGAAAGAATGTTAATAGTTGCTCCACCATCAACCCTAAGCAAAAACTCATCTTTCTTGGATTAACCAATAACATAATCTTTGTGCATTGAGTCTATGACATCTTTCGCTTGAAAACATATGCTCTCAAGAACGAGCAATGTGAGCCTTGCTTGTATATCTTGTAATTCCGATAAAAACCCCTCGAGTATCATCATGCTACTATGGAGCAAACAATCCATTAAAAGCAGGAACAAAGTAAACTCCGCTGGTGCATTCAACCTCTAATGCAAGAGTCTTCACTAGTGTTTAGTAGAATGAAAGCGTGTGTGCCATAAGTACTTTTAGCTTCTAAGCACTAGTGCTAAAAGCGAAAGTAAAAGTACATATTGTATCGGAATTACAAGGTATACAAGCAAGGATCACATTGATCGAGTCGTACTTGAGAGCATGTGTTTTCAAGTGAAAGATGTCATAGACTTAATGCACAAAGATTTTGGTATTTTGATAAATCCAAGAAAGCTGATTTTTTGCTTAGGGTTGATGGTGGAGTAACTATTAACAATCTTTTGATGCAGATTCAAGTTTGGACTAACTTTTCATTTTGTTCCTTCAAACTCTTTCTTTCATCTACCTCTATATATATTATATATCTAACTATTAAACATTCATAAAGTATAGTAAATATATATACTTACTCTTGCAAATCCATAGCATTAACCACAAATGATAAAAGGAATAGTCGAAAACAAAATTGAAAGCTTTGTTTCAAGAATAGCCACTTGGAAATTAACTAAAACATTCTTCAAGAACCCATGACGAACTTTGGAGACAAGAGTTATGTCATATTTCTTACGCAATGAAGATGATGATGTGTTATGTGTTGTTCTACCATGTCTCATAATTTATTTGTTCAATGTTCCCTTTAGATTATTTATCCCTCCATTTTCTAAAAGACATGCTTATTGAGAATCCATTTTCAAATGATGAAGAACAAAATCTGGTTGTTTTGTTTATGTTATTGTTGTGGTAGAACAAGACAAAAAAAGAGGTATGCACTTATGTTATTGTCGCTATATTGCATGTTAGAGAGATTCTTTCTTGTAAATATACTAGAAACGTAACGTGTGTCATGTAAATTTCTGTAGTGCAATTCGATCTTTCAAATTTATATATTTTTTATATAATTTAAATGAAGAAAAGTAAATTATTTTCAATAAGAAATTATTTCATCAGTTTATTTTCTTAAGTGTAAGCTTCAAGATTTTTATTTTAACTAAAAAGTTTAAAGTTTTTTATACTAATCAGGGAAATTAATATTCTTTCTTGTTTTTTTCAAAAAAAATATTTTGTTTCTTGTTTTGGTGATATATCTTTTTTTATTTGATATTTTTTTACTATTCATTATCTTATTGTATTTATTTACTTCTGTAATAGACAGTTAAGAATATTATTAAGAAAATTAATACAAACTCTTAAATTGTGAAAATTATATATAGGTGAATTTTTTAAAACCATACACTCTTATTAGAAAAATTGTACAATAAAAAATAATGGAAAGAGTAGTAACTACTCGGAACAAAAATAATGTAAGTTTAAGTTGGTCTACCAGAAAAAGAAACACCAAAACTTGTATGGGACTAAGAAATAACTCAGATTATTAGAATATTATTTTCCTAAATTTCTTTTAGAAATCGGAGAGTTAAAATAAAAAATAAAATACTAAAACAAGTGTAGTTTGGTATTTCAAGATCAAATTCGCTCTTTCTAAAATGATATTTAGGAAACACACAAAAAAAAGAACACCTTTGTTAAAGTACATGTAGTTAATTCGGTTCAAATCCAAAAAATTAACTATTAATTTAATTACTAACATTTTTCATATTTCCCTATTAAAAAAAATACCTTTGTCAAAAGACTATTTTGACCGGTATTTGATGTTGAGACTTAAAAAGGTATTTTGATTAAGATTTGAATTGAAATTTTATGTATAGCGCATGGCCCCAAACATATAGATATTCTGTGGATTAAATTTTTATGTATAACAAAAGAAAATTATGTGTAATAAAGAAATAATTTTACTTTAACCCGGTCTAGTTCACCAAACCAACCTAATCCCCAATTTTCATCTATTTTGGCCGAGTCTCGCTTATTTTCATTGTATCTGTGGATGGTTGGTGTATTAGGCGACTCAACTTGATCATATCACATGTTTTTTGTTCAATTGATCGTTTTGAATCAATTTTTAAAACACTTTTATGTCACTAACCATACGCATTTCCTGCTAAACGTTTACAAGAAATTAATCATTCCAACAAGAATTAAAAATGTAAATAAAGAGAATTCACCATAAATACACTAAAAATAAATGAGTTGTTCGTAGATTCAGAATCTAAATCAAACATAATGTAATTCAATACAATGTTTCTTACAAGTATCAAGCACGCACATAAAGAGGTGCATTGTCTAAGAATATGAGTTAATAAATATTTTTATTTGTAATATTTTATAGTTCAGATTTAATGATATTTTAAATATTTTTAATTGAGTCACAATCATAACAATTATATTTTGTTATTTATCGATTTATTTTAATGGCTCTGTACGACTCGTATAAATATTTAGGTATCCAAAGTATCATACTTCATGAAATTGCTCTTCATTCCTGGCACATACAGAACATTTTCAATTACTATTGTCTTACCATTTCTTCTTTTGATCACCATGTTGCCATCTCCCCCAGCTTCCAAGGTTCTATCATCAACAAACCTAATCTTGCTCCTTCTTGATGTGTCAATATCAACCAACCATTCTTTGTGGCTTGTCATGTGATTAGAACATCCAGTATCAAGAAACTAGAACTGAGATGAAGAATGTTGACGTGGGCATAACGGTCTTGATTTAGCAATTTATAAAAGTAAATGATTTCTTCATTTGAGTTTCAGAAAAATACATTTATGATTCGCTAAGTTTAAATCAGTTTTCATTCAAGCACGCTCTTCATCTTTTACCTCTTCTTCATCTTTCTCTTCCACTTCATTTTTAAATAACCTGAAACACAAAATTTGTAATTACAATAAAAAAATTCAAAATGTCAACCATGTGAATTAGAGAAAAATCAAAACAACAAATTCATCATTCCAACAATAATTAAAAATGAGTTCTTGTAAATAAAGAGAAATTCACTAAAAATAAATGAGTTGTTCGTACATTCGGAAACTGGATTCAATATAATGTATTTTAATACTATGTTTCTTACAAGTATCAAGCACGCACATAAAGATGTGTGTTGTCTAAGAATATATGAGTTAATAAATATTTTTATTTGTAATATTTTATAGTTCAGATTTAAGGATATTTTAATTATTTTTATGAGATGGTTATGATTTATTTAGAATAGTATATATATGTGTAATGTCCTCTTGTAGTAATCAATCAATCAAGAAAAAAAAATGGTTTTTAATTTTGTTAGTTAGTTTTTCTTATTTCTTTCTCTTTCTTAGCTTAGAACCCTAGCTTTGGTAGTCTTGGTAGGAAAACATCCCATCAACTTGTTAAGAAAATCAATCATAATTATGCATGACATTAGGTGCATCTTAAGATTTCTTTTGAAATTCATTGAAATGTATTTAAATAATTTGAAAGTCAATTTTACATTCCTAAATTCACTCATTATTGTTTTAAAGAATTTAGTGCACATGAGTTGATTCACCTATACTATGAATCGATTCACAAAAATCTTTTTATCTCGAGATGAATCGATTCACACATGACATAAATCGATTCATGACAATTCATGATTAATCGTAGTGCTTCATAACACGTATGAATCAATTTATACTTAAACTCAAATCGATTTAGACGAACACAAATTTAGTTTTGCAATGCATTAAGTTTGTGTTTTCTTATTTGACCAATTACTAATAAATATCATTCATCTCAAAAATTTCATTTCAACATACATTCTGCATCTCTTTCACTCCTAATCTCAATATAGATTACACAAGTTTTCTTATTCACTTTCTTGATGTAAGAATCTTTTTTATCTTTTTGTTGGTAAGTGTTCATAGTATGAGAGTTTTTGAGGTATCAAGTTGTTGACACATAATTTTGTCCGCTTTCTTTAGACATTTTATATATATAAAATATATATATATATGTATATATATATATATAATGATAAAAATATAATAAATAAAAATAAATAATTGGACTATAAACTTTAGACAATCATGAGTGTTTCTGGTTCTTGTTTGTCTCTGATTCCTGTTCAGGCGTTCACTCTTTTCTAAAACAAAAAAAAAAGTACCTAATTGAATAAAAAGAAATTGAAAAGAAATGGATTGATGGTAATAAAAATTAGTATAATAGTGATCAATTGAAGGAAAAGAAACCGAAAAGAAATGGATTGATGGTAATAAAAATCAACATAATGGTGATCATTTGAATGAAAAGAAACTGAAAAGAAATTGATGAATATAAATAAAAACCAGCATAATGGTGACCATTTGAATGAAAAGAAACCGAAAACAAATTGAAGAATAGTAATTGATAACCAATCCACAATTATTTCCTTTTCTTTTGTAACATACACCCAGAAAGTCTATAAATAGTTGACACCAAGAGTAGGGAAGGGGGGTGGATTGAAAAAAAAACAGAGAGAATAAGAGGCAAAAATAGGGAGGAGTAGACAATTGGAACTTTGATAAAGTTAGTCCAGCAAAACAAATTGAGCAATAAGGTATCAATGTTCTTATCCTCCTCTTATTTTCTTTTTATTATTGCTCTGTTCCTAAAATTGTTTTGCAATACAGATACTTAAAAAAATGTAAATAATTGATGCTTATAAACTAATCACCAAGTAAAACAAACTTCAACCCATTGTAACATAACACAAAACTCATATCATGGTTTATTAAATAACCCAAAAAAAACCATAACAACAAACTAGATTAATAAATAGTTTTTTTTTAGGATTAGAATTAATAGTCGCCTTGCTCACCGCGCCGCATTACTCGCCCCCTTGCCGTCAGTGGCCTTTGTGTGGTAACAGATCTGACAACGCACGAGCAAAATTCTTTAACTTGCTGCATATTTTGTTTCGTCGTCGCGTTCATCTGTTTCGTTCACATATCGTCATGTTACTATTATTTTCTCTAACAAGAACTAATTTTTCTTAACTCTAAAACCAAATAAATAATTAAAAAAAAACAATATGTGAACAGACATCTCACATCTTTTTCGTTATTATTATTATTTTCTTTTTTTTTAACATATATAATAATAATTATAATAAAACAATAGTTAAAATAGAGTAATAATAAAATTAGATAAAACATAATATTTTCTACCCAAGAACTACGTGTGTTTTGATTTCCCTATTGCACCTGGGCATACTAGGAGCAAGGTTTTCTCCTTGTCAAACCAAATTATAAAAAATATTTTTCTTTCATTTATTAATGTAAATAATTTATTTTTCATTTTATTATTCTTTTAGGGGTATAATAAATAATTAAATAAATAAATAATTTGTATACAATTAATTATAGGGTAACCGTTTTAACGGACGATGTAGGAAATATTACTTTCTCTACTCGTAACATACTCCTGAATCCATTTTTTTGGTTCAAAAACTTTATTTTAGGTTTTATCTAATTTTTTATTTTTTTAAAAAAAATAAAATTGGTGGCGACTCATTTTTCGCGGACAAACCGGACGCAACACAAGTTATACGCTTTAAGAGATAATAAGTGTGTTAACTTGTTCTTTTGATGAATATTCATAAGGTGATTGTCTACCATAGTATCTTAATTTTTTCCGACGAATAAAATTTTAATTGTCAAAATATATCAAATTTTATGTTTGCCATTATTTTATTTTTGATTATGAAATTTAAAATTTTATAAATATATATATTTATGTGTTCATAATTATTAATATAAAAATATAAAAAAGAAATAAAAGTGATATAACAAAAAATATTAAATATTAACACTAGTCTCATCTCTTGAAATTACAATTATAAGAACATTAAAGTAGATAATACAAAATAGTACATAGTGAATGAACCAATTAATTAAATGAAAAAAATTCTCATTCTCCTCTTGTTGTTGGTATAATACAAAGAGAAGGAGACAGAACATTGAGCTTTATTTTGAGACAAACAAGGAGACAAACAATAGCAAGAAAACAACATTTTGTAATTAGAGAGACAAATAGGGAGAAACTTTACTTATCCAAGGTCTGCTTTGTTTTTTCAAACATGAAAAGAGAAAAGAGAATAAACAGAAACAAATAAGCTAAAAACATGAATGCATCAGATGTGCACAGGAACTCATATTGTGACAAAGAAAATGAAATATATATATATAAAAAATAAAAATAAACTAATGTGAAAGTACAAGAGCTAGAAAGCAACTAAACAATTGAAAAAACTCAATAAATATACTTTCATTTTTTTTTCAAAAGGAAGGGTCTTTTGAAGGTGGAGAACTCATACTATTTCTCTTTAAAAAAAATAAAAAAAAAAAGAAAGAGAGGAGCAGTAAAGAAAAAAATAAATGAGAAGAGTAAGTTTTTTTTTAATAATAAATTTGTTAGCTCATTAAATTAGTTAACCGAATGCGACATTTTTTAAATCTTAGATTTATTTTGTGACACAATTTACACAACTTGATATCCTTAAAATTCATTTTTTTAATAAAAAAAAAATTGTTGAGAAAAAAAAAACTCACTTTCTCAAAATAACTTTTTTTTATCTAACTTGCTTATCAACATTGGTGGCGGCTCTATTAAATTCGAGTTAACCCTTGAATTTTTTTTTTTCACGAGATGTCTACCAAATCACAAATGCTTCCTTAATGGAAAATTTTATAATGAGTTCGATTACCATCGGTTACTGTGAATTGCAAATTAAACTATTGAAGCTAACTATGACCCTGTTAATAGACCAAGCTTCCAATTTTTAACTCGTTCTCCTCTCGGGCAAAGCTTGAACAATGTCTTCTTTCATCAAGTGTTTGTGTGAATGTGATTTCCTATTTCTAATGGGACTGATGCAACATACGCGCGATTCAATATGCAAAAATGTCATTTTTCGTTGGTTCCGTTAAAAATAATACCATGTGACCTTTAAGTTAAAGTTTTGGAAAAAGACATTTATGGTCCTCTAAGTTTAAACTAGTTTTCACTCATACACAATTTTCATCTCTTTGCCTCGTCACCATCTTTCTCTTCCATTTCATTTTTGAATAACCTAAAAAACAAAATTTGTAATACCAATAGAAAAATTCAAAACGTAAACCATGTGAATAAGAAAAAAATTAAAACAAGAAATTCATCATTTCAACAAGAATTAAAAATGAATTGTTGTAAATAAATAGAAATCCACCATAAGTCCACTGAAAATAAATGAGTTGTTCGTACATTCAAGAACTAGATCAAACATAATGTAGTTCAATACTCTGTTTCAAAACCAAAACATGTTCGGGTAAAATGGACCTGAGGTTTTTACTTACTTTCAAAATAATTTTTCCTGAAAACTCAAAACCAAAAAAAAAAGTTTTATAATTTTTGTTTTCGTTTTAAAATTAACATACCACCACCACCAACACCACCATCTCCGATCGCCACCATCACTATCGGCCACCATCTACGGCCAACCTAGGGTTGTACATGAGTCGGTTTGAGGAGAGTTTGGTAAAAAACAATACCCAAATTGTGTAGGGGATCCCAGTTTGGGTCTAAAAAATAAACCGCTATTTTAAATATTGGGTCAATTTGGGTCAAACCGTTTATTTTTGTTTGAGATAGGTTTGGTCCTAGTTTACCCAAATTATTTTTGTTCTTAAATCTTTTTAAAATCATATTTTTAGCAACAAAAAAAAAACTATCTTACCATATTTTTGTTGAGACAAAAATCCCTTTTTCAAGTGTTTTAATGATGAACAAAAACAAGCTAATTAATCTTATTAATTATGATTCCAATCACAAAAGAATTTAACATATTTTCTTGAGTGTTTTGTCAAAGATAAGTATCAAGTAATTCTTTCAAAAAAGATAGATCAAAATCAAATAACCACAAGATTGTTTCAAGATCAATCTTGAACTCATCAAATAACAACTCTCTCATATAAGATCGTTTTAGACATAAAGGGTTCTTGATCTATAAGGTTGTTTGATATCTGGACAGTTATTGACTAATCAAAAGAAACTCATCAAACCAAAACAGTATGTGCAAATGTTTGTCAGCCATCAAAACCATTCACGATTGAGGGAATCTGTTCCAAGAAGAAGATCAAGCTCAAGACTGATCCAGAAGGTAGATTACATCACAAGAATTATGCAGCAGAATCTGAAACCAAAGAACAAACAAAAAAGCAGTAAAATTTCAGAAAACTGGAAACCAAGATCAATCTGGAGATTAACTGGAACTATCTTCTTTTTATTTGACACATGCCTAAAAGCTCATAGTCTTTACAACTTGTATCTTAATGGCTACATGAGCTGGCAAGACCTCTAAAAAACCTATAAAAAGAACTCCAAGGCAAAGGGAATATCATCAAATCCGAGAGCAATCATTCTCCATAAAGGATCATCATTCTCAAATTTCATCAAACTTGAAAAAACTTAGCAAGGTTCTCATTATCTGTCATCATCAAAAGTCAAGCTTAGAAACCTATTTGCTCAAAACAGAAACTCAAACAAGAGTTGAGATCCTTGAGAGGATAAGTAACAATACCTTCAAGTGTAGGAAAGTTATCCGTGATATATCCTTAAAAGAGATAGATAACCTGCTGTAAATAAGATTTGATCTGTTAAGGTAGAAACAAGATCAATCTTTTTTTGACCAAGTTAGTGGAAAAACTCACAAGATTGTGAGGATTGGACGTAGCCCACGATTAGGTGAACTAGAATACATTATTGTGTGATTCTCTTATCTCTTATCTTCATTTTAATACGTACACGTTACTCATCGCATTTTAACGCTTTACTTATTTCTAACCAAAGATCAATTTGCATCCTTATTTGTCAAACCAAGATCAATCTTGAGTTTTAATTTACACTGCATAAATTTTAAAAAGGAGTCACAATTCAAACCCCCTTTTCTTGTGACCAACATTGTCACTTCAATTGGCATCAGAGCCCCGTCTATAAGAATCAACACCTAAAAAGTGCTAGAGAAAAATATCTAGAAGAGAATGTGAAAAGCTAAGTACATCGTTGAAGGGGGATCTTCAAATAGACCACTATATTTCGATGGAACAGATTATTACTTCTGGAAAAGCAAGATGCAATTGTTCTTAAAATCTCAAGACACAGGAATGTGGCGTATAATAACAGATGGAAATTTTGTTCCAAGAGTTCATCAAGAAGATCCAGCGTTTGCTGAAAGAATGAGGCAAATTGGACAGCTGAGGACAAGTCAAAGGTACTCCTTAACTCTAAAGTTCAACTATTTTTATCTTGTGCATTAAACAGGGAAGAAAGCGAAAGAGTGAATGAATGCGACACTGCGAAGAAAGTATGGGACACACTACAGACTCCTCATGAAGGAACAAACCACGTCAAAGAAACCAGAATTGACATCGGCATACGAAAGTTCGAGCTGTTCGAAATGGGCAAAGGTGAGACAATCGATGAAATGTACTCGAGATTCACAACCATTGTAAATGAAATGCGATCTCTTGGGAAAGCATATTCAACACAAGACAGAGTAAGGAAGATCTGAGGTGTCTTCCAATAGTGTGGAGACCAATGGTGACAGCTATAAGCCAAGCCAAAAATCTCGAGACACTAGGATTGGAAGAACTCATTGGAACTCTTCGAGCTCATGAGGTTCTGCTACAGGAAGATAAACCAGCCAAAAAGAACAAAATAACTGCCTTAAAGGCATCACAAAGTGCATCTCCGGATCAACGAAAAGAGTGAATCTGAAGATAGCCAAGAAGAAGTCGATGAGGAGATTGTTCTTCTCACCAAAAAATTCAGAGAATGATGAAAAGAAGGGATCAAATAAAAAGAAACCTCCCAAATAAAAGTGAAGGAACTAAAACTGAAGTAGACAAAAGCCATATCACTTGTTTTGGATGTAACAAATTGGGACATTACAAGGCAGAATGCTCTTTAAACAAAAAGGTTCCAAAGAAATTTACATTCAAGAAGAAATCTATGATGGTAACCTGGTATGATTCTGATGATTCAGAAGCAGAAGAAAACGAGGAAGCTAACATATGCTTAATGGCAAACACAGAAGAAGATGAGGTAACAAATTTTGAATCTTGTCAACTTTGTAAACAAATGGGAAGAGAGTTTGATAATCTTCTAAATGACTCTAATACTCTTATACAAAAATGCAGTTCATTTAGAGAACAATGTTTTAAAGAAAAGGAAAAAACAGAAAAATTTCAGGCAGTATATATTGAATTAAAAAAGGAGATTCAAAACCTGAAAAATGTTCAACACAATCTTGAAACATCATAATGTTCTACAGTCCAAAAGGAGAACATTCTTCTTAAAAATGATTTATTGAATTTTATCAAAGCCACTGAAATGTTTCAAAATATTATGGGATCCCAAGTGGGAATTTTTACAAAGCCGAGCTTGGATTTGATAAAACTCAAAAACAAAAGCTCTATGAGAATTTTTTCGTACCTGAACAAAAGAATGCATGTAAGGTCAAGTGTTCATACTGTAGCAAGATTGGGCACGTAGAATATGCATGTTACTTCAAAAAAAGGGATGAAAAAATTAAAAGAAGAACACCTAAAAGGAAAGAACATTCTGAAACAGAACCTTCTCAAGCAAAGGAAGAACTTTCTAGAGGAATATCAAAACAGTCTTCAAATATGCTGAAAAATCAAAAGGTTAAATCAGTTTCAAAATGTTCATATTGTTTCAAATATGGTCACAGAATCACTCTACTACTTCAAGCAAAAGTCACAGTTAACTAACTCTCAAGGACCCAAGATCAAATGGTTACCTAAAAACTATGTAACATCTAATGCAGGATGGTTCTCGAAATACCAAGAAAAAGCCATGGTTCTTGGACAATGGTTGTTCAAGACATATGACAGGAGATAAAAACTGTTTCATGTCATTTATCAAGAAAGATAGAGGCTCGATAACATTTGGAATTAACAATCAAGCCAAGATTAAAGGTAAAGGAACCATTGGTAAGGAAAATTCTGCTAAAATAACATATGTTCAATATGTTGAGGGATTGAAACATAACCTTCTAAGCATTAGTCAATTATGTAACAGTGGCTTCGAAGTTATTTTCAAACCCAATATATGTGAAGTTAAAAAATCTGATTCTGGAGAAGATCTTTTTTCTGGATCAAGAAAGAAAAATCTGTATGAGCTATACCTTGATGAATTACCAGAAGAATCATGCTTTATGTCCATTAACAAAGACAAATGGATATGGCATAAAAAAACGGGTCACATTAGCATGAAAACCATCTCCAAAATTTCCAAGCTAGATATACATGGGTACTTTTCTTAGAACAGAAAGATGACGATTTCGAAGCTTTCAAAACATTTTGTAAGAAAGTTCAAAATGAAAAACATTCTCACATCATTTATGTACGAAGTGATCAAGGAGGAGAATTTATAAATGCTTCCTTCAAAGCATTTTTTTATGAACTTGGTATTGAAGATGCAAACACGAGAAGGGGGGTTGAATTGTGTTTGACTAACTTGAATACTTTTTCTGTTTTTGCAGTATTATAACAAAACCTGATGTATGAATCAAACAGAGTTAGCAGCGGATACAAAGTAAAAATAAAAACACAGAATCTTATATTGGTTCACCGTTAACGAGGCTACGTCCAGTCCCTTCACTTTGAAGGATTTCACTCATTCAAAACCTTGAATTTCAACAATACCACTGACCCTCCAAGTCAATTTTCTTAAACAGTCTAACAATCCTAGATTTTTGAGGAATACAGCCCCTTGACTTCTCAAATCAAGTCTTCTCCTACCAATCTGACAACCCTAGATTGTAGAAGGAATTACAACGCCTTGAATCTAATTGCTAAGTAATCTGCTACCCCTTCTGACTCCCTCAGATTGTAGACTCTACTTCAACAACTTAGATCTAACACAAGGGAAAGAAAAACACGAGTGCTTGCTTCTGGAAAGCTGAAACTCACAATTAACCTCACTGAAAACTTGAGTGTTTGCTTCTGGAAGTGTATGACTCTTTTGTGATTTTTCGATACTAAGTCTTCTGCCTTGAGCCTCCTTTTATAGATGCAGATTATGGTTTCTTCCAAGCTTAAATTCGAGTTGTATCTTGCTGTATCTCTTGCAAAAATAACTTGTCCAATCGGGTTTCACTTAAATAAAAAACATATCTTTTTCTGCTCTAGATTGCCTTCGAAAATAACTTTGGCCAATCTTGTCTTCAATTAATTCTGGAACAAATCTTTCTTCCCACCAATAGCTTCTGAATTCCACAAGACTTCAATTTATTTTTGTATCAAATCGTTTTAATACTTTGTTCAAATTTATTCACGTTTCCACTGATCATGATTCAATCAGGACCGTTTGACCTTCTGTTTTCGTCCACATCTGGACCATACTACCTAATCTGCTGTGATCCTCTAATTTCGGCCAACACTGGACCACACATTTTGATCTTCTGATCTCGGCCAATCACTGGAACACATAATTTGATCTGCTGTGATCCTCTGATTTTGACCAACACTAGACCACACGTTCTGATCTCGGCCATCACTGGGCCATATGGTCTGATCTTCTGATCTCGGCCAACACAGGGCCATGATGCTTAAATCTGGACCATTGATTTGAACACCTTCCCTATGATCTGGACCAATTCTGGACTGGGCCTGGATTGAACTAAAATTAACTCTAGACAAATGATATTTAATTCTGGACATTTACCTCTTGATCTGGATCAGGTCTGGATTAAATCTGGATATCATTTCTTTTGGTCTGAACTTAGTTTCATACTCTGAACCATGCTACCTTCTGGTCTGGGCCAAATCTGGACTAAGTCATTTGTTCTGGACCAATTATCTGAAGCTCTGGTTAAGTCTGGATCAAGTCTGGACTGATTATCATTTCACTGCCAAGCTATCTTCTGGTCAGAATAACTTCTGGACCAAATCTGACTTTTGATTCCTTCTAGTCTGGAACAAGTCTCCCTCTGGCAGGCTTCCTTCTGGTCTGGTCTAGGTCTTCTTCTGGACTCAGCTTCCTTCTGATCTGGGCAAGGAAAGATATCCCCTGATGGTGTTTTGACATCCTGGTGCATCCTCTGGTACCTTCAGGATGCATTATCTGGTGACTTCTGGAGGTGTATTGTAACACCCCGAGTTTAAAACACAGCGCGAGTGTTTTTTTTTAACCGAATAAATAAATAAAAGAGTTTTCATAATTAATTTCAAAGGAATTAAAATAAAGTTAAGTCACTTATTAAAATAAATTGTCGTAATCCCAACGACTAAAAGTAATTAATCAATTACACCATGTTTATAACCGAATAATATAATTTTGGAATTTGTTCTTCGAAATATATAAAAAAAATAATACATCAAAAAGTTGTCCTGGACCCACCAAAATATTTATCAGAGTGCGGAAAATATACAATAATCCCAAAATAAGTGAATACAACCCTCAACACTAGGCCCTATACAAAAAGTCTAGTCTGATCATGCACTAAGCCACAGTAGCACTGTCTCCGCCGCATCCTCTACAAGTCTCGTCTCCAGCCAGTTGTTCGTCCCTCTGTGTTGTCCACAAAGACTCCGTATACGAATATCAAGGAAAACTAACGACGTCTTCTACGTTAGTGTAACCGTCGGTGGGACGGGTTTGCGGTTCATCTGAAGGCAAGCCCAATTTCCACAATAATAGTAAAGGGTCACCGATCGAAATTAACAAATAAACACATAGCATTTATATCACAGAACAAATACACGCATGGTATAACATATGACAATGATGAAAAATAAAGATGCTCATTTTGAATTTTCATGACATGTATGCCTTTTCAAAACAGCAACCAATTAATATGAGAAATATGTTGTAAGTACAGCCAACACTTCAGCAATCACAATCATTTATCACAAATTCAGATTTCATAAAGTACTCACACACATCACTTTCCAATCATCATCACATAACCAATTTCGTGACCTACCGCTCAATTCCCCGATGCAATATGTATATGCTCATGTATACAATTTCTTGGAATTACCAAGGTGCAATCGCTCAACAGACCAGCACATTTTAAATATGTTTGACTTTAACGACCCTCAAGACTAGGGTGCAATCGCTCAACAGATCAGCACCAGCGCAGTCGCTCAACAGACCAGCACGTTTGACATATACTCAAGTACAATTCTTCAACAGATCAGTACTAGTGCAGTCGCTCAACAGACCAGCACTCGTGCAATCGCTCAACAGATCATCACATTTTTGTGCATTTCAGGGTACAATTGCTCAACAGATCAGTACCAGTGCAATTGCTCAATAGACCAACACTCATGCAATCGCTCAACAGATCAGCACGTTTACGCATTACTCTGTGGCCCATCGCGAGTACCACTTGACTATCCAAATGCATGAATATGCAGTGTTTTTTCTTCACTGAAACAATATGCATTATCAGAAAATTTCAACCTTTCCATCATTTTTCAAAACATCTCAACACAGTCAATATCATCATCATCACACCCATGATTAAACAGTCAAGAAATCATTAACACTTTACATTATCTCACAATTCCATTCTTAATTATCATAAATCTTTCCCCCAACTCTTAAAATTCATACAACAGTGTTTAAAACTGAGATTTCTGGAAAATACGAATCTGTATTCGAATATAGCTTCTCTGTATTCGAATACAGAAGCCAAAAACAGTGCAGAATTGACACTCTGTATTCGAATACAGCTTCCTTGTATTCGAATACAGAGGCTATCACAGTGCAAAACCAATATTTTTCACTACATCAGGAAAGTCTCAAAAACTTCATCACCACCACTTCAAACTATCTCAAAAATTCCATTTTAATTCATAACAAACCTTCCCAATATTCCCCAACACTTAGGATTTATAAAACAATGTTGAAAAACTTGGAATTTCTGAAAAACCCGAATCTGTATTCGAATACAGCCCCCTTGTATTCGAATACGGAAGTATGAAACTGCAAATTCAACATTATGTATTCGAATACAGCATGTCTGTAGTCGAATACAGAAGACAAAACATTGTAAATTCAACATTTTCTCCCAGGTCATTAAAGGTTTCCAAAACATCATCATCTCCTCTTCAAGACTATTTCAAAGACTCCATTTTAAATCATTTTAACCCTTCTCAATATTCTCCAACACTTTAAGATTCACATGACAGTGTTTAAAACTTGATTTTCTGGAAAACATGAATCTGTATTCAAATACAGCTTCCTTGTATTCGAATACAGAAGCTTAAAACTGAGTTTCTGGAAAAACCCGAATCTGTATTCGAATACAGCTCCCTTGTATTCGAATACATAAGCAAAAATTGTGAAAGTTAGCATCCTGTATTCGAATACGAGACTGTCGTAGTCTAATACAGATGCGAATACAGTGTTAAAATTTCACTTCTGTATTCGAATACAACAGAGTCGTAGTCGAATACAAATGCCAAGTCAGAAGCAAAAATCTTTCCTCTATATTCGAATACAAAGGCCCGTATTCGAATACAAGTTTGAAAACTTGAGTAAAACAGAAGCTTGTCAGGTTGTATTAGAATACACTCATGTTGTATTCGAATACACCTTCGAAATCAATGAAATTTTTCCTGACACTTCAACACATTTTCAAACTGTTTCCTTTGAAAAATCAACAAAACACCAAAACAGATTCAGCACTTTTCCAGAAAAACACTTTCATCATTTAAAATCAGTAACACCATCTTTTGATACAAAAACACCAACACCAGTAACACCAGAACTATCATCAACATGACAGAATACAAAAACACCAACACCAGATCATTCATCACAGTTTTGCTTTAACCACCCAAAACAGAATGTCATCTTCAAAAACAAAACATGCAAGGTATTTCCAGCATCATTACACAACCAATCACAACTTTGCAAAGCATTTTCAGCTTCCTCACACAAACAGAACAACATGCAAAGCATTTCAGCTTTCTCAAACCATCAGAACAACATTAACACATTCATCCAAACAGCAAGCATCACATAGCAGCAAAACACCAACAGAATGCATTTTCGCATTTTAAAACAACTTTCACAACAGTTTTATGAACATGCATTTTAATCATATTCAAAATAACATGCAAGACATTTCTCCACTTTCCCACATAAACAAAACAACTTTAGTGCATTCAGCCCAAACAACAATCATCACAGAACTTTTAAAACATCACATAATGCATTTTTTCATTTCTTTTAATCAACAAGCAAAACAGTTTTCCTTAAAAAACAATAATGAAAACACCAGCAATGCCATGACAGTTATGCACTTACAGCCCTAATGCAACTAGAAAGTGGAAGGTGCCCTTACCCTTGTTGCGTTTCTGCTACTTCTCACGTTTCTGTTTTCGTTCCCATTTACGCGTCAAAAATCGGCGAAACTCCCGCTTGCGTTTGCTGCTACGAAAATAGGTTCTCTAGCTTCGGAATGATGAGGGGAACAACTTTTGTACTGAGGGTTTTCTGGTTTGGTGCTTAGATTTCCAATTAATGTCACCTTTGAGGAACTCTCTCTTTTTTTTCTTTTGAACAGACTGGAACAGAAACAGAATGGGAGGGAAGGGATATTGTTACATGCAGTATGGGCAGTAAGGGAGGAGGAATGGTGTTCTGATTTCACCATCCTTCTCGCTCCTATATATAGGCTTGTGTGGGTGCCACCTCACCCGACACTTGTCTGATCCTCAGCACTTAACCAGTCTCGTCGCAATTAGCCGATAATCCCTTAATTAACTGTTCGTTAATTTAATTACTCGTAATTAAATTAATTTATTCTTCATCCAATAATCTTAATTCATCTTCCAAAATAAATATTTATATATATATACATATATATATATATATATATATATATTTACTCAAAACATACATATATTAAATATTTTACTAATATCCCCAAAATACACTTAATATTAATTCCATAATTTTAATTTAAAAATTAAAGGTCTTACATGTATCCTCTGCTCTGATTTTATCTACTGATTACTCATCTTCTGCCTCTGGTGACTTCAGCTTCTGCCTCTGATAACTTCATCTTCTGGTGGTATTTAATATAGAAATTCAAGGTACAAAATAAGATTACATGGATTGCTTTTGTAAACATCAAAATCCTAAGTACTTAGAACCAACTTGGTTCCAACAGGTATTTCCCATAATCTATCATGTGCTAGAACTCCTC
This sequence comes from Cicer cuneatum, assembly GCA_037974295.1. Taxonomy (NCBI): domain Eukaryota; kingdom Viridiplantae; phylum Streptophyta; class Magnoliopsida; order Fabales; family Fabaceae; genus Cicer; species Cicer cuneatum. Next base: position 33,208,959 of record JBBPBO010000005.1, on the reverse strand, counting down.
AACAAAATGGGGTTGTTGAGCGCAAAAACAAATATTTTTGGGAGAGTCTGTTTCCTAAAAATCTTGGAAGAGTCTAATGTTGAAAAATATTTTTGGGCAGAAGCTATAAACACCTTGCTATATACTAAATCGTGTATGAATCAGGAAAATTATCAATAAGACACCATATGAAATTTGGAAAAATAGAAAAACCAAACATTTCATACTTTCACATTACATCCTTAATAACAAAGAAAATCTTGGAAAATTTGATGCAAAATCAGACAATGCCATTTTTCTGGGTTATTCAACTGATTCTAAAGGCTATCGCATATTTAATTTAAGGACCAAACCTGTTGAAATTAGCAAGCATATATTATTTGATGAATTTGACGATCTTGATCTAAGTAAAAAGGATGATGAAGAGGAAATGCAGACTGTACAGCAGCATCCAGCAGCAAGTCTGGAAAACGAGATTGATTAACAGTCTCTTTTTCACACTGCTCCTAAAAGTTGGAAAACAGTAGAAGATCATCCTCAAGATCAAATCATTGGAAATATTTCAAGTGGAATTAGAACAAGAAGAACAGTCAAAAATGATAGTGACAACAACATGGCAATGATATCCCAAATTGAACCCAAGTCAATTAAAGAAGCCATAGAAGATCAATCTTGGATAGACGCCATGAAAGAAGAACTACTGCAGTTTGAGAAAAACGAAGTCTGGACTTTAGTACCAAATCCTCAAGACCAAACAATCATTGGAACTCGATGGGTATTTAGAAACAAGCTTGATGAAGATGGAAAAGTCATTAGAAACAAAGCAAGATTGGTAGCACAAGGGTATAATAAACAGGAAGGCATAGATTATGATGAAACCTTTGCTCCTATTGCAAGGTTAGAGGCTATAAGAATATTGCTTGCATATGCATCTCATAATCATATTAAACTTATTCAAATGGACGTCATAGAAGATCAATCTTGGATAGACGCCATGAAAGAAGAACTACTGCAGTTTGAGAAAAACGAAGTCTGGACTTTAGTACCAAATCCTCAAGACCAAACAATCATTGGAACTCGATGGGTATTTAGAAACAAGCTTGATGAAGATGGAAAAGTCATTAGAAACAAAGCAAGATTGGTAGCACAAGGGTATAATAAACAGGAAGGCATAGATTATGATGAAACCTTTGCTCCTATTGCAAGGTTAGAGGCTATAAGAATATTGCTTGCATATGCATCTCATAATCATATTAAACTTATTCAAATGGACGTCATAGAAGATCAATCTTGGATAGACGCCATGAAAGAAGAACTACTGCAGTTTGAGAAAAACGAAGTCTGGACTTTAGTACCAAATCCTCAAGACCAAACAATCATTGGAACTCGATGGGTATTTAGAAACAAGCTTGATGAAGATGGAAAAGTCATTAGAAACAAAGCAAGATTGGTAGCACAAGGGTATAATAAACAGGAAGGCATAGATTATGATGAAACCTTTGCTCCTATTGCAAGGTTAGAGGCTATAAGAATATTGCTTGCATATGCATCTCATAATCATATTAAACTTATTCCACAAGTGTATGTTCGTCAACCTTCCGGTTTTGAAAATCAATCTAAACCAAACTATGTTATTAAACTCACCAAAGCCTTATACGGATTAAAACAAGCTCCTAATGCTTGGTATGAACGGTTAAGCTCCTTTTTAATCAAGAACAATTTTACTAGAGAGAAGATTGACACAACCTTATTCAAAAAATTAAAAGGAGATACTAAGCGTACAAGTATATGTGGATGAAATCATTTTTGGTTCCACAAATGAAACAATGTGCGAAGAATTTTCGAACTTAATGCAAAGTGAATTCGAAATGAGTAAGATGGGAGAATTGAGATATTTTCTTGGGTTACAGATCAAACAGCATAAAAATGGCATCTTCATATTGCAAGAAAAATATACAAAAGATCTTTTAGTAAAATACAAAATGAATGAAGCCAAGATCATGTCAACTCCCATGCATCCTTCTTCCTCATTAGACAAAGATGGTAAATCAATCTTTGAAAAAGAATACAGAGGGATGGTTGGCTCTCTACTCTACTCAACTACATGTAGACCTGATATTGTCTTTGCAGTAGGACTATGTGCAAGATTTCAATCTTCACCAAAAGAGTCCCACTTAACTATAGTGAAAAGAATATTTCATTATCTTGTGGGTACTACTAATCTTGGCCTTTGCTATAGCAAAGGATCTCATTTTAATCTTGTAGCCTATTGTGATGTTGATTATGCTGGAGACAAGATTGAAAGAAAAAGCACTAGTGGAGCATGCCAATTCTTTGAAGAAGCTATGATCAGCTGGTCTTGCAGAGTTTTGATATTAACAAAAGTATTTTATGAAAATCATATTTTGACTTAGAAGAAATATGAAAAATAAGAGGATATGAAAAATCAAAGGATGTGAAAAATCAGAGGATGACGTCACCAGAGGATACACCAGATGATGACGTCAGCAGAAGATACAACCAGAAGATACCTCGAGAAGATACAAATTAGAAGCAGAAGATGTCATCAGAGGATGACGTCACAAGAAGATAAAAATGCCACCAGAAGATATCACCAGAGGCTGTCATCAGAGGATACCTCTAGAAGATACCTCTAGAGGATGTCATCATAGGATGCATCCAGAGGATACCAGAGGATATCACCAGAAGATCCCATCAGAAGTAAGAATTAGAGGATGTCATCACAGGCAAACATCAAAGGATATCATCAATCAGAGGATATCATCAAAAAGAAGAAACAATGACATTATCATAGGATAGTCCAAAAGGAGACATGGTCCAGACCCGAAGGAAACATGGTCCAAAAGAAGACTTGGTCCAGACCAAAAGGAAGCTTGTTCAGAAGGAGACTTGGTTCAGACCAGAAGGAAACAAAGTTCAGAAGATAACTCAATCCAGAACAGAAGACATGTTCCAGACTTGGTCCATAACAGAAGACATGATCCAGACTTGATCCTGAACAGAAGACATGTTCCAGACCAGAAGATAGCATGGTCCATAACATATCACATGGTTCAAATAAGAAGATCACAGGTCAGGATCAGAATATCAAATAGTTCATATCAGAAGGTTACACTATCCAGACCAGGAAACAGAATGGTACACATCAGATCACATGGTCCAGACTTGGTCCAGATCAGCAGATCATATGGTCCAGATTTAAATCATGATGCAGATTAGTGAAGACTTAATTAAAATTTGAAGAAGACTTGATTGATTTTTGATAGAAATCTTATCAAAGTATTAAGGAGATTTGATTCAAAAATCACTGAAGACTTAAAGGAAATTCGAATGAAATCTGAAGCAAGAAGATACAGTTCAAAATTCAAATAAAACAGGATTGACCAACAGAATTTTCAGAGGAAATCTGAGCAAGATTCATCTCGAAATTAAGCTTAGACAAACCCCATATTTCAGTTATAAAAGGAGGCTTCATGCCACAGTAGTAAGCATCGAAAAGTAGAAGAACTCAAGCATAAAATCCCGATTCATCTTAGAGTTCAAATCGATCAAAAATACAAGAACTCAAGCTTCATATTCAACATAATCCGAGAGTTCAAAAGAGAGAATCACTTGAGTGCAAAAGCAATATTTTCTAAGGGTTTTCGAGAGAGAAAAACAATGCAGCAATCAGCTTTCCATAAGCAACAGTTTCAAACCCTTGTAATCAAACCCGTTAGAGGCGTAGATTCCGTCTTCAATCTGGGGTTGTCAGATTGGTAGGAGAAGACTTGACTTGTAGGGTCAAGGTGTTGTTATCGTTCCTCAAAATTTTGGGGTTGTTAGACTGTTTGGGAAGACTGACTTGGAGGGTTAGGTGTTGTGATTCAAAGTGTTTTGAATTAGTAGATTAAAGCCTTTTGAGTGAAGGGACTGGATGTAGCCAAGTTAATGGTGAACCAGGATAAATCGTTGTGTTCTTATGTTGTTATTATCCGCTGCTAAGTCTAATTATTTATTCATCAAATAATTCTTATCAACATTCAACAAAACAGCAAAAGAATTCAAGTTTAACAAACACAATTCAACCTCCTTCTCGTGTTTGCACCTTTAATTGGCATCAGAGCTCGGTCTCAAGGCTGAGCACTTTACAGTGTTTGAGGAAAGATCCAAGGGTTCAACATGTTTGGATTCAATGAAGAAGCTGATGGAGGAAACATCAATAGACCACCTCTGTTTGATGGGAACGGTTCGAGTACTGGAAGGACAGGCTGAAGAGTTTCTTTATTTCAAAAAATCCCAAACTTTGGGACTTGGTGGAAGATGTCTATACTGCTCCAGAGGATGCTGATGGTGTTGAAATTCCCAAAAAGGAGATGGATGCTTACTAGAAGAAGATGTAAAAGATGCGTCACAAATCAAGAACGTTCATGATCAATGCAATAACATTCAAGGAATTCGACAAGTGCACCAACAAAGAGACAGCAAAGAGCATATATGATAGTCTGACTCTGACGTATGAAGGCAGCAAGCAAGTTCAAGAAGCAAAGGCCAACATTCTAGTCAAGAAGTACGAGTTGTTCAAGATGGAAGAAGATGAAGACATTGAAGCAATGTTGTCCAAATTCTAGACTCTGGTTTCGGGATTAAGAGTACCCAAGAAGAGCTACACCACTGCTGACCACGTGAAGAAAATTCTTAGAAGTCTGCCAACCAAGTGGAGACCAAAGATCACTGCCATTCAGGAATCTAAGGACCTGAACACTCTGAAGCTGGAAGAATTAATTAGCTCTCTCAAATCACATGAAATCGAGTTGGAAGAAGATGAACCCAAGAAGAAGAACAAAACCCAAGCTTTAAAATCCAAACAGAAGAAAGCTCTAAAAGCAGAAGCAGAACCAGAAAACAGTGACTCGGATGGCCAGAAACTAGAAACCAGAAGAAGAAGACATTGCCTTTATAACAAAAAAGGTTCTGAAGATATGGAAAAACAGAAGGAAGAAGTTTTCCCCATAGGTATTCCAAGCATTCCAACAAAGGAAAGGATGAACAAGACAAGAAGAGTATCATCTGCTATGGATGCAATGAACCTGATCACATCAAGTCAGAATGTAAAAATCTGGAGAAAGGGAAAAATCAGAAGAAAGACTCCAAACCCAAGAAGAAGAATCTGATGGCAACATGGGATGATTATGATGAATCTTCTGAAGATGAAGAAGCAGAATTAGCCATGATGGCTCACATCAATTCTGCCTCTGGATCCAACATAAAATCTGACTCTGGAAGTGAATCAGAAGAAGCAAACTTGGCTCAGACAATTCCCACTCATTCTGCCTCTGGATCCAACTCTGGATGAAAATTGGAAGAAGCAGAATTGGTTCAGACATTTCGCACTCATTCTGCTCTAGATCCAACTATGGAAGTGAATCAGAAGAAGCAGAATTGGCTTAGACAGTTCGCACTCATTCTGCCTTTGGATCCAACTTTGGAAGTGAAACATAAACAAAACTGACTCTGATGGCTTACACAAGCTGTGCCTCTGGATCCGATACAGAATTTGATTCGAGAAGTGAATCATCAGAAGATGAAAAAAAGGTATTTTATGAATTTACCCGATCTGATTTAATTACTGCAATGAATGATATTTTAAATATCAATAACAAACTGACTTTAAAACTGAAAACACTTAGGGAAGAAAATAAAATTCTAACCAAAGAAATCGATGTTTTAAAGAATCAAAATGCAGAATGTAAAACAGAAAATGCAACTCTTAAGGCTGATATTGTTGGGCTTAAGTCTAAAACCTAACTCTAAAAAGTAATCTTTGTTCAACATCAAATACCGTATGTAATTCTGATATGCATGAACAAGTTTTACAAGATTTTATTGCTAATGGTATGGAAAGAAGAAAATATGCTTCTATGATTTATGGAGTTAGTAACAATGGTAAAAGAGGCATAGGATTTGATGAATCTGTAACTGTAACTAAACATATTCTCTCTGATGCTTTATGTGTTGTTTGTGCTAAGAAAGGTCACTCGAAATTGTCTTGTTCCATGATAAAAATCAAGGAAAGACAAGAAACCTTTCAAGACTAACAAACCTGGACCCAACCAGATTTGGGTACCAAAAGATAAAATTGTTTATGTTGCAGATGTTCTAAGCAACCAAAGTAAAACACCAGTCATAGTGCCTGGTCAATGGATGCTGGCAATATATGAAGGGAAAAAGGTATATGTTCCAACATCTGCCAAACAGAAGCAAACTAACTCTGGTGGAAGAAGAACTGGTCAACAAAGTCACTATCAGAACCAAAATTATATGAAGAACAGGAAATATCAAAACAGACAGAGGAAGCACACATATCAACAAAACTGGAACTAATATAAGAAACATAATTATCATCAGTTCCAGAATTATCAGAGGAACCTGATATATCAGCAAAAAGAGAATAATCATAATCAGGAGAGTTCTTCAAACACTCCAGTAAAATTCATCAAGACTACAAACCAGGAAGGGAATTCAAAGCCCTTCATCCAAACTATCTAATCACAGAACATACAGATTCAAAATCTGAAAATCAGAAACAAGAGGATTTTCAGAGTTAAACTGAAACTGTTGACATAGAGGTTACATCTTGCTGTAAATACTACTATTGTTTGATATTTATGTTTACTGTGATAACAAGAAGCTTGACCTGAAAAGTCAAAGCAAGATGAAGCTGATGCAGGTTAACAAGAACCAGAGGAAACTGATGCTGGTTTACCAGAACCAGAGGAAACTGAAGCTGGTTTACCAGAACCAGAGGAAACTGATGTTGGTTTACCAGAACCAGAGGAAACCAAAGCTGGTTTACTAGAACTAGAGGAAACCAAAGCTGGTTTACCAGAACCAGAGGAAACCAAAGCTGGTTTACCAGAACCAGAGGAAACCGAAGCTGGTTTACCAGAACCAGAGGAAACCAAAGTTGGTTTACCAGAACAAAAAGAAACCGATGCAGGTTTACCAGAACCAGAGGAAGCTGATGCAGGTTTACTAGAACCAGAAGCTGATGCAGATCTACCAGAACCAGAAGCTGATGCAAGTTTAATAGAACCAGAAGCTTATGCAGGCAAAAGAACTTGAAAAAGCAGAAGCTACAAGCAAGAATACGAAAAATCTTCAGAGGATAAATCTGAAGATAAGTCAGAAGAAGAATATAGATGGAGTCTACCAATGCAAGAAGAGCTAAATGAATGATATTTTGGATCTAGTTCCAAGACTAGAAAAGAACGTTATTGGAACCAAGTGGGTTTTCAAAAACAAGCTGAATGAAAAAGGAGAAGTTGTCAGAAATAAGGCACGATGTGTTGCACAAGGATACAGTCAGCAAGAAGGTATTGACTACACTGAGACTTTTTCTCCAGTGGCCAGGTTAGAAGCTATTCGTATCCTACTTTCCTTTGTTGCTTATATTAACATTTCATTATTTCAATTGGATGTTAAAAGTGCATTTTTAAATGGTTATATAAGTTAACAAGTCTATGTTAAACAACCCCCATGTTTTGAAAGTTCTGAATTTCTAAACCATGTTTTTAAACTTAAAAAATCTTTGTATGGTTTAAAACAAGCACCTAGGGCATGGTATGATAGACTTAGTTACTTCTTACTTAAAAATAACTTTGAAAGAGGACAAGTAGACAATACACTTTTTAGAAAATCAATTAAAGATGATATTCTGATCATTCAAGTTTTAATTGATGATATTATCGTTGAATCTACTAATGGCACTCTCTGCCAAGAATTTTCTAAATTGATGCAGCAGGAATTTCAAATGAGCATGATCGGAGAACTTAAGTTCTTGCTAGAAATTCAAATTCAGCAAAGTCAGAAAGGTATATACAGTCATCAAACAAAATATACAAAAGTGCTTCTCAAGAAGTTTAAGATGAGTGATTGCAAACCTATGGTTGCACCAATGGACTGACATATTCACCAAACCACTACCTGAAGATAGGGATACAAATCTTTGTATTCACCAAATCTCACCTTCAATTGGCGGGTTATCCAGAAAAACCTAAATATATGACTGACATTGCAGTCACTTCAAAGTAGTTTAGTTCTAAATTAATTTTTATATTTTCTTGTATTATGTTATATTCAAATTGAAAAAAAACAGAAGATTAAAAAAATACAAAGTTTTGTCATCATCAAAAAGGGGAATATTGTGGGAACCAAGTTGGTTCTTTCAACTAAAGTTTTGATGTTAACAAAAGTATTTTATGAAAATCATATTTTGACTTAGAAGAAGTATGAAAAATCAGAGGATATGAAAAATCAGAGGATGACGTCAGCAGAAGATACAAATCAGAAGCAAAAGATGTCATCAAAGGATGACGTCACCAGAAGATAAAAATTGAAGGTGCAAACACGAGAAGGGGGGTTGAATTGTGTTTGCCAAACTTTGAATCTTTTTTATGTTTTGTTGAATGTTGATGTGGTTTACTTGATGAATAAATAATCAGACTTAGCAGTGGAAAATAACAACATAAGAACACAGCAATTGATCTTGGTTCACCATTAACTTGGCTACATCCAGTCTATTCATCCTGAAGGCTTTAATCCACTAATTCAAAACCTTTGAATTACAGCACCTGACCCTCCAAGCCAGTCTTCTACAAGTCAAGTCTTCTCCTACCAATCTGACAACCCCATATTGAAGAAGGAATCTACACCACTATCGGGTTTGATTACAAGGGTTGGAACTCTACAAATTTGCTTCTGGAAAGCTGATTGATGCACTAATTCTTGCACACTTTTGTTGCTTCTAGAAATCTGATTGTCCCACTGAATTTCTCTTTTGAAAACACTTAGGAAATATTGCTTTTGCACTCAAGTGATTCTCTCTTTTGACTCTCAGATTGTGTTGAATATGAAGCTTGAGTTCTTGTGTTTTTTGATGCTTGATGCTGCTGTCTAAAGCCTCCTTTTATAGTTGCAGATAGGGTTTTATCCAAGCTTGAATTCGAAATAAATCTTGCTCATATTTCCTTCGAAAATTCGGTTGGTCAATCATGTTTCACTTAAATTAAAACAGTATTTTTTTAACATCAGATTGCACTTGAAAATTATGTTGACCAAACTTGTTTCTTGTAATTTCAAACCATATATTTTTAAGCTTCAGATTGCATTGGAATTTCTTCAAGTCTTCAGTGAATTTTAATCAAGTCTTCACTAATTTGCATCATGATTTAAATTCTGGACCGTATGATCTTCTAATCTCGACCAACTATAGACCATGTAATCTGATCCGTACAATTCTGTGATCCTCTTATCTCGACCAACTCTGGACCATGTGATTTGATATGTACCATTTTGTGATCCTCTGATCTCGACCAACTCTAGACCATGTGATCTGATTTGTACCATTATGTGATCCTTTGATCTGGACCATTGACAATGACATTATTAGAGGATATTATTCATGGCCCAGATCCGAAGGAAGCATAGTCCAAAAGGCGGCATGGTTCATACAAGAAAGAAGCATGTCCAAAAAGAGACTTGGTTCAGACTAGAAGGAAACAAAGTTCAGAAGATAACTCAGTCCAGAACAGAAGACATGTACCAGACTTGGTCCAGAGCAGAAGACTTGGTCTAGACTTGGTCTAGACTAGAAGATAGCATGGTCCAGAACAGATCACATGGTTCAGAAAAGAAGATCACAGGTCCAGATCAGAATATCACATAGTTCATATCAGAAGGTTACACTATCTAGATCAGGAAACAGAATGGTACACATCAGCTCACATGGTCCATACTTGGTTCAGATCAGCAGATCATATGGTCTAGATTTAAATCATGATGCAGATCAGTGAAGACTTAATTAAAATTTGAAGAAGACTTGATTGATTTTTGATAGAAATCTGATCAAAGTATTAAGGAGATTTGATTCAAAAATCACTGAAGACTTGAAGGAAATTCGAATGAAATCTGAAGCAAGAAGATACGGTTCAAAATTAAAATAAAACAGGATTGGCTAACAGAATTTTCAAAGGAAATCTGAGCAAGATTCATCTCGAAATTAAGCTTGGACAAAGCCCATATTTTAGTTATAAAATGAGGCTTCAAGCCGCAGCAGTAAGCATCGAAAAGTAGAAGAACTCAAGCATAAAGTCCATATTTATCTTAGAGTTCAAATCGATCGAAAATACAAGACCTCAAGCTTCATATTCAACATAATCCGAGAGTTCAAAAGAGAAGAATCACTTGAGTGCAAAAGCAATATTTTCTAAGTGTTTTCGAGAGAGAAAAACAATGCAGCAATAAGCTTTCCAGAAACAACTTTGCAGAGTTTCAACCCTTGTAATCAAACCCGTTAGAGGCGTAGATTCCTTCTTCAATCTGGGGTTGTCAGATTGGTAGGAGAAGACTCGACTTGTAGGGTCAAGGTGTTGTTCTCGTTCCTCAAAAGTTTGGGGTTGTCAGACTGTTTGGGAAGACTGACTTGGAAGGTCAGGTGTTGTAATTCCAAGTGTTTTGAATTAGTGGATTATAGCCTTTGGAGTGAAGGGATTGGATGTAGCCAAGTTAATGGTTAACCAGGATAAATCGATGTGTTCTTATGTTGTTATTATCCGCTGCTAAGTCTGATTATTTATTCATCAAATAATTCCCATCAACATTCAACAAAACAGCAAAAGAATTCAAGTTTGACAAACACAATTCAACCCCCTTCTTGTGTTTGCACTTTCATTGTCAACCACATAAGTTGAATATGTATCAGCTGCCAATTGTTGTTCTCAAGTTCTATGGATTAAAAACCAGCTTGAAGATTACTCAATAAGTTATTCCATTATTCCAATATTTTGTGATCACACTAGTGCTATCAATTTTTCAAAAAGTCCCATCCAACATTCAAGGTCTAAACATATTGAGATAAAGCACCATTTTATTAGAGATCATGTCAACAAGAAGGACATTGAATTAATCTTTGTTGATTCTAAAAATCAACTTGATGACATATTTACCAAACCCTTAATTGAAGAAGACTTTAACTCTTTAAAAGAAAAATTGAAGATTGTTAAAAATGTTGTTGAAAACTCTTAAAACTATCTTTTAAACAGAATCAAGAACGTTGTTGGTTTAAAACAAACAGTCTTGGTTTAACACAAAAGTTCTTGGTTTAAAGCAACCACTATCAGCTTCCCTCTCTCTCTCAAGCATTAAATGCATAAGTCCTTTCTTGTCCAGAAAGCAAACACGCCTCCATGTAGTGACTGACTATCTCCCTAGTTTCATCTTTTCCCATGAAAACCATCATTTCATTTTATCAAACTTTTTAACTTCTCCTCATTTCCCTCAACTGCCTACTCTAAAAAGGTTTTGTATCTTACAGAAAGCCTCTTCCTCAAACATGTTTCCCAGTTCCTCTGCAAAATCTCTGTAACTTCAAAAACCTTTGTAACTTCTACAATCTCTTAAAAAAACCTCAACTATCCCTGTTCCACAAAGAATTTCGAAAATGGCGTGCACAAAACAATCCGCTAAAAGAAACCCTAATCCTCGAGCATTGTCTCCTTAACCATCACCTCCGTCTTTTCCTTTCAGAATCAGGTCTCCATCACCACAACCTCGATCTACCCCCCTGAAACGTCTTCTGAAAAAATGTTTTCTAACTTTTCATCTCCATCTCATAATCACTCTCCCAACCCTATTGCTCTTGCTCCGCTATCCACCGTACTTCCTCCACTCCATCAATGTTCACCCCCAACCGTATCTAAAATGGCTCCTCATCTCAGGAAAGCACCTCTCCAACCACCACTAAAGACTGCCAAACGAAAATCCATGTGCATCATGGTTAGGTTAGGTACGTCTTCAAAACCTAAAAATGACGATAATGTTGTGCATATAATCTTTGATGATGATGATGAATCTGACTCTATCCAACCACCACTACACACTCATTCACAAAACTTCCCCTCCAAAGAACCACTTAAAAGGCCACACCCTCCCCCAAACTCAGAACAAAAGCCTCAAATTATTGCTAAAAAGAAACTAAAAAACCCTAAACCCAAGAAAACCTCTCAAGAACAATCTTCATCTAAAAATACCTCTCCAGATCATTCTGAAAAACAATGACCCTCCATAACAAAGCCAAAATCCAAAACAACCAAAGAACAAAAAATTCCACCACTCATACCATCAAACGTTGAAGACATCTATCATGAAAAATGGGCACAGCATCCTATAGGCATAGGGCGAGTCTTTATGCTCAAAAATCTCTCCATTGAAGGAATATCAATCAAGCATCACATTGATGCCCTTGGCTGGACGACTTTCTGCAACTCTCTGATTACTTCTATCCTGAAGTAATTAAGGCTTTCTACTGCCAAGCAAAAGCATATACTGACGAATCCCTAATTGTGTCAAACATCAAGGGAATAGAAATATGTCTTGATCCAATCGTTCTTGTTGAAATCCTTCAAATACCATCAGCAGGAATTTCTGTTTTTGGAAAAAGATGGTATTCTATCTTGAATATCACTAGAATTGAAGTCCTACAAGAACTCTTTCAGCCTGGCTCCATCCATTTTGTTGCTGCTAATCTGAAGCATCTCCCAAAAATCTTTAATAATATCAGCCAACACACAATCCTTCTTCACTGTGGAAGCCATGAAATTGTTTCTGACTACGACATCTTAGTCATCTATCACCTCCTCCATGCCAAGAAGATCAATCTTCCTTATCTCATTCTTCAACACATGATTGCAGCTGTCCAAAAAGACTACAAAAGGAACATTGTTCATTACGGGATAATGTTAACCAAGGTCTTTCGACACTTCAACATTCCTCTGGATACCGAAGAATCCAAAATCAAGATTTCTAGATTCCCCACCAAAAACATTTCTCATATGAAAAAGGAACATTCTGCTCTAGCTCCATTTTCATTTCCAGCAATCTCGGCCAAACGCAAAAGATCCTCACTCACAGTCTCTCATACTCCCTTGAACGACAACATACCAATTGCTCCTGCTTCTGCTTTTGCTTCTACTCCTCTATCTGATACTCCTGATCAAATTGCTTCCCCATGTCAAGACCATCCACCAGCACAAAATCTTTCCAGAATGTAACCTATTTTTCTCTCACCACAGAAAAACAGACTCATCTCTATTTTGTGTAAGTAAATTCTTAAACCTTCCTGATACTCCTGGTCCATCTGTTGGTCAAGAACATGTTTCTGCAGGAACCCTACCAAACATCAACTCTTCCTTTGCAACAATCTCTACTTTCTGCATAACACCGAATCCATATCATGCCTCTGCTGATCCTGATGAAACTCGTCAAACAAAGTGGACCACGAAGGCAAAACATTCCTCTAATACTGACAAAAATTTATATGCTCTTCAAATCATCGCCAACAGACAAATTCATCACGATAAAGAAAATGCTCTCCTTCGATCATGGATTACTACTCAGCTGGCACCGAAACTAGACCTTGCACCTCCTGAAAATCTTCCACCTCCTGTTTTTCCTGATCTTCCCAAGCAGTCCTCATAATCTAAAGGTTCCTCTCCATCCTTGTCTATTTGAAGTGTTATCTCTCATGGCCTCCCCTGATTTTTTTTTTTTTTTGAGTTCACAAAAGGGGGAGAGTTTATTTTGATCTTAATTTATCTGCGTTATTTGTAATATTGCTCAAACTTATTTCTGGTAGCTTGACTACTTTTGGTAGCCATTGACAATCTATATATTATGCATACATGTTCTACAATTGCTTATATATGTTTGTTTACAATTGCTTATATATGTCTGTTTTAAATTGCTTATATATCTGCTTGTGGAAAAAGATTTTAGATGATCATGTTAAGCATATATATATATATATATATATATATATATATATATATATATATTTGTTTACAATCTGCTTCTGGAAAAAGATTTCAAACAATCATGTTAACATTATTTTGAGGGGGAGCAGATCCAAATGATTATGATTATGTTTAAAAAAAAAATTTTACCATCATTTTTTTCAAGAAAACTAATAGCTTAATCTGAGGGGGAGAAATTCCAAAATATTAGAATCAAAATTAAAGAAGAATTTACATGTTTTGTCATCATCAAAAAGGGGGAGATTGTTGAGACAAAAATCCCTTTTTCAAGTGTTTTAATGATGAACAAAAACAAGCTAATTAATCTTATTAATTATGATTCTAATCACAAAAGAATTTAACATATCTTCTTGAGTGTTTTATCAAAGATAGGTATCAAGTAATTCTTTCAAAAAAGATAGATCAAAAGTAAATAACCACAAAACTGTTTCAAGATCAATCTTGAACTCATCAAAGAAAAACTCTCTCATGTAAGATCGTTTCAGACATAAATGGTTTTTGATCTACAAGGTTGTTTGATATTTGGACAGTTATTGACTAATCAAAAGAAACTCATCAAACCAAAACATTATGTGCAAATGTTTGTCAGCCATCAAAATCATTCACGATTGAGGGAATATGTTCCAAGAAGAAGATCAAGCTCAAGACTGATACAGAAGGTCGATTACATCACAAGAATTATGCAGCAGAATCTGAAACCAAAGAACAAACAGAAAAGCAGTAAAATTTCAGAAAACTGGAAACCAAGATCAATATGGAGATTAACTAGAACTATCTTCTTCTTATTTTGACACATGCCTAAAAGCTCATAGTCTTTACAGAATGTATCTTAACGGCTACATGAGTTGGCAAGGCCTCTAAAAAACCTATAAAAAGAACTCCAAGGCAAAAGGAAGATCATCAAATCCGAGAACAATCATTCTCCATAAAAGATCATCATTCTCGAATTTCATTAAGCTTGAAAAAACTCAGCAAGGTTCTCATTCTCTGTCATCATCAAAAGTCAAGCTTAGAAACCTATTTGCTCAAAACAGAAACTCAAACAAGAGTTGAGATATTGTTGATCAAACCAAATCTCTTTCAAAAACAATCATTTGTTAAATCCAAACACTATAGAAATAGAAATAGTGTGAGGAAACTTGTAAAGATCCTTGAGAGGATAAGTAACGATACTTTCAAGTTTAGGAAAGTTATCTGTGATATATCTTTAAAAGAGATAGATAACCTGCTGCTAATCAGATTTGATCTGTTAAGGTAGAAACAGGATCAATCTTGTTTTGACCAAGTTAGTGGAAAAACTCGCAAGATTGTGAGGACTGAACGTAGCCCACAGTTGGGTGAACTATGATACATTACTGTGTAATTCTCTTCTCTCTTATCTTCATTTTAATACGTACACATTACTCATCACATTTTAACGCTTTACTTATTTCTAACCAAAGATCAATTTGCATCCTTATATGTCAAACCAATATCAATCTTGAGTTTTAATTTACAGTGCAGAAATTTTAAAAAGGAGTCACAATTCAAACCCCCCCCCTTTCTTGTGACCAACATTGTCACTTCAATTTTTTCCTAAAACATAATATAATCTATTGTCACTACTGTTTTAGCATCAAATATTCACACATACAATAAATATCAAAGTTATAAATCTCATCATAAAATATTTGTACGCATGAAAATAACCAAATTTGTAGGTACTTAAAATAACATAAAATATTTGCAAACATCAAAATAATCGAAGTGCAAGATACTAAAATAAACAAAAAATAGTCGACCCATAGGCAAGCCTTCTAAGGTTTAAAAAAAGTAGAAATTGAAAAAAAAATTGAGAAACTAGGTCGTTCGATTTTATCCAGGCCGGGTCCGATTTTACTTAATATCCAATTCAAGTAACTGGTTTTCTTGTTTTGAAAATCAGTGAAATCAAGTTCACTGATTCACCCTACCCAAACTGTTTTTCTAGGTCGATTCGGGCTTGTTTTATCGGTTTAGTCAGATTCACCCAACTCATGGATACTCCTAACCACTACCACCACCGATTACCATCTTCGACCACCTCCATCATCATCACCCACGCACCTCTAACATACGCCACCACCATCTTTGACCACCCACCTCCCATCACCGCCAGCCACCACACACCTCTAACCACCACCATCCAACACTACAATACCTATTGCCCACGCTTCAACCAACACCTCTAACTATCAACGGTATCTTTTGACCGCTGGAGCCGCCTTCGAAGACCGATCACAACTAATTATAGTCATCTTCCATAACTACTACTTTTAACCACTATTACTAAAATTATTATAATTAAATAAATTATAATTTTATAATATTTGAATTATTTTAAAATAATTAAAATTTTATTTTTTTATTTTAAATTATTTGACGTGTCAATATTTTTTTTTATATTTGATGAATTCATAATGAGATAACGTAAAGGGAGCGATCCAATTCAAATAAAACAAAAACTGAAACTCAACTAAGAGTTGAAAACTCAAAACTGAAACTCGTTTTAGTTTTTGAAAATTTCAATACAGAAAACCAAAAATCACCCCAAACAAGACATTAGTAGTTTGTTTATATTACTATGTTTTTTAGAATGTTCTCAAAGAAGTTTAGATTATAAGATAGGGATGATTATGATTATGAGACATGGATAATTATGATTTATTTATAATAGTATATATAAGTGTAATGTCCTCTTGCAATAATCAATCAATCAAGAAAAAATGGTTTTTAATTTTGTTAGTTATTCTCATTTATTTCTCTTTCTTAGCTTAGAACCCTAGCTTTTGTAGTCTTGGTAGGAAAACATCCTATCAACTTGTTAAGAAAATCAATCTTAATTGTGCATGACATCAGGAGCATTTTAAGATTACTTTTGAAATTCATGGACATGTATTGAAATAATTTGGAAGTCAATTTTTCATTCATGAATTCATTCATTATTGCCCTAAACTTGTTTCAAGAAATTTGGTGTACAAGAATTGATTCACCTGTTGTACAAATCGATTCATAGAAATCTTTTTATCTCAAGATGAATTGATTCACACATGACATAAATCGATTCATAATTAATCCCGGTATTTTAGAACACGTATGAATCGATTTATACTTAAACTTGAATCAATTCACACAAACACATATTTAGTTTTGCAATGCATTAAGTTGTGTTTTCTCATTTGACCATTTACCAATAAATATAATTCATCTCATAAATTTCATTTCAACGTGCATTCTTCGTCTCTTTCATTCCAAATCTCAATCTAAATTACACAAGTTTTCTTATTCACTTTCTTGGTGTGCAAATATTTTTTATCTTTTTCTTGATGAGTGTTTATAGTATGAGTTTGTGAGATATCAGGTTGTACGCTTTAAGAGAGAAAAAGTGTTATATGAGTGTTCATAATGTGATTGTATACCAAATCAAAAATGTATCCTTAATGGGAAATTTTATAATAGGTTACCATCGGTTACTTTGAACTGCATATTAAACTACTGAAGCTAAGACCCTGAACAAAATTTGTTAATAGACCAAGCTTCCAATTTTCAACTCATTCTCCTCCCGGGCAAAGCTTGAACACTGTCTTCTTTCATCAAGTGTTTGTATGAATGTGATTTCTCATTTCCAATGGGACTGATGCAATATACACGCGATCCAATATGCTTCACTTCTAGACCAGCTTTCTTACAACCATCAAAGAAAATCGATTCGTCTTCCTTTCCAATTCTACGTCTCCAGCTCATCAGAAAGGCTGGCCAAGGCAACACTACATCTCCTGCAAGCACAAGACTCGGTAAAAGCTATAACTGACACAGACACAAGCATTTGACATGACACAACATCAACACAGACACGGTGATAATTCGAGAAAACAGAACTGATTGTATCTAACCACAAGTGTCAATGTTATATCAATATTGGATACCGACTCGTGTCGGATACTCAGACAGACCTTTTAATATGAAGTGTTGGTGCTACACATAGTAAGAGTGAAATCTTGAGAAAATAAAAAAGTAAGATAGTTCAAAGGATCTCTAGCAAGATACCACGGTTCTCATTATTCCCTGTTGGAGAAACTTTAGTCCTGTCACTGTGCTTGTAACTTTTGAGAAGAAATGAAATGGTCTGTATCAAATTTGCATATTGTTTCACATCTACAAACATTTAAGATTTGAGAGAGAAGTTAGTTAGGAATTGCTTCCACCTGTAATAATCTTTCTTTTCTCTTAGAAAGAAAGGAAAGAGGAAATGAATCCTAAAGAGAAGCTATCAGAAACTCAAAAGAGAAAAATATGAAGAAACAATGATCAGAAAACTTGTCAGATAACCATCAAGTGCATAAGTGGAAAGTCAAAGAACACCTCCGTAAAAATGTAGTTTCTTCGAAGTGCATATTTGAATTGGTGGTGAATTTGGCTAAATCACGATGTGTTACCGTAGATTTGGCAAAAACTACATGTTGGAACTTTAACAAAATCATGGTGCAACCGTGATTTCATTAAACTCACCGTCATTCTAAACATTCACTAAATATTTTAGCAAGAGTTTTCATTTAGGTTATGGTAAACAGTAACCACCAAGTGACAGCTTAAAATAGATGGACATTGCATATAAAATTGCAAATAATTGAAAAGATATTAACCATTGGAGTATGTAGAAATTGCACTCCCCTCCCCTGAGGTATGCTTAAATTACACCCCTTCTATTTTTTAAACAAACACTCACTACCCTTATTGTTGGCCAAACGGCACTCATCTCGCCTTAGGATTGTTAAAATTATACACTCTATTTTATAGCGGTGAGTGTAACTGATGGAATGAATTGACCAGTATCTTTTACAAAACAGTATCTTTTACAAAACAGAGGGTGTATCGTTTAGACATATCTTAGGGGATGAGTGCAATTTTCACCAAGGAGTGAGCCGACAAAGCCGTAGTTTTACTGGTTTAAGGCCAATAATGACTTACGCTGTTCCTTAATGGATAAATTGTATTAGTTATAATAGATTGAATTAATATTTATTTAAGATGAAAAAATGGGTAACCGAGATAGTAAATAAGAAGATAATAATCTTACACAATAAGATGTCACTTGCAATGATCAGGTCCCAATCAGGGTCAGGGTTTGGAAACTTGTCTCCCCAGGTGTCTGAAAACAAAAACACAAGCACATTTAGTAGTTCTAAAGGAGAAAGTATTATGAGAATAAATAGTAAAATTAAGAGTACATTAAATTCTATAGAATTAGAGGAATAATAAGTGAGTCTAAACAAGCAAATATTTACATTTTGTACTATGTTAATTCTAAAAGTAACCATCTCCTAAATTACAGCGAATCAAGTTGATCAACCTACAACTCAGTAACATCTAGGGGCCTGTTTGGATTTGCTTATTTGAGCTTATCTAATAATATAAGCACTTGTGAAACTATTTGGGAGAGCTCATGAAAATAGTTTATGACATGTTCATAAGCAGTTGTCAGCTTATTTCCGTAAAGTCTCCAAGATAATTATGAGAACAACTTAAAGTTTATATGAAAACCGTTTAACTTTATTTTATCTTGTTATACAAATAGCTTATACATAAACACCTATATGATAAGTGCTTATGCTATAAGCGTTTAATTAAGTTGTTTTTCCCCAAATACTAAATATTATCCATGTTCTTAATTCTAACAGATTATTGTAGATGTGCTTAATTGTAACAACCCCTTTCAAGTTAGAGCATACACACACACACACACATCAAGCCTGTTAAAACAAAGTTAATGCAAGGCCCTCGAAGGAGTTAACGAACATATCAGGAAACGGGTCATTGGAGTTAACAAACATGTAGTAATCTTACCTGAAGGCTCCTTTTCTCATTAAAACCGACAGTTAGCATTTCTATGTTTGGGCAAAAAGATGACTAGATAATTTGAAAGAATACTCACGTTTTATATGAGGAATGACAGGTAAATCATTTGCACGGCAGTTGTGAGCTATGTTCTCCTGTATTTCTTGATCATCATAATCTGAAGTTGTGATATCAAGATTATATGATTTTTGAAGAAATATGGCCAAAGCACCAGTGCCGCTGAAAATGGATGTAACATGAGCAAAACAAAACATGAAATCAAAATGTCAACAATTAATACATTTCTATAAGAGATGGAAGTTAGGTCTTCTATTCAAGAAGAGAAATGTACAACCAAGAGTGGTTATTCATAGATGCATGCAAATGACATAGGATCAAGTTAAGATTTTACAAGAATAGGAAAACTTTACATCGTCCGGTGTTGTTAATTGCGGATTGCAGTACATAACAGTTTGTTCAAATTTCACTACGTTGAAGTGTTATAGCACTGCAATAGGCAATAACAATTATTTGACAACAAATTGTACTAAATAGTGTATTACAGAGCAATAGCGATTTGTTCAAATTCTGCTAAACTATAGCGCTATATCGCCGCTATAAAGGCTATTTGACAACACTAACATAGCTGTATACAACCAGAGGTTACTTTCAAAAATTATAAAAAAGAATAATATACTTTGCAAATTATTGCTTATATAAATAAATCGATGTGCAAGTAATTGAAGTACCTCCCCAACTCAATGGTACGCCGTCCTTCAAGGCATGATTTGTGTTGAACTAACCATTCCGCAAATGCAAAAGTTCCTGGCCAGAGCAAATTAGCATTCAGTTGATGAAAAGAAAACTCTCGGATAATCAACTCCTGCGTAAAAGACAATGGCATAAAGCTACTCAGAACCAATACAATCTCAAGAGCAAGAAGAGTTGAAGTTTACAGATGTTTTGTGTCGCGAGCAAATTCACAGAACTAGCATGTCTAACAGAAACAACATGACAGACAAAATGACCATCTCAAGTTCTCAACAGAAACAACAAAAGCAAATAGCACCTATCGGCTAAACAACAGCAGAATCCCATACTTCAGATGTGGACTCGAGTCCTACAGATTGGTATTGGAACTTAACGTTCCACCATGCTTCACCTTCCTAGTGCCCATGGATCTTGGTTGTCTAGTCCTTCAACTACTCTTGGGTGAAAACGGCAATGTTATATTATTCTTTCACTAGCAGACTAAAGATGCATACTATTGCAAGCAATTATTTGTTTAAATCCTGGACATTACAATTTCTCTTTAATTATAGCCTAATTTCGGATATTAGAAAAATTGTAATTATGGCATCTTTGTTTCTATTCCTTTATTCTGATACTCCACAAGCAAGTGAATACTATCAATCTTTACTTCCCTTGTTTTCATCCGAACCAAGTATGCTTAATCTTTTTGAAAAATGGGTGGATTGCCTAAACATGTGTGCAACACTTAGATCTTTATAAGAAAACCACTGGTTTTCTAAGACTTTAAAGACCCTACATGGTTGATGATCTCCGTTTGATATTAACTCAGTAAAATTATCCACTACCTTTCAAAATTTTCAACTCTGCGTGGTAGAACACATCGGCTCAAAAACTTCACCTTTCATAACACATATCAAATTGCATTTCCATTGAGACAACATAACAATCAACATTTTAAACAAACGTCGTCAACTACAATCTAGGGACATCAGGGTTTTCTCTGCAACCACAACACAGCCACAATTGATGCCGCATCAACTACAATTCTCTGCAATATCAAACATCACGATGCGACCGCAGACGTGATTTAAAACCTTTATTACAATCTCATTGTTGCTCTATCAACAAGACTCTCTTGTTTTACCATTCTATCAACAAGACTAATAGTATGCAACACAATAAAATAAACAAACAGACAAAAATGTCCAAGAGGGGCTAGCTCAGCAGTAAGATCTCAAGGGACAGAGTTTGAATCCCGTATGAGACAGTTGTAAAATGGTCATTAGGGCCTCTAATTAATAATAATATTCCCCTTCCCCAATTTTTCTTTTAAAAAATAAACAAGTATAAAACCCATTTCAATTCCAAACTCAACTCCAGTGAAACATCCATTTGAATTCCAAATTCAAATCCTGTAAAGTGTATCCAAAACAAAGTGCAAGCAAGCAATTAAGCTAACTCCTTGAAATTGTACTCTATAAAAACTAAAACACTGAATTTAATAGACCCCAAAACAAAACACACATGAGGAATATGATAAAGCAGCAATTGAAGATATTTATCAAAGATGAAAATTTTACCGTTCCAGGAAACTGATGCTTCCTCTCAACATAGGTTTCCTGAGTCTCTGCGTTTTCGTCAGCTGCATTCAAAAATAGAACTTGTCAACGGATGAAACAAGAAGAAGCATAGAGAGAGAGAGAGGAGAGAGAGAGAGAGAGTAGTGACTCGTATGAGTGTCATCTTCGGAGAAGAGCGATGATGCAGAGAATGTAGCAATTTCCATTTGTTAGTTCCTTTCTTGCCCGTTGCTGCACCAACTCTGGAATTAAATTTAGGTTCTTATAATTGCATTTTGTTAGTTCAATTTAAAATTTGGGACTTTTAGATTTTAGGGAAAATTGCATTTACAGTGTATTTAAATAACATCTACATTCTTTTTAATTTTTAAATTGCACTTATATTTTGTATACTCCATATATTATTGTGCATAACATTGTTTTTATTACACTGACATCTTGATTTATCATTTATTAAAAAGACACTTGAATACACATTTTGGCTGTGTCACAAAAAACATAATAATATATTTTAAATTGTAAATATTAAATATATGATCGTACCTCTATAAATAAGTGAAAACTCTAATTGTCTCCTATAGTAAATGACAATAATATATGTAAGTGTCAGGAAGAAGAAAAAGTTTGATGTAGTTTTTGTAATAGTGAATACAAGATAGGTGAATGTTCTTTTAAAACTAGGTGATGTGTAAATGCAAATTTAAAGAGAATTCACAAAAGGTCGATACAATTTCCCCTAAATATATTTTTTGAGAAAAAGTGTCTCTAGTAAATTAATTTTACATTGATAATCAAGTATTAAAAACAATTCTTTTTTTATAAAATTGAAAATTAAAAACCAAACTTAAAGGACCAAACGAGGGAAAGACATCCCCTCTCCAATCATCATTAAGGAGAAGTAATACACTAGAAGAGAGAGTAGGTAGATCAACAATATTAAAATCCCCACTTAGATTAAGGTTAGCCAGTTTATTTGCACAATGATTAGCCTCATGATAAACGTGATTAACCACACAATTCAATTCCTTGTGATCCACAAGAGAGACGACTTTTTGGAGAAGAGGCGTAAGATAGGCACTACTTGTTTTCCTTGACTGAATCACGTTGACTACAATAAGATACTCCATTTCCATCCAGAGAGTAGTCAACCAGAATTGCAAGTCACTCGAAAACCATGAACTAGCCCTCAATGCTCAGCTAACATAAAGGTATCTCGACCGAGATTACAAAAGAAACTGCATATATAAACTCCTTTATGGTCCCTGATAAGTCCTTCTTAAGCAGCAAGGTCTATAGCGCTATGATAAAAACCTTTAATATTGAGTTTGAAAGAATTAGCATAAGAAGGATACCAGAGACTAATTGGTTTTTATCCATCCACAACATATTTACTATGAATCCAAACACCAGAGACCAATGACCTATGATCGAACCAACATTGGTTAACGTAAGATTAAAGTCAATCAATTAATAAAGCCTAAGGCTAAAAAAGGAACTTCATTGTTCATCCTCCATAGTAATAAAGTTCTCCCAAAGGTTATGTGCCACAATCTCTAAGATTATGCATAATAGTTTTCGGAGCTTGAGAGTATCTGATGCAAACATCATTATCTAACATACCCCGATGATTTCTTTCGATATTAGTTAAAAGTTTTTCGTGTGAAAGCTTCCAAAGAAAAATACGAATTATGGGAGGTCCATTCCATTTCCACACCAGATTGAAATTAGGGAACTCATAAGTAGTAGAGTCCTTTGTTGACAAAGCTTGGTATGTGTCTGATTGATCTTGGACCATCATTAGAAATTAAGAAGACTTAAGATTGTTTATAATGTGCATATGTGTGACAATAGTATAAATAGTTATTGAATGACATTGTAAAATAATTTTACAATATCAGTGCGTCTTTATTATACTCATATTTGTCGTCATAGCCTCGTAGTTCTAGTCGCAACTTACATTTTTTTAGACCTAAATACTAGTTTTTGGCACAAAAATATGGTGATTTACTACTACATATGTAAATTTAAATAGAAAATGTTACTCTTAAAAATCATCATATTTAGAGTAAAATTTATGGGTTGAAATTAAAATTATAAAAAATATGATAATTAAGAGGTAAAAATGTTCAATTTTAAAAAAGGAGACATATTCCTTAAGCCCTAGTTTAACTGACAAATACCAATATTGTTAGATTAGATGTCTTATCTCAGGACTCACAGTTGTGTGAGTTAATTATTTTTGTAATTGTGATGAAATAATGGACTAAAATACAATTATAAAAAAGTGCAATTAAGCTTAAGTTTTATTTTGGAGTTTATCAAAACATATTATAAGCTTTAGGTCTTGTTTGTTACAAGTTATAAAAAAAGTTATTTTGACATTCAATAATTTAAATATTATTTGTTAAAGGTTTTTAAACAAGCAAATTTTTTTTACATTGTAATAAGAATCACTTTTTTTTGTAAAATGATTATAAAAAAAGACTTTACTCAAAACATTTTCTCTTTTGAAGCATTTTTTAGATTATTTTCATAGGCATATTCTAAGTTGACCAGTCCACTCTTGTTTTGATACTTATGCTCTATTTGGTAACATTAATAAATTAACTTATAGCTTATTGGAGTAACTTATAAGTTTTTTTGGTTTTGAATTTTAAAGAAAAACTATTTTAAAATTAAGTAAAAAATCAATTGAGCCTCGTTATATCCGAACATGTTTTGGTTTTGAACCCCAAACAAAGGCTAAGTAAGTTAAATAGTTCAATTCACAATTTAAAATCACAAAAAATATTTAAAAAGTAACAAATTTATTTGTTACAACAATTTATTAATTCAAACATAAAAATAATATTATATTAATATATAAAAAATAATCAATTTCACTAATAATAAAATAACAAAGGAAAATAGTGAAGTAGCTAAAATATCACTATAAGGGGGGGGGGGTTGAATAGAGATATTTGATGTTTTAAATTTTCTTTTGAGTTTTAAAGTTTTATCCTCTTCGAGAGGATGAAAATCAGAGGTTGGAAATTTAAAACTTTGAGTATGAACTGATTACTAAAAGATAGAGAGAGAGAGAGAGAGAGAAAATCGAGAATGACACTCACAACTTTATACTGGTTCACCAAATGAAGGCTACATTCAGTCCTCACACACTTGTGAGATTTTACTAAGAATCAAAGCGATCAACCTCTCACAGAGGTTAGTTACAATTTGTGTGTTCTAGAGCTTTACCAAGCTTACAGTCTCTTCTCACAGATTTCAACTATTCCCAAGTGTAACTCACTTGGAAATTACATGATATAATGAAGTTTATGATATTTCTCTTTTCTAACACTTTTTAAAAAGATATTTCAAATATCTAGTGTAAGATTATAGAAAGTATAAAGAGAGGATGAGAATGCTCTTTATAGCTTTTAGACTTTTTCTTTTTATGCTTTGTAGTTGTATATTGATGATAGAGAGCAACCTTCATTTTATAGAGATGAGGAAACTTTTTCTTCAAGAAAAAGATCCTTTCTGACCGTTGTCTCAAGATGTAATGGTACTTGAAGTTTGTCTTGATTTGTAAAAATGCCATTGAGTCTGTTCTCATACTGCCTTGTACTTAAGAGGATGAGTTTTACGAATTTGTCTTTAGAGGTTTGATCTTTTTAGAAGTTTGGACCTGAGATGTACTTTTCCTTTTCTTCTTTTCCAAGACATGAAAGTTCTTGCTTTACGTGCTACGTACAACCTTTTTGTACTTTGGTACTTTTGCCCATTTCCAATGTATGACGATGAATAAAACCAAAGGGTCATCCTCTGGGGTAGAACCTCTTCTTATGAGTTTGTTTATCTTCATGCTATTTGTCCCCAAATTTTTCTCTTATTTTTGACTTGGATTTATTGTTTCAGTGATAAAGTATATTGTCTTCCATAAATGTTCATCCTTTGATAGGAGATTGTTATGATTCTATCACCCATCTGTCCTCTTGGAGGGAGGTTGTGTTCTTTTTGACTTATACCTTTGGATATTGTTGCATGAATGGTCATGTTCCTTTCTTACAAAAACACTCAAACGCACAGATTAATATTATCATAATCTTTTGAGATCATTTTGTTATCATTAAAATATTTGAAAGAGATTGTTCTCAACAAATAGAGTATAACTATTGTTAATTTTACCGAATACTAGTAAAATATCCACGCTTCTGCACGAGTACCATACCGTTTCTATACTTTTCTTGTAGCTAATAATTAAAGAAAATCAATGAAAAAATTAATCTCTTATTTATCTTATAGATACATGGTTTAATTTATTATAGTTAACAATGACTAAATAAAATTGATTTTGATAATAAGTTGTAGTACTTTATTTTTGTGCATTTTCAAGTGAAATGTATACATCAACAATACAATGAATAATTTTTATATATCTCGTATATTTTATTAGTGACAAATATTTTTTTTGTATTTTTTTTTTATATATTAGTGGAAAATATTTTTCCGTGTTTTTTAATATTTATCGATGACAAATATTTAGTTTTGTATTTTTTAAATATTTATCAATGACAACTATTTGTCCGGAATATTTTTATGTATAAGTGACAAATATTTGTCCCGTGTTTTTTTATGCATCCATTATAAATATTTATTGCATGTTTTTTTTTAATATTTATCAATTACAAATATTTTTCGCCTATGTTTTAAAGTTTATCCCGTATTTTTTAAATATTTATCAATGACAATTATTTGTTCTGTATTTTTATGTGTCAGTGACAAATATTTGTCTCGTAATTTTTTATATTTATCAAGAACAAATATTTGTTCTGCGTTTTTTAATACATTAATTATAAATATTTATCCAACATTGTTTTTACTATTTATTAGTGACAAATATTTGTGTTGTATTTGTTTATGTATAAATGAAAAATATTTGTCCAATTATTCTTTGTATTTATCACTAACAAATAGTTGTTTGTGTTTTTTTAATTAATGCATCCATTATAAACATTTATCTATCTTTATTATTAATATTTATCAAAGACAAATATTTCTCCCGTGTTTTTTTATGTACTAGTGGCTAATATTTGTTTCTATTTTTTTTTTTATATTTATCGCTGGTAAATAGTTGTCTCGTAATTTTTTATGTATAAATGATAAATATTTGTCCTGTAATTGTTTATATCTATCATTGACAAATATATGTCACGTGTTATTTTTATGTATCCGTTATAAATATTTATTAGTGACAAATATTTTTCTTATGTTTTTTGTATATATCAATGATAAATATTTATTCCGTTATTTTTTTATATTTATCACTTATAAATAGTTATCAGTGTCTTTTTATCTGTTATAAATATTTATCTTGCGTTTTTTAAATATTTATCAATAATAAATATTTTTCTCATACTTTTTATATATCGGTAGCTAATATTTGTCACATATATTTTTTTATGCATCTGTTATAAAAATTTATTCCATAATTTTTATTTATTATTGACAAATTTCACCTCAAATAATATCTTAATAACAATTTTAACAATGGCAGCTATGTATTGTACACATTTAATTCTTAACTTATAGGTAGATAAGCAATTGATATTAAAGAAAATATATTTGGCATCAGCATAAGCAACTCTCACATATCAAAAGTAAGAATAGACACCCACTACTTTTAAAACAACAAAAAACACAAACTAAAACCTGCAAATACGAAAGAAAAAAAAAAAGATGGATGATGTAAAGTGTAGACACAATTTATCCCCAAAAATATCTCTTTTCTATTTCTAAGGAGCCCCCAAACAGTAAAAAAAAAAGAAACTCTTCAGAAGGTAAAAGTTTATAGCTAAGAGAAAGGAGAGATAAATAAAGAAAAAAAAAATGTTAACTCTATATATTAATTACCTAGTTGAAAATACGCAACTCCCATTTTAAATTCTAGGTTAAATAGCATCCATGGTCCCTTAACTTAATTTCAGGTAATATTTTAGTCTTTTATTTTTTTTTTCGATTTGGTCCTTTATTTTAATTTTAAGTGACAATTTAATCCTTTATGTTTTAAAATGTTAACAATATTATCCTTTTTTTTTACAAAAATTCAAAAAATTCATCAAAATTTTCAACCAAAACCCATAAAATTAATTACATTCTTTAATATAATACAAATTTTATCAAATTCGTAACTCAAATATTCAAATAAACTCATATTTTCATTTTTTATTTGATTTTTAAAATTCCATCTAATAAAGAATAAAAATATGAATTTATTTGAATATTTGAGTTACGAATTTGATAAAATTTGTATTATATTAAAGAATATAATTAATTTTATGGGTTTTGGTTGAAAATTTTGATGAATTTTTGTAAAAAAAAAGGATAATATTGTTAATATTTTAAAACATAAAGGATTAAATTGTCACTTAAAATTAAAATAAAGGACCAAATCGGGAAAAAAAAAGATAAAGGACTAAAACGTTACCTGAAATTAAGTTAAGGGACCATGGATGTTATTTAGCCTAAATTCTATTATAAACCAAATAAAATCATATATTTGAAAAATGTTGAAACCTAAATCCATAAAAAATAAAAAGACATGAACAAACCTTTTAAGTACTACCACTTGAAATATAAAAGAGAATATAC
Source organism: Cicer cuneatum (assembly GCA_037974295.1). Classification (NCBI taxonomy): domain Eukaryota; kingdom Viridiplantae; phylum Streptophyta; class Magnoliopsida; order Fabales; family Fabaceae; genus Cicer; species Cicer cuneatum. The sequence continues at coordinate 33,180,290 of JBBPBO010000005.1, read as the reverse complement.
ATCTACTAAATGGAAATAAAAATTTGAAGATAAATTTTACTTTATTGTTGAAATGGAGGAAGAAGAGTTGTTGTTCCGAGGGTGAGCAGTGTTGACTCAGTGGAGTGCAGACACATGTTCAATTGTGTCATTAATTAACTCCTTTACAAAATTGGATACTCTTTGGGATACACCTCAAGTTTCATTCATCCAGCTTATAAATACTACTATAATGTATAATTCCTCCTATATAAGACTTTCTTATTTTTTTCAATTCATATACTAGCTCAACTTATAATCATTTCCACTCATATATGGAACTTCTTTATTTTTTTTAATTCACATACTAGCTCAACTTATCATCATTTCTAATAAATTGTGAATTTAATGGTGCGAACCAAGGAGTAAAAATGATATTTTGAGGTTGCATAGGAGGAATATGACTAAGAGAAAAATGAATAAAATGAGAAAATGGGTATAGATGACAAGAAGAAAAATGAAGTTGGAAGTAGTTGGTCAAAAAAAAATGAGAGAAGGAAAAAGACACCAAGAAGAAAATAAAGTTGGGAGGTAGATGGTGAAAGAGATGAGAGAAGGAGTGTAAACTTAAGAGAAAAAAATATTGAATTTGAAATATTGAATTTTTGAAATGATTTACTCTATAAATATAAGAAATTCAAACTGTAGCACAAATACAAAATTATTCTCTATATTTTATCCTTCGTGCAAAAATGAGAAGAGAACAAAATAATTATACTGCAAACAAGATATCATTTAAAATTATAAAGGATAGTATTGTATTTTTGCTGTAATTTGAATTTCTCATTTATAGTATATATTTTAAAAATTAATTAAGATTATTTGTTCCTTTGCCGCATTGATTACAAGTGTTCCTTGCAAAAAAAGTGAGTCCTTCAAAAAAAATGAAAGTGGGTCCTTCAGGTTCAACAAACCCCTCCACGTTCACAAACCAATAAGAAAAAAACAAAAGCAAACCGCAAAACAAAACAAAGAACCATCTATGTCAAAAAAAAAAAAACATAACAGACAACCTCGACTCCGTTGTTCAGTACAGCCTGGTTTCAAAGCACCAACAAGAACCTCCCACACTTTAACAGCACCAAAAACAAAAACCTCCAATTTCCACTAATATCCCTCAAACTACATTCTCATCATTCCCTATCAGAGGGACAAAAAAGTAATTCCAACCCACCATCCCCAAACCACCACTCCCAAACCACCGCAACCAAAAAAGAAAATGCTCTTCATTCTCAATACCCCAACCCTAATTTCAACACCGAAACCCTAAATTCCCAATTCTTCAATCGATCAATCAAGATCCACGAAGAATGGGAGATTTCAACTTAGCTCTAGTAATCGTAGCGATCGTGGTTTGCGTAATCGTGTTCCTCTTCAATGTCTACCTTCTTGTGAACTACCAACATCCTGATGACGTTAACCAAGCTTACTTCCCCAAATTCGTCGTCGTTTTGGGTCTCTCCGTTGCCGTCATTTCCATTCTCATGCTTCCGGCGGACGTGGCTAACCGTCATGCTTGTCGACACGCGATTAACAATGGCGCGTGTAATCTCACGCTCCCTATGAAAGATCTTTGGCTCGCTATTTATATCGTTGATGCTATTCTTGTCTTTTTTGTTATTCCGTTTGCTATGTTTTACTATGAAGGTGACCAAGATAAGTAAGTGCATTGCATCTTTCAATTAATTAACTAATTTTTAGAAAATATTGTTATTATTTTTAATTATTTGTCTAACATCAAGTTGAAACAATCATGGCATTAGTATATGGTGCACTTTTGTTTATGTTTAGATTATTGTTATTTCTATTTTTGAGTGTTTGTCCAAAATTAATCGGAGACAATTATGTAGTGTACTTTTGTTTTTGTTTAGTTAAAATTTGAGTTCAGCTTAATTTAACACTACAAAACTGACTGACTTATAAGGTGACCCCACTTATAAACACATTATTAGCACATTGCCTATTCAATGTGAAACTCTTAACACCCCTCACATCCAGGATGTGACATCTTGAGACCTGAGCGGCCTGATAGTGGGTGGTTCAAAGGATATTGGATTGACTTTGATAAAATCTTAAAATTTGATTTTTTGTTAACTTTCTTAATGATTGTGTGCAGGAGTATTGGAAAGCGGATTAAGAGTGCGTTGTGCTGGATGGTGACAACTGCTATTGTGTGTGCTTTGGTTTTGGGTATTTTGTATGGTAAGTATGTATGCTCTTGTTGATTTTATACTTTTCAGTTTGACATTGTTGGTTTATTTCTTTGGTTTGCTTTGTGTTTGTGTGAGCTAGTGGTAAGTTGGTAATTTGAGTGTTGGTTTTAAATTTTAACTTTGTTATGAGAACGTTATGTCTATTTTGGGATTTGGTTGGTTTGATAGGCATTACATTAGAATGCAATGGTCTGATGTTATTTTTGGACAATGATTAGTGTGATTGAGCAGTGGGCCAAAAGTTAGAACTAGATAACAGATAGAGAGGGAGGGAGGGAGGGAGGAATTGTCGGAGTTCGGCTGTGTTGACACAAAGGATCATTCGTTTGTTTCTTGCCGGTGATCACTCGCTGATTCATAATTTATAGGCAGAGACATCCATTGATTATGATGCTCCTTGTCTTGGTTGTGAAGATACTATCCGTCTTCTGAACATTCTCCAGCCAATTATAGACAAGGAAAAGAAACAAGTTGAGTTTAGAATGTAGTAGATTATTTCAGAAGCATTGTTCCATTAATTTATTATCGAAGGTATCACTTATTGAAGTTTCATTGTTACATAAAGCAATGTATCACTTGGTCGAGTTTCGTTATTTTATGAAACAATGTTTAAGTATAAGTTGTTTAAAAAAAAAAATGGTTTGAAGTGGATTAGTCGTAGCATAAATATTGGGATTTAAATAAGATATGTTGGGTTGCTATTTTGTGGCGATATTAGTGCATTTGTTTCATAGTTTATCTGGATAATGTATTGCCAAATTTTGTGGCTCGGTGGTTCCTAAATTACAATTCCAGATATGGTTGGAAGAAAGTCTTAGGTTCAGTGTAAGATAGAAAACAAGAACCAAAGTTTGTGAAAATTATGTCAAGTATAAAATCTATTATTTCCCATAAAATGTCTTGATGTGCTGTAATGTGAGTTTCAACCAGTATCTTGACTGTGCTTTTATTATGAGTGGTATATCAGGGCTTATTGGGAAGGTGGATTTTACTGTGAGGCATCTGTCTTCTTCCACAAGCTCATTTCCAAGCTCATGGGAATTCAATAGTGGTCAACAGTGTATTGGAACTGGCTCTCATCAGGTCCTTTTTTTTCACTTGTCCAATTTTTACTGCTTTTAAAGGTATGATTTTGCTGTTTCTCATTCTTATTTTTCACCTTTTTCCAAAAAATAGTGCTCTGCATATTCTGCTAGTCCTTCGTCGGAGAAAACCTGGACCATGCGTACTACCTTTCCAGAATATGTTGTTGCTCTTGCTACTATTGTTGGATCTGTGCTTTTTGCTGTAAGTTAATTCTACTTATCCAATTCATGGCTTTATCCATGTTTTGATAACTTTTAATTTTTGCAAAAATAGTACCTTATTTCAAATATGTTATTTGTTTTTGCTGAAAGTCTATGAATTAGGATATAATGATTTGTTTTAATCCCTAAAAAATATGGACCAATACCATGGACTGGGGAAAAAGATTTTGGTGGTTGTTGATGCCATTAACTGCACACCAGAAGTAGTCTCTTATAATGACTTTAATAAAGCCTTCCATCCCAGATCAAATTTAAGCTATTTTTTATACTTATGATATTAACAGTGTTTTTCACCATTTAATCCAGATATTTGGTGGTGTTGGTATTGCTTGTCTTCCATTGGGACTTATATTTTCATTTATTCGGCGTCCAAAGGCTGTTATCACTCGCTCACAATATATCAAGGTGCTTTGTACTTTTATTATAGCAGATGTTATATTAAATGTTGATAGTATATTTTTTTTATGATATGCTGTACTATATTTATGGTGTACGTGGGTGGTTGGTTGCGGTTGTAGGAAGCAACTGAACTGGGTAAAAAAGCAAAAGAACTAAAGAAAGCAGCTGAGTCACTTCATCAAGAAGAAAGAGGTGGTTCAAAGGGTAGGAAATTTCGTAAAAATGTGAAAGCGGTGGAAAAGGTAACAGTTATCGGTGATTTAATAGCACTATCCAATCTACACTAAACCTTCTTTTTAGTATTTTTTGTGTACTCTTGTTGGCTTATGGGATTTGCATATCATAATTGACGTGTGTATGCTATCATAGTTTGTGGCTGAAAGTTGTCTACAGTTGAAGAAATGTTCTTGTTACAGTTTGAATGTTTCTGGTTTTATAGTTATTAATCTTGTTTGATATGCCAGGAGCTGTTTCAATTAGAAGAAGATGTAAAGCTTCTTGAGGAGGTGTATCCACAAGGGGAACAGGTAAATACTTACCTTTTAGCTTCTTGATTTCTAGGAATAAACAATGTCCATGCAACATTTCCCACTAACTGATGATCCTGTATGAATGCAGGCTGAGACAACATGGGCACTAACAGTTCTTGGGTATCTGGCAAAATTTGTTTTAGGAGTTTTAGGGTAAGCAATGACATATAATAATTTAAGTTGCTTGGAATGGATGATGCTAGGGGTGTGCATGGTCCAAAAACCAAACTGAATTGCACCACATTAATAGTGCAGTTCAGTTTTTAAAAACCACTTAAAAAAAACCGGTTATTTTTTTTAACTTTCAGTTTAAAACCGGTTTATAATTATAAACCAGTTTAGTATGTTTGAACCGGTTTGAAACCGTTTTTTATCAAAACCAATTCGAATCGATTTTTATTGAATTGTTTAAAATCAGTTTTTCATTAAATTTTTTATACCTTTCTATTTTTTTTAAACATAAAATTATACTTTTTTTTAGAATGTTCATTGGCACATCTTTCTGTTAAGTATAGTCTTTTAATATCTATTTTTTGATTTTTCAAAAATAAAATAAAAAATATTAAATTGAAAATACTAGTACATGTTAGAGCGTTTAATTTAAAAAAATATATTTAAATATTTCTATAGCGTAGATATAAATAAAAATTAATATTTTCTCAAAAATGAAAGCGGCGGTCATTTTAAGATAACTATTTTTTACAAATAGATCAATCATTGTATGACGGATAAAATATTATATATTAATTAAGAATATTATATATATAGTTGCATTTTTTTTACTCATATGTATATAGCTTATATAAAACTGTTTTTACATTAAGAAAAATGTTATTTTCAACAAAACAATGTTAATTTTTCATAACTTAATTTCAGTTAACGTTTTAGTCATTTATCTTTTTTTTCTTTTCGATTTGGTCCTTTATTTTAATTTTAAGTGATAATTTGATCTTTTATGTTTTAAAATGTCAACAATGTTATCATTTTTTTTTTACAAAAATTTATCAAAATTTTCAACTAAAACCCATAAATTAATTATATTTTTCAATATAATATAAATTTTATCAAATTCGAAACTCAAATATTCAAATAAATTCATATTTTCATATCTAACAACATCAAATAAAGAATGAAAATATGAGTTTATTTGAATATTTGAGTTATGAATTTGATGAAATTTGTATTATATTAAAGAATATAATTAATTTTATGGGTTTTGGTTGAAAATTTTGATGAATTTTTGTAAAAAAAAGGATAATATAGTTGACATTTTAAAACATAAAAGATCAAATTGTCACTTAAAATTAAAATAAACGACCAAATAAAAAAAAAGATAAAAGACTAAAATGTTAACGAAAATTAAGTTAAGAAACCACAAGAGCTATTTAGTATTTTATTTTTTATATTAACAATATTAATTTTAATTTTATGATATTAAATACAAAAAGGTTTGATAGTGGTTCAAACTAATTTTTTAAAAAAAGTTTAGTTAACTAGACTTTTTAAAATTTATGGTGCAGTTCATAAATCATTTAATTGGTTTGGTCTTTTATAGTGCAATGCAATTCAGTTTATGAATGCTGTCCAATTAACTACATTTTTTGTACACTCCTAGATGATGCTAGATGAGTAAATGAGACCCCTTGTACATGGTATTACAAAGCTATTTCTCGTGATTGACTGTATGGGGTTCCGTGCACCATGGAATGAATTTATTTTGGTATTATGTAGGACATATTTCTCACACTGAATGACTGAATTATACATATGATAATTTTCAACAAATGTGCTAGATTAAATAAAAACTGGAAATTCAGTAGAACAAAAATCACAATTATCTGAAAAGGACCTTTATATGATAAAACACTTAACTTTGTCCAAAGCATGCTATTATAACTTTATAAGGTAGAGAGGAGAGATGAATGTGAAGGATGATGTACTTTCATAACAACCAGCTTTCCTTCTATACATAATTATGGGTGTGCTGATGGATGGTTTGTTCTTATTTTAATATTGTGAATTTGTTATGCAAATTTTAATACTGTTGAATGTACTGTTTCAAATGTGGGTCACGTGGACGGAATTTTTTTTCTTTTTTCATTTGATTCATAGTTGATTTAATGTATTCTTGCCTTCTGGGTGGCTTTGAGCTCAACGTGATTTTCTCTTTGGTTTTATGCATATTTCTCAATGTTGATTCAGGGAAGTAATGGTTAGTACTCCATGTTTTTAGGGAAACCAATTTTCAATTATCACTCACCATTATAATATTAATCTATTATCTATCATGGATTCATGGTATCAAACTGACCCTCTCTGTTGTGAAGTTAATAAGAGTTCAACTATACAGCATGTACATTTATCATGTAATCTCTCTAACTCCCTGCTTTACTTTTTATTAGGTATTTTTCTTGACATTTTGATAGTTGAATCATAACAATAATTATGATTTGCAATAATTCTAATGCATTGGGTTTATGTAATGCTTTTATGAAAACTCTGTTGATATTATAAATGGGGAAGTATTGGATGTATGATCAGCATTAAAATTGGTAAAAGTTTATAAAAAAATTAATGAAATTAATGATAATGAGCTTAAAAGAAGTTATGAGTGGTAGTAGAGAATTAGTTCAACTAAGAAAGAGGAAAACATGGTAATTTAGAGAAACTTAAACAAAGATGAATTGGAGTGGCAATATATGTCCCTTGATTATATAAGGAAGTGAATATCGACCTGCAACTATCACTGTGAAATTATTCTTGTTATTTCACTGTGAAGAAGATTTCTTATTTTGTAACTACTGCTACATTTCGTATGTATTATCTGACCTAAGTTTTTGAAAACATTGCCAGATTTATTGTTTCTGTGGCATGGGTTGCTCATATCGTTATCTATCTATTAATTGATCCTCCTCTTTCTCCTTTTCTGAATGAAGTTTTTATCAAGCTGGATGATATATGGGGTATGTTGGAAATTTTTGCCTTCTCATTCCATAAGCTATATATGTTTAATTTCATTTTGTTATTCGTCATAATTTATATATGATGCTTTGATCAGGTCTTCTGGGTACTGCTGCATTTGCATTTTTCTGCTTCTACCTTCTCCTTGCTGTGATTGCTGGTGCCATGATGCTTGGGCTGAGACTAGTTTTTATTACTATACATCCCATGAAGTAATTCAATTTTGCAGCCATACACACACACACACACACACACACACACACACACACACACTTTGCTTTTAATCTGTAATTCTGTATTGATCACTTATTACTTCTATTGATATCTCACAATGTGAATTACCTATGTCAGGTGGGGAGGGACTCTCATGAACTCTTTTCTGTTCAATGTGGGACTTATCCTTCTTTGTTCCATCAGGTCAGTAGAGGCTCAATGTTACATTTCCAAATAAATTATTTTGTGTTAAAAAAGTTCACTCTTTAAGATAACTTCCCTAGTGATTCAACACCATATTTAAAGTTTTTATTTTGAACCATGAAAAAATTTATATAATGACTTTATTCGTCTTTGGTTAGATACAGTAGGAAGACATCATTTAAAAATGATGCATAATTGAAAGTGGTGATAAATACTTTTAGGTTTTGAAATTTCCTGTCATTTTATAAGTCGAAGTAGCGGGGAAATTTTAATTTATTGTATGAGTGGTGTTATAAGTTGTATTTGGATTTCTTATCGCTCTATGTAATCTGTCATGATAATGTCATTCTGTGATGAGATGGATGAAAGTTCAGCTGTTTTATTTGTTCAGTGTGATCCAGTTCTGCTCCACAGCATTTGCGTACTATGCTCAAGCAACTGCAGCACAGGAAATATTTGGTCACACATTGGAGTCTCTTCGTGGAATTAAATATTTGTACAAGTAAGTCAAACTGGATATTGTTTTCTATCTGCTAGTTCTTCCCCAAGCCCTCTGATGGGGGATAAACTGACATTCTTTTTGTCAACTTACAAATTTAAACCACACTATGGTATGGGCTGGCCAAATTTGTCCTTCCAGCTCTTTAATTACACGTTTGGAATCATGTTCACATCAGCTCTTACGCGCAGCCATTTATAAGATACTATTTGTAGCTTCAGAAATTTCACGTCCAAATAGCCTTGGGACACGAGAATCAAAATTTAAACATGAGTGCTAAATCTCTCACACAACTCCTACAAAACTGGTTTGTAGGGTGAGGACTACCCACCACTTATAAATACTTTGTCAGGCCTTATTTCATCAAATGTGAGAGTCTTAACATGCACTTTAGTACATTGATGAAACACATTGTTGAGATTTTAGTGTTTTGGGTGTTTGAGTAGGCATCATTCACCTAAATAGTGCCATGAGAATCTTTTATGTTTATTCTTAATTGAGTAAATGATACTAGCGTTTACCCTTGATATTGTTTATACTTTACTAATTTAATTAACCCAAGTATTTTTCACATCACAGGTTTTTTATACTTTACTAATTTAATTAACCCAAGTATTTTTCACATCACAGGTACAACGTATTTCAGATTGCATTTGTTGTTTTGGCTGGATTGACTTTTGTGTATTATGCTGCTTTTGTAAGTTTCTCTCTGGAAATTTTTCTTCCTTTTTTTCATGTGTTCAACCCTATGAAATACTGGGCACGCCACTGTCACTAACCCGTAGACACCAACAATAATTTAAGAAAATAGAAGTGGTTGAATGTTACTACTCGTGTCGGTGTCGAGTCGGAGACCAACACGTGTCATACTCGACACACCTTCAATTTGAAGTGTTAGTGTTGCATAGGTTCTAACTTACCTTATGCAAAAAGAAGGCTTGATTTTGTGTGTAAATATTGTTGCTGATTTTGAATTGGTAATTATCAGGGATGGAGAAGAAAGAAGCCTAGTGGCAGGTTCCAATTGTCTACATAAGGTATTTGATTTATGACATATGGAAGAGTTTTTTCTAAAGGGAACCATTGAAAGTTCCTTGTAGCAATATGTCATTTGGAGTGGCTTTTTTATATTCGAATGAGATTTGGCCTAGTTTTGTCCTGTTGAAAGATATAGAGTAAGGCTGATATCATTTTAGGTGAGAGCTTGTGCTGACACTTAGGTCTTTGATTCTTTCCTCACCTCTTGTATCTATTGTTCCTTTCTTTGATCTGTGTTGCACATTCTTCACATTATGTAATTGAAATATATACCACGTTCACACGATTCTATTGGGTTTCTTTTGATGATGTAATGCGATGCAACCCTTGTCAAACAGAAAGTTGTGCCCTGTTAACTTTTTTATGTTATAAAAATGTTCATGTCTGTGTATATGACATATTCCTAGTGTTAATTGAGGTGCTTTTACTGCCAATTAATTTATCATATAAATAAAATTGGATTTAAAAGATATATATCGTCGATGTAAAATTATTTTTCATGAGATCCAATGAACATCTATTATTTTTCTACATCACCTCACTTTTGCAGTAATATTTTGAAAAGAGAAAGAAAAGTGCACTATCAATGTAAATCAGTTGTCAGTTGTACATGACACACAGTAAGAAATATTGATTTTGTTATCTCATCACGTTATCGTAAGTGTTATAATAAAATAATTACATAATCAATGGTTTGTATTTACTATTTGTATTTACTATTAGTGTATGATTAAACTCTTTTGAAAATGGTGGTTTAATTAGATATTAGTGTAATACTGCTTTATGTTTTCAGAACATGTCATATTTCATTAGATAATAGTGTAATATGGTTCATGTAATATTACTGTACAAGTAATCGAGTCTCAAAATATTATTATATTTTTTATTATTGAGATTATGTTAGTTTTAAATTGATTATATTACTGTTTTCTTTCATTTTAAAAACAGGAGTTTTGCATCAATGCTTCTATTTAAAAACAAAAAAAAAATTAAAAGTCATACATAATTCTTCATCCGATTTCCATTACAAGTAAAAAATATAACTTCACACTTATTGAGATATTCAACTAGCTATAATTAAATTTAACTTAATCTCATAAAAATACACATGTATTCTAAGAAGTGTCATTCATGAGAACTTGTTCTACAAAAAAAAATAAAGAATCACTAAAAAAATAAAATTTATATTATTATTAATTTAAGAGTATTTTAATAATGACACCATTAAATATTTGTTTACATTCAAGACTTCGGAGAGAGTACTTTATTTACGATCATTTATATTATTTTAACGATAGAATACCAAATAAAATCCTAATTCATTATTTCTTCAACACACATGTCTACATCTCATTTTTAATATATAATCTTAAGATGGTGAAGTTGAAGCCCTGTAAAAAAAGCACAACACTTGAGTTCATGAACCTGAAATAACTTCCCCAAAATTCTTCTAAAGGAGCCCAAAATACTTTTCTTGATCTCATTTATAGACCTTTCTGTTTTGTAACAGCTGATTCTTCAATTTGAAGGCCATTCAATGGTTTACACAAATCTCTTTCCCATTGGAACTTTTTCTGGAAGTACCAATTGGAGATATTTACAGTAGTTTTTTCATCCACACCAACTGGATCATACGGTGAATCTTCTGAAAACTCATTTGGCATTGATTTCCAGTGTAGACTAGGTTCCCAGTCTGCTTCTTCAAGGACCTTCAATATCTCTTTTACAACTATCTTGTTCCCCTCATGTGACAAATGAATTCCATCCCTATCAAATGAATGAAAAACAAGTTTGAACCTTTTTCATTAGATACATGTGATTAAAGTTTTAAGTCGCAGTTGCGAACAGTAGAAAATTTTGGTCAAATACTGCTAATACAACTTAATTATGATTGCAACATAGTCGCAATAACATAAAAACTTTAATAAAACATAGTCATAATTTTAATTGCAGGCCTTTATTTAAAACCTTGCATGTTATAGTAAGGATCTGGATTCAGTGTAGTCGACACCCTCTAACTGCACTGCACTCAGCATATATGGACCTTCCAAAAATTAAAATCCAAACTTGAAATTTGAACATGTGCTGACTTTTGTGCAGTCGACTGCAGTGAACCCAAATTCGTAATAGCAATTGTCATAATCAATACTTACGTAAAGCAAACGTTTGACCAGTCATCCCTTTGTTGAAGTGCAGACCAGAGGTCAATGGCCTTGACATTCATCTCATGACACAACTCCAAACATGCTTCTGAATAAAGTCTACATGATTCATTTGTCCTCTTTATTGGCCCAAATATTTTACTGCTTTAAGTTCAATGATTTATTTATCAAAGTTTTATTATTGAAATGTACATTGAAAAATATCAGGTAATATGAAAGTCAAAACAAAACTGTTTTATATATAACATAAAGGTTATAAATTATGAATCATTGATACAAACACAAGTACCAAATACGACGTTGACACAAACACGTAGATACCAACAATAGTTTAATAAGATGAAAGTGATTGAATATAACTGCGTCAATGTCAGACACCAGACATACTTTCAATAAAAGATATCAATGCATCTAAGATAGCTTTTTTGTGAATATATTCTTTTTTGTTCTGTTCTAACCTGTGTACTCTAAATACTACCTAAGTAAAAGTATGCTTCATTGTTTAATCACATAGCAAAAATAGAACTATAGAAGTATAGGCATCCTCATTATAAAGTAAAAGTGAACCAAAAGCCATTGCAATAAGAACCTGAATGTTTCATGAATTTGTGCCTCATTGACTGGTGGAGAGCTGAGTAAAATTATGTGAGTCTTCTTTGACAGGCTCTGAAAAACATTAGGATTAGTCAAACTTTGTTGTGATAAACATGACAACAAGTAAAGAAAACAAAGTTTTATCCCTACAATCCCTGAAAATATGGTTAAACAACTTAATTAAGCATTTATCATATAAGTGCTTATGTATAAGTTATTTTTGTAACAAAAAATAAAATAGTGTCAAACTGTTTTATATAAGGTATAAGCTGTTTTCATAAACTGTTCTAAAGAGTTTATGGAAATAGATTGAAAACGATTTATGGACATGTCATAAGCTCTCTCAAAAGAGTCTCACATATATTTATATTTATATAGGTAGATAAAATCAAATAAGTCAATTTAAAGAGACATTGAGTGAAAAAAGAGGAAAGTGATAGTGTGGAATTCAATTTAACCTTAAGATGGATTATAATCTTCTTCATATTTTCAACGTATTCTTCAAGTGGTACATGAGGACCAAGGCCAGATGGATGTGGATGCATAGAATCATTGCCACCAAAGTACACAATAACCAATGATGGTTGCTCAGCTGCATTCTGAGTTGAATTATGACAAAACAAAAGGCAAGAGTGATTCCTTAAAGTATGAGGAATAATCAAAGTAATCACATTGTACAAAAATGAATCTAAATATTATGAGCTTTTATTTTGTATAATTAAAATGGTTTACACTACCCTTTACCTCTCTCCCTTTTATGGTAAAAGTGGGGAGGGAGAATGCATAAAAATATTGGATGTAATATACATATTTAGATATACATATATGTGTATTACACACGGATTTAGCTGCTGCATGCCGGAGCAACATGTAGAACAATTAGATTTAGAAAAAGAAAATTTTATATTTTTATGAAATCCAACGATTCTACATGCCTACATTACACTCATGACATTAGATCCTCAACAGTTTTAGTATAGTGCTGCAAATGCAGAGATAATTATATTTAGAGGGATAAACTTCTCTTTTTAAATCCAATCCCTACAACTGTAACACCATCATAATGAAGTTGTAGATGATCTAATGGTTGAGTGTTAATCTCTCAAGCGTTAACAATTGATATTTTATGGAGAGGCAAAAGGGGTTGGAGATGATCCAATTGATCATATACATACATACATACACATATGAACACATATAATGTAATTGTGATAAAAAATTTAATATGATGCATTTAATTTCTTAAATTTTTAAAATGGATGATCTTCATATGTACATTATCAGCATGAGCTTGGCAATTTACTAGACCTAATTAGTTATTAGTTACTACCACAAATATAATAACCATAAGTTAGCAAATATAAAGATAATTTGAATCAAGACAAATTATCAATACCTTGGGAAATATTGTATCCAAAACCTTCAAAGCACGCCTTGAATTCCAACCACTATATCCTCTCAAAATTATATCTGCCTATATAAAATCATTGTTTGACAAGTTAAGCTCATTGAGCATCATAATGTGCTTCACTCACAAAATATAAATGTAAATTGATTATGTATGTGATTCTGCTGTGATAAAAACTAATTTTAAATGAATTGATTTTACATAAAAATGAGTTGAATATAAAATGATTTATATTTGAATGCATTTACTTAAAAGTGAGTTGAACAATAAATTTTAATTTAAAAATCACGTTTAGAATCAAAATTATAAATCTTAATTTCAAATTAAAATTAATTATTGAGGTAACGTCAATTCTACTTGAGAGCAATCAAACATGTTAAAATCAATTATTAAGAAACGTAGAACCAACGATAGGGTTAATAGTTCAACAACGTTATTAAGCAAATTAAAGGATTGATGGAGAAGGAAAGGAGTCTAGAACCGTAGTCTTTTATCTGTTCAAGCATTTCATTTCTATATTTATCTCTAATATTGAAATCCCATCAATGAAATTTTCATTTATTTATTTTTTTGCCTAATTTATGATACAGTTGTATTGTAGGACCACCACCTCCTTAAAAAGTTATCAACGTTGTGACATTTATTGATGGTAGATTTGTATATCGTTTATATAAGTGGAAAATATCTATTATTTTATAAGTTGAATTTGTATTGTATCTCCAGTTAAGTCGAATTAAATTTTAAGATAATATTAACGTTTAAGTAAGACGTGGATCGTTCCATTTACACTCTAAATGTCTACTCCTAAGTAAGAGTGAGAGATATTCCTGAAACATCTCCTATCTTATAAATTATTTTGTAGGATTGAGTTAGACTGAACCAAAATTTAAAAAATATTTGTAGATTTATTTTAATCCAAAAGGAACTATTCGATTGTATGCAATCCTGTTCTTCTTGAAGATTAAAAAAAAAAACTCAGACAAATATTGTAAGTCCATAATTCACAAGAACAATTTCTCTATTGAAAAATAAGTGCTTGACAATTGGAAAGTCATGACACAAAATTGCAAGTCTTGATTTCATATATTATATCAACATGCAAAACCAAAAGGATACAAATTTTATTTACACTTTTTTAATCATGAATAATAGTAAATATATAAAAAATAAATAAACTTGAAAAAAAGAAAGAAATATATAAACCAAATAACAAGATGGAGATATATCAGTACCTTGCGAGCATACAAATTTGTAAGAATAGCTCCCCAACCTTCATCACTATAACTAAGTTGAACAATGGAAGAACCAAACAACACAATTTGAGGTCTCAATGGTCCTACCATTATCTCTCAATTCCACAACAAAATAACTCTCTAAGATTCTTAATTTATAAAAATGAATTTTGTGTTTTCTTTGTCTTCTTTTGCATTCTTTTGTCATGGTCAGCTTTTATAACATTATTAATTTTTACAAAAAAGGTTTACTTTTGTTCTTTTTATTATCAATTATTAAATATTTAATGTTTTCTTTTGTTCTTTCTATTATCAATGTCAACGTCATATGCTGTTTGGCACCAAATCCAATTGTTGTAGAAGTTGGATGAAAAGTGTATGGTGTAGATACGTGTAATACTTCACTGGACTGAACATTAGGACAATTGTATATATTGTTTTGTGTTTTCTTTGTTTTTATTTCTTTTCTTTCTTTCCTTTTTATTTTTAGTTTTAGTTTTTTCTTTCTTTCTTTGAATTGAAAATGAACTTCAATTAAAGTTAAAT
The DNA here is from genome assembly GCA_037974295.1 of Cicer cuneatum. Lineage (NCBI taxonomy): Eukaryota > Viridiplantae > Streptophyta > Magnoliopsida > Fabales > Fabaceae > Cicer > Cicer cuneatum. The sequence continues at coordinate 33,164,966 of JBBPBO010000005.1, read as the reverse complement.
TTCTAGAGAGTATTTGAGTTTAATTTTGGTTGAAAATTTTTTTATTGAGATTTTATGTACTTCCGGATTAAATTATAGATTATTAAGAAGTTTAATTTTTTTTAAAAAGTATTCATCAATTTCATCGATAATTAATCTTTGTCCGAAAATTAAACAAAATAGTTTTAGTACGGTGTTTTGTCAACCTTAATTATACTTATTTTTTAATATTTTCTTTCAATACATAACTCGTATTTGGGTGTTTGACCGAATATTTTTCTTTTTAGAAACATAATAACTTTGTCAAAAAATACATAGAACCTTCAAGCTTAATATGTCGAGATCCTTAAGTGGGAGATAGTAGGAAAATAATTTTGAAAAAAGAAAACCTTAGAAAAAGATGAAATTTTAAACTTTAATATGTCGAATTCATCAAGTAGAGTGATAAAAAGAAAAGCTTGAAGAGATATAAGTTTTAATTTAAAGATGAAAGCTACCATATCATATTTATGTCAACGCTTTTTTGATACACTCTTTAATCTTTATGGTTGGATTATTGTGGAAAAATAATTTGTCTTCTCTAAAGTGGATTAGAGATTAAATTAAATAATATGAATCAATAATGATCAAATAAATGATTAATATTATATATACATATATGTATATTATTGATGGTTATAATATCATATTTCAATTATTAATTAATTCACTCTATCAACTTATTTCCTTAAATGAGTGAAATTTGTGAAAAAAAAATCATATTTTAAAATATATATATATATATATATATATATATATATATATATATATATATATATATATATATATA